>QRFJ01000401.1:1373287-1633852 GCA_006176705.1 Cocos nucifera
AATCACTACTCGTCCACCTTTTGAAATTTTATTTCTTATAGTACTATACTTTCAAGGACAGAGCGAAATTCCTCATAGAAAAAAAGAGTTCATTGTGAATGATCCCAAAAAATCTTGATGAGGCAATATCATGATATCGACTGAAGAAGAAATAATAGAGCAATATCAAGAATTGACTCAATGCACTCGAAAACCAAGTTGGATCCTTGTTAATTCATTCGAAGTATATTACCTAATTGGTATAAAGGATTGTTCAAGAGAAAGATAAGTCTTGATGGAAATGTAGAGACATTAACAAAGGTTCATAGAGTTATATCAATACGAATCATTGACTATCAGAATTTTTTTTGCCAGTACCATGCTTAAATCTATCCGTACATTGCTTGCTGTTCAGCCTATTTCGATATATGAAATTGCAGTGCACGTGAAAAGTTTCTTAAATGAATATTTGAGAGATTCTATAGTAACAGTCACTGAGTATTGTACATGCCATAGATACTATTCATAAGGTCATGTAAGCTGCAATAGATTCCATATTATGACTTAAAGGCAAAGTTATTTGGAAGTCGGAATTCATTTAATAATTGTATCAAATTATTTGAATTCTCAAGAACAGGAGCAGCCCTGTGTTATTCAACAGATAAACAATAGCCGCTCTTATCTTTCCAACTATTGGATTGCATCCTCTTATTGAGAATGTATTTCCATTATTACTTATGGTCAAATTAATATGATTTCTAGAATTCTCCTGAATGACCTTAGGGAGGGCATTCTTTTTCTAGAAATTAAGTTCTAAGAAGATGACCATTAGATGCTGGCCCTTACAGAAATAGTATGATAGTTGCTAAATAGTTTAGCATAAAAAACTCCAGAGGTGGATTTGAATGCTCTTCAGAATGGCGTTTCATCTCTCCAAAATGTGTCCCAAACACTCAGGGATTGAACGACAATGATAATTCGCTTTATTCTTTCCACATAGAAGCCTCTGTATCATCATGATACCTTTATGCCGTATTGCCCCATGTGGAGTCTGAGAGGTACGTCGAATATCAACAAGGAGATTGGACTTCTTTATTGAGATCTCTTAAATATTTGAGAAGTATATTAATCTGGATAATACTAGGAGGGTTATTTAACTTATGTTGTTATATTGAATCAGTGTCAATCAGGGGAAGTTGTCGTACTATTTGGAGTAAGTGTGTTTTTTTATCTTTATTTTATTTTATGATTGGGTTCTGTATTTGCTGGTGTTTTTAAAAAGGTCAGCAGATGGTGATAGTAGATGCCACCATAAAAGTAGGGTACATCACTGCGTCGAGAAATTGCAAAGGGCATTCTGTGTAGAAGTTTGACTGCAAAGCTCAAGAGTGATGCCATCAGAGTCATCCCTTCTGTACCACAACAATGAATCCATATCTCTAGCTAAGGATCCGAGAGTTCTCACATAAATCTTAGCATCATCGGAGCGTTCAGTACCATCTTCATCCCGATTATCTCGAGGATAGATACATGTCAAGAGTAGTCGACACTATAATAATCGGGACCCGTGATAAGCCATTTGACTGGAGAAGATCAAGCCATCTTAGAAATGAGACTTAATTAGTACATTAGCTTTAGTGTCCAAGTGGAGTTTGTTAGGAGTTTCCTAGAGATAGATTGTCATATAATACGTTCTAAGGATAATTTATATTTATTGTAAAATTAATAATAGATTACTTTTCTATCATAGTGTGTATTTAAAAGTGTCTGTGATACATCCTTTGAGTTAATGGTAATGATAATTCATATTTTCAAGAGTTGAAAATTTAAGACATGAATTTTCATAATTAACTCATAAAATGCTCCCGACCGTAGGATCATCATGAGGATGGAGATCAATCTAGAAGGTTGGTATACGATCGCTTTCTTAGGATAGACATGTCTTGAGTCTACGGTGTGGAGACACCGGAGCAAGAGTATAGATATTTGTTAGAGAACGAGGGCACTGAGCATGACCACCTCGAGTAGTCATAAGAAAGTCTACCTTCTCGTCGATGATTAACTCGATGCTATAGTAGTGTGTATAGTTCTTTGACCTGAGGTGCATCGACAGTTCACCTTGGGGGTGTTATAGTTTGACTACATCATAACTCGATCTCCTAACCATTCGAAATTCTGACGTGTATGTTGGCTATAGCATATTTATTGTAGAAATTAGATTACACCAATAAGAGGATCTATCTACCTCGGTAGAAGAGGAGTAGCCCTATGATAATCATGAGATTGAGTCCTTAAGCCCATGGCCATGATAGAGTGAAGATGATAGAAAGAGTTTCTATTAGGGTTTTACATTGGACTCGAATCGAATGATTAATTCATATGACAGACATTGGGTTTGACGAGTTCACCTTAATCCTAATCCAATCAGAACTCAAGATAGAAAAATCCAGTCACATGGATAACTGCACCGAGAGGTTCTGATGGATTATCACCATATACTGCTAGGTGTCATTGGTGAATTTTGGGAATAATTAGAATAATTTTGATAATCAATCATTCTAATTGTATGAATCAGAAAAATTCTGGTCCATCAAAAGATGTTTCGATGATGTCGATGATAGAGATCGTGACATATCTCATTACCATACAGAATTGAACATAACTAGATCATACAAATAAGGGATTGAGTCTGGATGTCATCAATTGAGCTAATTCAGTTTGATTGATTTAGATTAGATCCAATTAGGTTCAAGGCAAACATGCTAGAACACGATTGAGCCTGACTTTCTCCTTCTGAAATCTTTCTAATTCATCACAACCAAGTCAAATTTGATTTGACTCATTCTTATATTTTGAATGAATTTATTTTCATCTAACTGGAATAAGTTCAGATCAGATTAATTGTAGAAATTAAATCCATTCATAGTCAAATTGGACTAGGGTCAAAAGTTAATCTGTTTGAGAGAATTGAGTGTCACCTAATCAGATACTTCTAAAAAATTTTTTAGAAATCATTTTGATCTAATTTTTAGATATGTGATAGAAAACAAATTATACATTGGATGTACCAAATTTTATAATTTTTGGAGGTGTCTAGACTGAGTTATGATAGAGTTTGATTTGGATCAAACTCTTGAGGAACGAGTCCTAAGCGTAGTGGACTCTTTCTTATCTACTCATGCCGCCACCTTTCAGATTGATTTTTGGCATCAAAATCAGATGGGATCTAGAGATTTACATGGAGATTAAGTCCAAAAGTCCTAAGGGTCGAAAAAATAAGGATTTTGATCAAAGAGGGACTCTAACTTGGTGTTATGCTTTTGTATAAGAACCCTTGCGCCAAGGCTCTTCATGGAGAATTATTTTTCATACCCAAAGGCTACCGTTCTAGATAACCCACACCCCCTCTTTCCTCTCTCTCCCTCTTTTCTACATGCCTAAAAAGTTAGGCATAAATCTGAGAAGAAGATCCAATCAAATTTATGAAGAGTTCAGTATCTACGTGACGGTGTTCGTGAGATGGACATGCTGCCTTCAGAAATTTTTTGAAGGACTTCCAGATCAGATTCAGATCTGATCTTTGAAGAAAAGGTTTACAAGGAGAAGACGTCCAGATCCTTCTTGAGTAGATACTGGTAGAGGTCAGGAGCACGCGTGGCTCCTTCTAGAACCTCAGAAAATATCAGGATCATTGCAGGGTAATCAGATTACCTAAACAATATATAATATTAAATTTGATTTAATTTTATTTTAATTTTTAATATCAGATCACCATGATCAGATCTAAGAACTTTTAGATCAGATTAGATTATTTAAGAATTTTTAGAAAAAATGATCTCAGATCTGATCAGATCTGTACGATCCTGTGGTGAAAAATAGAATTTTTTCTTCAACGATGCAGTGGAATGATGATGTACGGCTAACAGGAAGGAGCAACCAATAAAAAGAATTTTATCGCATCATTGCAATGCCGATCGGATCTGATCATCCATCAAATGGCCAAACATGAGTCAGGCCTAACCATCTGTTGATTAGCCGAATTTCAATCGAATCCTCTCTAGATCTGCCATACCTCGATCAGATCTGATCAGTTAATGACCTCTAAAAATTGTCCTAGTCGGGCTTGAAGCTAGGGGATTCTAGATGAAAAAAAAATCTTAATCGAAAAGAAAAATCCAAATAAGAAAGAAGATTATAGAAACCTCTTATTATTCTTACTTTTTTTATTTATATTCAAATATATTCAGAATTTAAATTAAAATTTTTGGTAGCATTCAGATGAGGAAATAGCAGAATCTTCAAAACATGAAGCACTCCGACCACCAAAAGCTATTAAAAAATATGAAGCACAGAGAGAGAGGAGTGCCTCAAACCTGCAGTTGCTGGCTTCGGCTTTGTCATAGGCGTGCAAGAGAAACTGGATGTATGCTTTGGAAGTTATGCCGATTCCCTCCCTTTCCAACTTGTTCCATCTTTTTGCAAGTGGTAGATTAAAAAAGAAAAGAAAAGAAAAGCAGCTCTACCAAACTCCAGTGCGCCCAACTCTCGTCCGACGCCAGATCTGTGGCTTCTCCCTGCACGGTCCCAAGCTTCTCTGGGCCACGCTGAAGCCAGATCAGCGGTGTCGCCACCTCCCCGTGCTCCATCAGCAAACTGGGACCTTCTCCGAGCTACGCCGAGGCTAATCGCTCTCCTCCCGTGCATCATGTGCTTCTTCGGCATCGACACCAAGGCCAAATCAGGGGGCCATGGGTCTCCCCTGCACCCATCGCTTGCTCGACCGACGTCGGGACCAAATCAGTGGCATCACTGCCTCTCCGCATCTCCCTTTGGTCAGTAACCAGTCCAGCCATCACTGAAGAAGAAGAAAAGAAAAGAGGGAGAGGGGGCCATAGGTCTCCCTTGCGCCCATCGCACGCCCAGCCAACATCAAGGACACTTACTGCCGCCCTTCTCACGCCCATCGCACGCTCAGCCAGCATCGAGGACATTTACCGCCGCCCTTCTCGCACCTGCCGCATTTCACCAATGATGCTGAGGCTGGATCGGCGGCCAGCAAGCGGTCCCAGCGCAGTCGAAGTCTCTGGATCAGCAGTCCCGTGTGCCTGCACCCATCGCGCATCTGGCCGAAGTCCCTCCGCCCATCGTGTGTTCGATCGAAGTCCTTCCCGCATGCCGACCTTCTCCCTGATGCTTTTGGATGCGATCGAGGCTGGCAATAGAGGCTCTAAAGTCTCCCCCATGCATCGAAGTCCGTATGCTCCCATGCACTCTTAATGCGACTAAAGTACTCCCGGCAATGCTGACCTTCTCCCCATGCAACCAAGCACGGTTGAATCCACTGCAGCAGTGCCAAGGTCCCTTGTGCTCTCAGCATGGTCAAGATCACCTGCTTGCCGATGTCAGTATACCTCCATGCACGATCGAAGCCATCTGTGAGCAACCCTTCGCGAGGGGCCCATGATCCCCCACGTGCTGGCTACCATACATTTTTCAGGATTTGACTTGGTTCTCTTACCAAATGGGTGCAATAATGCTCTCCCATCACTCTACAGTGATCGATGTTTACTCCATCATGTGATAGTGCTTAAAAGTAGGACAAAGAGGCAGAAAGGTTATTTTTGAGATCAAACTCTATTTATGAATAGCTGGCTTCCATGACTTATCTTCTTCGAGCACAAAGCCTTTTCATGACTCCTGAATCAGAAGCTCTTCTCCAGCTTGTAAGAGAGAAGGTTTGAAGCCTTTCCGATGGAGCTCGATGCCTCTTCCGCACATGCACCTATTGGATAGATGCTCTCAAAGCCATCGGATCAGGGGCCACAAAGTCTCCCATGCTGTTGCGCACATAACAGGCAGGATCGGAGGCTCCAGAGCCCACCACACACGTATCCACGATACGCGAACTCCTGCCAACATCGGATCCTCCCACATGGCCAAAGCTCCCATGCATCTCCCATGCGGCCGATCCTTCTACGAGCCTCGCGCATAGTCGAGGTTGCTAGCACATGCCGTCAAAGTCCCCATGAGCAATCTTGAAGCAAGTTTGGCCATGGCAGACCCCTTGTAGGTTGTCCTCCGCTCACTAAGGTCTGCATGCCCCCCATGCAACCAAGATCCTCCACTCGCTGAGATTTGCATGCTCCCCATGCAGTCGAAATCCCCTGCTCGCTGAGGTCCCCGCACTTCCAGGCACAACTGAAGCTCCCCGTGTTCTCAAACGAGGTCGAAGTGGGCAATAGAGATTTTGAAGCCTCCCCCATGTGCCAAAATTCGAAGCTATTCCAAAGTCCAGGTCAGCCCAAAGCCTAGATTCAGGAGAATCAAAATCTTGATTCAGGCTAGATCCAGGCTAATCCGATGCTAGAATCAAGGCTAAATTGGGGCACATAATAAAGCAAAATTAAAGCAAAAACAAGGCCAAGCTAAGGCAAATAATAAGGAGAAATCAACTAGAACCCAGGGGCTCTCAAACAAAACTCTCACGGTAAAAAGCTCTCAAGCCCTTATTCTTCATTTTATTTTCTTTCCTTCCCATAGGATCATAGATTTTAAGCCAAAATCAAGCTGAAGCGAAGACCAAGACCAATTTGAAGCAAGGATCATAATAAGCTGAGTAAAGATCGAAGTCGATCTTCCAAATTCGAGCTCAGAATGTTGAAATGAGCAAAAATCTGAGCTCAGAATAATAAAATGAGTAAAAATTCGAGCTAAAAATGCTGAAATCAGTAGAAATCTGAGCTCAGAATGTTAAAATGAACAGAAATCCAAGCTCAGAAGGCCAAAGTCATCACAAATGTAAGGTCAAGCTCAAGGCTGATCTGAAGAAAAATAAGGTTAATCCAAAGCACAAAAACAAGCTCAAACTGAGGCAAAGCTCTAGTTTAAACCAAGACAAATAATAGAGAAGTCAAGCAGAACTCAAAAGCTCTCAAAAAGAACTCACAACACTCATGGTAAAATTTTTTTTAGGCCCCATCTATTATTCTATACCTTTCTTTTTGTAAAATAACAGATTTTCAAGCACTTAAGCTGAAATGGAGATTGAACCAAGACTACCAATATGAGGTGAGAATCAAGATAAGGCCTATGTCATCGAAAAGAACCTTCAAAAACTAGCCCCAAAGGATCACATCACCAAAAGACCGAGGTCAGCAAAAATTCTAGCTCAAAACGACCTATGATCGGTCTCAACTTCAACGGCCTTCAATTGGCTTTGGTCCAAAAATGGCTTTTGATCGATCTAAGCCTCAACGGCCTATGATCAGTCTCAATTTTAACAGCCTTCGATCGATCTTGGTTCAAAATGGCCTATAGCCTTACTTAAGCTTGACTTAAACTTTAATGGCCTTCAATCGGCCTTGGTTCAAAATGGCTTTTGATCGGCTTAAGCATCAACGAGCTATGATCGGCCTTAGCTTCAAGAGCCTTTGATCAGTCTTAATAGTCTTTAATCAGCTTTAATTCATCGATCTTCGATCAGCCTTGATCCAAAAATAGCCTTTGATTGGCCTAAGCCTAAATGGCCTATGATTAGCCTCAGCTTCAATGGCCTTCGATCGGCCTTGGTTCAAAACGGCCTATGATCGGCCTCCACTATAATGGTCTTCGATCGACCTTGGCTCAAAATGGTCTTTAATCGGCCTAAGTCTTAATAACCTTAGATCAGCTTAAAATTCAAGCTTTTCTTCAGCTGCTTCTGCTGCCCGCATTAAATAAGGATTAGATACCTTAAAAGGATGCGTGGATAGATGTCCCTAGGCTTGAGGCATCGTGTCGACAATACTCCTTTCGTCTGATTCTTAGACTCAAGAGTAGCGACTAATGTTATGGAGGTATTTTCGATACCTCAAATTCATATCTTACTGAAAAGAGCTATGGAAAAGCCGTATCCATATTGATATGAGCTATACTCCACTGTTATGAGCTATCCAAGCTATGAGATGAGCTATTCGAGCTGTGAGAGGAGCTTTCCAAACTAATATTTTGCTTTATATGTATTGAGCTGAGACTCTACTTGGGTTCCATCCATCACATGCTCTACTCTGACACATCAATTAATGATGTTCCGACTTATATGACAACTACTCATCCATCTTAAGAAGGCATGATAGCTAATGCAATTAATAGATGAAACCCTCATGTATCATAAGGTGACACCACTCATTCAGCTTATGAAGAAAAAAAGAATATTTGAATCTTACGGAGCGACAATCTCATCCACAATAGTACGATTAATGGCTCAAGACTTGTAAAACTGTACGTTACCACAATACTTCTTCTCTACAAATATCACAAACCTCGAGGACCTAGGTAAGCATAAATAATTTCTCTCAGAGAACCCGTTGTTGCTTGATCATTTTCTGTTGATTTGAGCATTGAAAGATCCTCGCTAGAGTCAAATCCTTCGGTCCAGATTTTATTTTGTAGGTCACTCCAGCACCTCCTACGAAAAGCCGACCGTTTCGCTCTCGAAGTGAATCATTTTTAGTAACAACAAATATATATGTGCTGCTGCAAGAACAAATAGAGCTTGTCATACGGGAAAGACCAGTCACAAGTACAAAAGCTCTCTTGCCATATCTTTCCTCCCTTTGATTTTTTTTTTTTTTCCTTTCTACCTTTGAAAGGATCTGAGCATCTGAAATGATCCCGGATTTTCACAGTAAGAATGGCAACGTGCATTCTTTTGTGATGGCCCTCCACCGTCGGTAGCCGAAGAACCGGTTGCCAGAACCTCTGGTGAGATATCCCACTTCCTGCTTCACCTACCCCAGCTCGAAAGTTGATTCTAGAAGATTTTTCTATTTATCTTCGAGCAGATTACTTCTAAGAAATTATTCGCACAACCCCAGCCATAAACATCGGGCCTGTTGTCTGCTCCGTCTCACAGGTTGTTTGTCTGCAGAACAGATAGCTGCTTAATATGTGAATGGATCTTAAGCTGACAAAAAGTACAATCTAAAGCAGACAGAAAAATCACCATACATCCACTGTGCAAGTTTAGAAAATCTGCATCACGTGAAAATTATGTGAAGTTGGGATCCATGCAATTCGACAAAACTTGTATCGTCAAAACCAGCATTATGAACCTTTGGAATTTACTTATCAAACAAACTGCAGCAGTACAAGTTACAAAGAACATGCAATGAACCCAAGCAGGAAGAAACAGATCGACCTGGTTGGTGCCAATGAGATATAAATGAAATCCAGTGAGACCACCAACAAAGCTGGATATCACGAGCATCACAGATGCGGGAGACTTTTTCATTGCCTTCCACAGGCGTACAAATAGGAAGTTTGATAGATTTAAGCATATATACGGTCATATACCACTACAAAGCATGAGAACAATATAAGACAATAAAAATGGAAAAGGTTCTTAAGTGCACAGGAATGGTGAAGGAGATAAATACATCTTGTTTGGGCTATTGGATTTAGATATCGGCAGGAATTGATTAAAACTTTAGCATGGGCTCATGAACGCACATCTTTGGCTAATTTAATTCGATGGAGAGATAAGCCGGTGGCTCTTTCCATTATGCAAGCAAGATTGGTTGGATTAGCCCACTTTTCCATAAGTTATATATGAGAATTAGAAATAAAGAGAAGTAACGCTGGAATTAATAAATTATGAACCTTAGAATGGTCAACTTCGCTTATTCGTTGATAGGATCTCTTCTCGTGTGTTCTCTCTAATGTTTTCAATTCTAGTGAATTGTGCATCAACTTCGCTGGTTTTCTTCTACTATCGGACCACGCTAGGGATGCCCACCATCACCATTTCTTTGTACTTTGCTTTAATATGCTGTCTCTAGTGTTTCAATCATGCTGTGGAGTGTGGGCACATTAAGAACTTTAAATCAGGAAGAATGGATCCTGGAATCTCCCATTTGATGTTTGTTGAACCTCCTAATTGCAAGTCTTACTTCGGCAAAAAAATACCGTGGCAGTAGGGAACATTATGCTGCATTACCATCAAATTTGATTTATTTTGAATTTTATTGGTCCATTTAGATATTTTATTTATTTTTTTTGTTTGAGAATTTGGTTTTGTTAATACAGAAACATCTTTTATTATTTGAGTCACTGCATACTTTTTATACTCTATTTTTTTTAATATAGTAAAATCTCTTCCCATCTTCGTCTATAAATATAAGATAAAAGCCAAACCATATAAATTGTTATATCTTATTTTTCTATGCAATTGTTTGTTATAATTTTAAATTATATATTAATTAATAGATAATCTTATAACAAACTTATATCACAACTTGAGATTTAGATTTGTTCAGATTTCATGTTAGATTTGTTTTGGATTTTGATTATTTGTTAATTTTATTATTTTTCTTTTTTATAATTTTTTGGTGATAGCTGCAAAATTTGAGATCATAAAATTTAATAGGAAGAATAATTTCAGCCTTTAACATGTAAAGATATGAGCTCTATTGACTCAACAGGGATTTTTGTTGAAGGCACTAAAAAAAAATTTGAAATCTTTCTTATGGGCTCATGAGATTGGCAAGCGAGGGATGCATTTGGTGTGTTGGCAGATTGTTCGTAAAGAAGATATGGTTTTCTCACTTATGTAGATTGATATTATTTTCTAATTTAATTATATGGTTTCCTCATTTATATAGATTTGATATTATTTTCTGATCTTGTTATATTTCCAAATCTTGTTTTGATTTTATTCTTTGATTTTATTTTTTGATTTCTTGATGTTTTCCAATTTTGGTTGTAAATCATGCACTATATAAAGTGCCTTATATCAATGAGAAAGATAAACTGAAAATTATTTTAAATCCTAGACTTTACATGGTATCATAGCTCTACTTGCTCTAATGAGTCTTTTCTTTTTAAATCTTTCATCATTACTTTACTATGGCTGACAACCCTCCTTCAATCAATCCAAAAATAACGAGCTCTTCAACTACACTAGGATCATCAGACACATCCAGCTCCTCACTCTCTATCGTATTTGGATATGGCATCATGATGCAGCCCTTTCAATTAATCTCATTCAACCTAGCTTCTCCACTATCTCTTAAATTGATGGGAAGCACCAACTACTCAACCTGATAGGCCCAAATAACCACCTTACCATTTGGGTACTATCTTTTTTCATTTATCGATGGCTCCTCTTCTTGTCCGCCCATGCATCTTCAGGATAATGAATGATAATATGTGAATTCTAGATACAAGTTATGGCAACATTAAGACGGCCTAGTTCGAAATGTAATTATGGCCTCGATCGATCACTTTGTTGCACCATTGATTGCTCATGTTTCGATTGCTCAACAAGCGTGGGATATTCTTCGAACTATCTATGCCAACAAATCTCAATCTAGAATTTTTGGTCTCCAAGAGATATTGTCCAACCTCCGCTGTGATTCCAAACCTATAGCTGACTATATGCGAGAGATCATATCTCTTACCGATGATCTTGTTGCTAGTGGTTCTCTGCTAAACAATGAAGAACTTGTGATTAAAGTTCTTAGTGGATTGGGTTCTGATTACAAAGAATTATCTATTGCTATTCATGCTTGTGATAACCCAATTTTCTTTGAAGAACTATACGACAAACTTCTTGCACATGAAGTATTTCTTAAACACTCTGAATCAAAGTAAGAAAGCCCAGTTATTACTGTCCAATTGAATCAGCATGGCTCCAACAATCAGAACAGAGGATGCAATAACAATTAAAACTAAGGCTGTAAATGGGTCGGGTTGACTCGTGACTCAACCCGACCCAACTCATAGAGATCCGATCCGAATCATTTAAAAAGATCCATGGATCTGGGTTGGGTTCTAAAATTAGACCCATTTTATTTTTTGGATTGGATATAGATTTACTAAATTTTGATTTGATCTGATCCGATCCGACCAACTTAAATTTTTAGGTTTATATGGATCTTATGCTTAATGATCCGATCGGATCCGAACTCATTATATGCTAGCATGAGCTGGGCATAAATTGCAGTGGGCGCCCATCTATACAACATCATTGTTTTCTTTTATCACCTCCATAATTGAGTGACACTCATTGATTCAAGCCAATGAAGTTTTCAATAAATATTATTTTCTTCTCTTTTCATCTCCACAAGAAATTCTTCGCATCAAAACTATACAATATTTTTAACTCAAGAAATTTAGAGGATAAGTAGAAAATAGAAATTTTACTTCTAGTTGTATCCTCCAACCAACCTTGGAAGGTCATATCCATTTATCTTTCATATGTATATGAGGTACATCTTAACATTTTCTTAGACGTAATTGTTACATATTAATGACCACTTCAAAAATCATTCTATATCACGAATATCATTGGATGGTCAACTTATGAGATCAACTTCAACTGCACTCATGAGAATTGATTGAATAGCTATAGTTGTTGCCTATTGGTTAATTTAATTCATGATCTAACTTAGAATTGATTGAAATCCGAATTGGATATATCTTTGATGGATTAGGGATGGATTATACATAGATCTGATCTGACTCGAATAACCCATTAGGTTAAAAAATTTGATCATGGATTCGATCCGATTCAATCCGATCTTTTATTGGGTTGAGTTTGAGTCCAACATCAAGATTCGATCAAAGAATTGGATCGGATTGGGATCACTCATGATCCGATCCGACTCGATCCATTTTCACTCCAAACTAGAACCAACGAGGCAATCTGGCACTCAATTACTTCTCGCCAAACAATTGTAATTTTTCAGCAACAAAATTTTTCTCCTCATCCCTACACTACTCGGCCAAATAACCAACAAAGGATGCAATGCCAACTTTGTGATAAATACGGTCACATAGCAAAGGTATGTCGCTCAAAGGCCTACAACCCGTTTGAAGCTCAAGCAAATATGGCTACTCATATCTCCAGCAACACCAGCAACCCTTGGATTGTAGACTCTGGCACTTCCTACCGCATGATAGATAATCCAAATAAATTGACTTTATCAAATTTCTCTAGAAATGATGAGATCATTATTGGTGATGGTAATGATATCTCGATATCTCATATTGGGAAAATTACTCTTTCCTCTACTACACCTACTCCTTTAAACTTCATAATGTTTTATGTTCTCCTAAAATTAAATGGAATTTGATCTCAGTTACTAAATTTATCATTAAAATCAAATATCTATTGAATTTTTTCCTTATTTTATCTTGTTAAGGATTTGAGCATGGGGGCTTCTCTTCTTCGAGACTGGAGCAAGGATGATCTTTATGAGTGGCCACTAGACAAGCTGACTATCAGAGCTATTTTCTTATCACCACAAGCTCACTTTGCCATCCCACCTTTATCTACATTACATCTTTGGCATGCCAGGCTTGGCCACCCTTAACCTCGCATAATAAAACCCTTTGTGTTTTCTTTTAATTTGCTCGTGTCTCTTAAACATCCCTTTATCTTTTACAGTTTCTATTTATGTAATAAAAGTCATCATCTACCATTTGATATTTTTTTTTTTAAAAGTACTTAATCTTTTGAAGTCATTTATTCCGATGTTTGGGGTCCTACTCCTATTTCTTCATTTGATGATTTTAAATTTTATGTTATATTTGTTGACTACTTTATAAAATACACTTGGCTGTTTTTCATAAAACATAAGTCTGATGTTACTGTCATATTTATAAACTTTAAGCAATTGGTCAAAAATTATTTTAACACTTTCATTGCTACTCTTTATATAGATGGAGGTGGTGAATACACAGGCCTTAGACCTATCTTTCCCAAATATGGCATTCAACATCTTGTAAGCCTTCCCTATACTCCACAGTTGGTTGGTACTGTCGAAAGAAAGCATCAACATATAATTAAAAACAACCTTAACATTACTTCACCATGCTTCCATCCCTCTTTAGTTTTGGTCTCTAGCTTATCAAACTATCGTGTACTTAATCAACTATTTAGCAACTCCAATTTTCAATAATACATTACCATTCCAAGCTCTTTTCCGTCATTCACTCAATCCATAAAAATTATGCATCTTCGGTTGTTTATGTTCTGCATGGATGAAACCATACACACACAACAAGCTTGAACCAAAATCTCGTCCCTATGTCTTCATGGGGTACTCCTCAACAAATAGCTATGCTTGCTTTGACCCCTCCAACAAAATTTTTATCTCTCGGTATGTGTTGTCTATTGAAAATACTTTTCTTTTTACTAACAACTAACTGCAACTTTCTTGGGTCTTATCCTTCATTATTCCCAGGGGTCCAACCCATAATGTAGGCCCTGTTGTCTCCTCCATCACCTACTTCTATGGATGATACATCCATATCGATATCTCCATTTGGTATCACACCATGTCTGACGACACTTCATGAAGACCATTCCACTCTGGCCGAGAGGTTGACTGCCCATACTGGCTCATCCTTTCAAGTATGTGTTCCTTTATCATCTATAATTGATAATTCCTCACCCAAATTTAGCTCCATTCCATTGACTTCACCCGAGCCTATTGAGGCATGTTTTCCTACACTTGTGTCAACTGAGCTATCAGCACCTCCTCCATCTACAAGAATGATCACGTGCTCACAAAATAATATTTTTAAATCCAAGTCAATTTTTGACTACTTAGCCACCTCAACTCTAACCATCCTATCCTTAGCACCTCACACCTTTTGCTAAGCCAATAATACCCAGAATGGCGTGAAGCTATGAAAGAAGAGTATAATGCCTTTATGAGAAATAATACTTGGTCTTTAGTACCTCCTAATGCATCTCAGAATGTTATAGGCTGTAAATGGATATTTAAAGTGAAACACAAAGCTGATGGTTCTTTTGAAAGATACAAAGCTAGGCTTGTGGCTAAAGGATTCCATCAGAGATCGAAAGTTGATTTTCATGCCACCTTTAGTCCATTTGTAAAGCATACTATTATCCATCTAATTCTTTCTCTAGCTGTGACTTTCAGGTGGCCTTTGCATCAACTGGACGTGAATAAAATATTTTTATAGGGCACATTGGAAGAGATTGTTTATATGCAACAACCCTCAAGTTTTATCAGCTCTCAATATCCTAACTATATTTGTAGCCTCTGCAAATCCATCTATGATTTTCTCCAAGCCCCCCATGCTTGGTATAATGAGTTTAAAGGATTTCTTCTTTCATGTGAATTTACTCGGGCACACTCTAACACCTCTTTATTTATCTACCATTTATCTGGTGTGTTGGTGTTTATATTGATTTATGTGGATGACATTATAATCACTGGTCCTTCTTTGTCTCACATTTAGTCCATCATCAACCTTTTGGGCAAATGATTTTCGATCAAGGATTTAGAGGCATTACACTTCTTCTTGGGTATTAAGTTGACTCCATATGATAAAGGTCTCATTCTAACGCAACACAAGTTTATTGTAGAAATCTTAGAGCATTTTAAGATGCTTGATGCAAAGGATGTTTCAACACTATTATCCACATCTGAAGCTCTCTCTTTAAATGATGACACCAATCCAATAGATGCTAATAAATATCGATAAATCATCAAAGCTTTGCAATATCTGAATGTCACTCAGCCAAACATATTCTTCACTGTCAATTGGTTAGCTCAATTCATGCATCGTCCTTCTGTTAAACATTATCAAGCTGCCAAAAGGGTATTACATTATTTGAAGCACACCATAACTTATGGTTTGCACCTATAGCCATCTTCATCATCCCAACTTGTGGCCTATTCAGATGCTGATTGGGCTAGTGATGTGGATACTTGCACCTCCACTTCTGTATATATTATTTTTCATGACTCTAATCCTATCAGCTAGAGTTCTTAGAAGCAAAGGATAGTAGCATGATTATCTACCGAAGCTGAATATCATGCCGTTGCTGCTGCTGTTGTGGTGCTTAATTGGATTGTTAATCTTTTTCACGAATTTTGTCTTTCTTTTTACAAAACTCCTACTATACTTTATGATAATATTGGTGCCACATATCTTGGCAAAAATTTAATTTTTCATAGCTGCATGAAACATGTTTCCATAGATTTTTTACTTTGTAAGGAATCAGATTTAGAAGAAGCAAATAGAGGTGAAACATATTCATTCTACAGACCAGCTGGCCGATGCATTAGCAAAGCCTCTATCACAAAAGCTGTTTGTTGAGATTGTTTTCAAGATCGGTATTCATCTATCTTATGGGGGCATAAAGAAGATATGATTTTCTCATTTATACATATTTGATATTATTTTGATCTTATTATATAGTTTTCTAATTTATACAGAATTGATATTATTTTTTATTCTTGTTATATTTCTAGATCTTATTTTGATTTTATTCTCTAATTTTATTTTTTAATTTCTTGGTGTTTTCCAATTTTGGTTGTAATTCATGCATTATATAAAGTATCTTATATCAATGAAAATGATGAGCTGAAAATTATTTTAAACCCTAGACTTTATAGTTTGTAGACCTAAGAGGTTTGGAGCCTAGGTTTGTAGGATCGATGATAGAGGATATTAGCTTTTTTTGGTTAGATTGGTAGCTGTTTAGAGCACAAATCCTTACTTTTTGTGGGCCTTGGTGGTCATAGTTAAATATGATTTCAGAGTTTCTTCGAATCTTCACTATTATGAGAGGAGATGTTCAGCTATTTGGAGATCCATTGTGTAGCCTTCCTTCTATATGAATTTTGATTTTCAGTGGATTGTAGGTGTTGGTTCTCGAGGAATCAGAATTCATGAAAGCAAGATGAGTAACCCTATACATGTGGTCATTAAATAGCTCTGTTAGATTGGCCATGGAGTATATTGAATCTATCAAACTTTTTTTTCTACTAACTGCTGGTGGCATTGTAGTGTTAGCAGCTTGTCGAGCTCCCTTCATTCAAAATCTTTTCTTTAATTAAGTGGATGCCTCCTAGTCCTCCCCAAGGGTATGGTTAGGATGAACTTTGATGGTTCTAATGTTAGATATATGTGCCCTAGAAGCCAGAATTGGCTGACACTTATAATACACTTCTAGGGGCAAAATTATAATTTTGACTATAATTAATGAAATGGGTTATTTTCTATCACACATGTGTATTTAGTGTCTGTGATACATCCTTTGAGTTAATGATAATGATAATTCATATTTTCAAGAGTTGAAAATTTAAGACATGAATAATCATTATTAACTCATAAACAGCTCCCGACCATAGGATCATCACGAGGATGGTGATTGATCCGGAAGGTTGGTGTACGATCGCTTCTCTTTAGTAGATGAGTCTTGAGTCTACGGTGTGGAGACACCGGAGCGAGAGTACAGGTACTCGTTAGAGAACGAGGGCACTGAGCGTGACCACCTCGAGTAGTCATTAGGAAGTCTACCTTCTCGTCAATGACTGACTCGATGCTGCAGTAGTGTGTCTGGTTCTTTGACCTGAGGATGCATCGGCAGTTCACCTTGAGGGTGTTATAGTTTGACTACACCATTACTCGGTCTCCTAGCCATATGGAACCCTGAGGTGTATGTTGGCTATAGCATGTTCATTGTAGGAACTGGATTGCATCAAGATGGAATCTATCTACCTCGGTGGTAGAGGAGCAGCCCTATGATGATCATGAGAATCAAGTCCAGAAAGCCCATGGCCATGGCAGAGTGAAATAATAGAAAGAGTTTCTATTTAGATTTTCACATTGGACTTCGAATCGAATGATTACATCATATGACAGAGACTAGGGTTTGACGAGTTCACCTTAACCCTAATCTGATCGGGGCTCAAGATAGAAGAACTTAATCACACAGGTAGCTGCACCAAGAGGTTCGCATTCAGCTCTGATGGGTTGCCACCATATACTGCTAGGTGTCACTGGTGGATTTTGGGAGCAATTAGAATGATTTAGATGATCGATCATTCTAGCTGTTCGAATCAGAAGAGTTCTGATCCATCGAAAGGAGTTTCGATGATGTCGATGATAGAGATCATGACATATCCCATTACCATACAGAACTGAACCTAACTGGGTCACACAAACAAGGGTTTGAATCTGGTGATCATCAATTGAACTGAATCTAGTTCAATTGATCTGAATGAGATTCAATTAGGTTCAAGGAAAATCGTGCTAGCACTCGATTGAACCTAACGTTCTTCTTTTTACTATCATAAATAAGTTGTCCTGACTGAGCCAAAGGAGTTTGTGCTCAATCAGAGGCCTTCATATGGTCTGACTGGAGGTTGTCCAAGTCAGAAAAGGTTGTCTTATTTTGTAAGACATTACCTGCCATTTTTGGTCACCTGCCATTTCTTGTTCTTTGACTTTGGTCAAAAGTCTACCTTTGACTGGTCAAACGTTGACCATTGACACTTTGACTTTTGACCACATGTCATGCACCTATTGGAGAGCTGGTGGGGGCTTGTCCCCCTGCCAGAACCTGGCAAGGAGGAAGGGCGCACGCCACCCTAGGTGGCGTGTGCCCAAGTTGGAGGCGCCTAGGAGTCCTTGTTGGACAAGGACTCCATCTCCTTTTTGGATTCCAATTAGAGTTCTTCTAAGAATCCAACTTTGACTGGTCTTAGGCGCCCTCTAAGGAGGAATCCAGGGGACTCTATTCCCACCAATCAGATTTAGATCTGATTTCACAAAGGGTTGTGATTGGTTGGGAAGAAGAGGAGTTGGATCACAAGTTAGGTCTATAAATAAGACCCTGCGCCCAACCCAATTCAAAAGTGAAATTCAAAAGAATTTCCCATGCCCCAAGGCTACCTCTCCCCTCCTTCTCCATGCCAAGTCTCTTCTCCCCTTCCTCTCCACGTCCAAAAAGTGTTTTGGATTTGGTTGGTGCAATTCAGATCAAAGGAAAGGCGATCAAAAGCAAGAAGGCTGCGCTGCTGCAAAGGACGACTGCTGATCTTCAAAAAGAGTTTTGAAGATCCTCCAGATCAGATCCAGATCTGATTTTTGGAGATGTGATAGAGAAGAAGAGGATCTCCAGATCCAAGCCTGAGTGGATACCGGTAGAGGCCAGGCGCTTGCGTGGCTAGATCCAGAACCTTCCGCTGCAATCAGGATCATCAACAGGGTAATAGGATTACCCAAATCAAGGTAAATTAAATTTGATTTAATTTATCTTATTTTATTTTATTTATTAAAATAATAAGAATTAGATCTAAAATATATCAAGATCTGATTAGATCAAGAGAAAAATTTTTGAAATATATCTCTTGATCTGATCAGATCTGAACGAACCTGGACCGGGAAAATCAGGATTTTCCCTTCAACTGGTATCAGAGCCATGGTTCTAAAAATTGTTTAGATCTAATTTTAAATTTTATTTTAATTAGAAAATAAAGTTGATTTTAGATGTCACATGAGATGTGATCAGATCTGAAATCAGAAAAAAAATTAAAATTAAATGATTTGGATCTAAGATTATGAAGATATGCATGACTAGTTCTAGAATAGAATAGTTCTATAGAATAGTCTTGCATGTTTTGATTTAATTTGATTAAATCATATTTTAGATCTATTTATTTACTATTTTTTGATATTATAAGTATTATAATAACATCTAAAAAATAGCAAATAAAAATTATTTAATTTTAAATATCATATGAGATATGATTGATGCATGTCTAGACTAGTTGTAGAATAGTTCTACATAATTGTCTAGATTAGAATTTATTTTGATTAGATCAATTTAAATCTAATTTTTTAGATTATTATGAGATAATTTAGATCTGAAAACATGCATGATTTGATACATGAGATGTATGCAAAATATGCCATGATTAGATCTAAATTTGTATATGAGATATATGATATAGATCTAATAACTGTTTTGTAGTATTTACATGTTCCTGATTAAGGCGTTCCTCTTGGCCGTCCGGTCATAAGAACGAAGAAGGGATTTAAAGGCCCTCTCTTCCCATTCGATGGGGTGTTCTTATGATGTGTAGGGGTGCTGCGTGTTCGTCCTTAATCAGAAACCCAAAACTTACTTTCTGCAAAACCCTAGATCCTGAAACCCTAGGATTTATTGTGCATATTTTGTTTATGAACCCTACTTAATTAAGAATTAAGTTTATGAAATATTAATTAGGTCTAAAATTGAGAATTTCAGATCTAAGACATATTCATAATACTGGGTTCGGGCTTGGGTAGCTCAATTAGGTCTAAGCGGTTGATCAAACCGAATCAAGAGTTGGTTAGATGGGATCAACAATGCTTAAATTGACCAGCCTAATAGGATTAAGTCTGGGTCAAGATCGAGTCACGATCAAGCAAGACCTAATTAGGCTCAGAGGTTAGAGTCTGGATTGTAGGCTAACCCAATTGGTTCTGACTCAACAATTTGGTGTCTAAGGTAAGTTTGGCACATACGACCGACTGGTTTTTAATTGGAAGCTACTCGACCTGAATGCATTCTTGTATCGAGTTAATGGCATATTCCTTCCACCGGTCTCACTTACCTGGCCATATCTGTTGACACAGTTCTGATCTGAGGTGGTCAATAATCCGAGCTAACCCATGCCACTAGGTTAGTCATAATTGTTATGACTAAGCCAAGTCTAGTTTAATGAGACCTGAATCAATTCTCCCTAAGAAAAGATTAAGTCTGAGGTCTTCCACCATTGTAGATGTGCGGGCCCTTCCCGGGGTTGATTGTTCTCGCTGGATACAGTGGCTCAGTTGCACCGGGAAGATGCAACCATGTCTATTAGGCATTGGATGCTATGGGCTGGAGGATGAGTTGGGCTCAATATTTCGGATACGGTGAGAGACTCAATTAGGAACCCAGTCTATGCAAATGGTGGGTCTGACTTAACTAAGGAGTGGATCAATATTTCGGATACGGTGAGATTCATGAATTAGAGACCAAGTTTGGGTGCACCATGATTAGAGAATCATTGAACAAGAGTTGTTCACTCATTGGCTAACCCATCACCAATAACTGTTAGGTGAGGTGATGAGTCAGTTGGTGAGACCGCACCACCCACTAGAAATCATTAATCGTGGAGATTTTCGCATCTCTACAGAGGGAGTGTAGGGATCCGAGAAAATAGTGGGAGCTAATTTGTTTAAAAATAAAATCTCTAAACAAATTGGTCAAGTCAAAATTACAAGTATCTAACTAGAATCTTTGACTCTCTACAGAAAAATGTCTGCGTCCAACCCATTAGCACGTATCCTGGACACACATAGACTGACTGGACCCAATTATAAAGATTGGCTCAGGAAACTACAAAATTATTTTGGGTTTCGAGAAGTTAACCCATGTTTTGGACCAGGACCCTCCCACCTTACCAGCTCGTCCATCCACTGAACAGAGAGCATCTCTGGAAAAATGGATAGACGAAGATAATAAGGCCAGATATTACATGTTGGGCTCGATGTCTGATGAGCTCCAGCGCCAACATGAAGATATCGGGACTGCTCGCCAAATGTTGGCTCACCTACAGGAGATGTTTGGTGAACAGAGTCGCGCAGCCAAGTATCAAGTCACGAAATGACTTTTTAAGGCTAAGATGCGTGATGGGCAGTCAGTCCAAGATCACTGTCTGACAATGATCAAGGACATGGAAGAGCTTGAGAAGCTCGGTGTGAAGTTAGACTTGGACCTGCAGAACGATATTATTCTGCAATCCTTGACTGATGCATATGGGCAATTCATCATGAATTACCACATGCATAAACTTCAAAATTCCTTGGCCGAATTAATGAATATGCTGGTTACCGCTGAGCTTTCTATGAAAGGTTCTAAAGGCTCAGTTCTTGCTATGGAACGGACTTCTTCCAAAAGAAAGTCTTATGGAAAGAAAAAGAAGTCTGTGAAAAAGCAAAAGGTGGAAGGATCAAAGAAGAAGAAGGCAGAAGCCGAAGAAGAAGGCCGATGTCAAAGGAAAGTGTTTCCATTGCAACAGCGACGGCCATTGGAAGCGGAACTGCCCTACTTACCTGGCCACCCTGAAGAACAAGAAGGAAGGTCCTTCTGGAGGTATGCTCGTTATTGAGTCTAACCTTACGGATTTCTTCTGCATCCAGTTGGGTGCTTGACTCTGGTTCTAGTGCTCATCTGTGCACTTCCTATGCAGGATCTTGAGGATAGCAGGAGGCTGAGGGATGGAGACATGATCCTACGCGTCGGTAATGGAGCAAGAGTTGCTGCAGTAGCCGTGGGAAACATACCCTCTTCGATTACCATCTGGTTTAGACTTAGTTTTGAAAGACTGTTATTATGTGCCTGCAGCTAGCAGGAATTTGATTTCTGTTTCATGCTTAGCACAAGAAGGCTATGTGATTACCTTCTTTAAGGACCATTGTAACATTCTTTATGAAAGAAATAAAATTGCAAATGGTTTCCTTATTAATGGTCTTTATCAGCTACATATTGATGTACCTATTTCTAACTATCGAGCAAAACGTGAATGCCAAACGACCTAGGGATAGTCCAAACGATAGATATCTATGGCACCTGAGATTAGGTCATATAGCAGAAGATAGGATCAACAAATTGGAGAAAAATGGGCTATTGAGTCCATTGACTTTTGAGTCATATCCAACTTGTGAATCTTGTCTTCAAGGCAAAATGACTAAACTCCCTTTTGTTGGACATGGGGAGAGGGCCACAGATCTCCTTGCCCTAGTACATACTGATGTGTGCGGCCCATTTGATGTGCCGGCTAGAGGCAATTTTGTCTACTTCATTACCTTTACCGATGATCTGTCTAGGTATGGGTATGTGTATCTTATGAGACACAAGTCTGAAGCTTTTGAAAAGTTCAAAGAATTCAGACATGAAGTAGAAAAATAAATTGGAAAACCCATTAAGGTTCTTCGATCAGATCGAGGAGGTGAATACCTTAGCCGGGAATTCCTAGACTATCTTAAGGAAAAATGGCATAGTCTCTCAATGGACTCCACCAGGAACACCTCAACTCAACGGGTTTCAGAATGGAGAAATCGGACTCTATTGGATATGGTTCGATCCATGATGAGCTTCACAGACCTTCCTGATTTTCTTTGGGGACACTCATTGTTAACTTCAATCTATCTACTGAATAGGGTTTCCTCTAAAACCGTTCCTACCACACCGTATGAGATATGGCATGGTAAGAAACCAAGTCTGAGTCATCTCAGAATTTGGGGTTGTCCGGCTCATGTCAAAAGACAACAAGCGGACAAGTTAGAGTTTAGGTCCTTTAGAGCTCGATTCATAGGATATCCTAAAGAGTCATTAGGATACTATTTCTACATTCCAGAAGACCACAATGTGATTGTGAGTCGACATGCCATCTTTCTTGAAAAATAGTTTATTCAAGATAGCGGCATTGGAAAGCAGATTCAAGCTTGATGAGAAAGTCTCACAAGTAGCAACGAGCTAAGGACCAATTGGAACCAAATCAGGTTGAGCCAATAAGAACACTACCTCCTCCACCTCGTAGATCGGAAAGAGTTTTCCCGTCCCCCTGAAAGATACTTAGGTATTATTTCAGAGGAATGTAGAGGAAATGTTCCTCGTAGGTAATGGTGCTCATGGTGATGATCCCAAAACCTACAACGAGGCGATATCAGATATCGACTCCGAGAAATGGCTTAGAGGCAATGCAGTCAGAAATTGACTCGATGCACTCAAACCAAGTCTGGACCTTGGTAGATCCACCAGAAGGTATAGTACCTATTGGGTGTAAATGGATCTTCAAGAGAAAGATTGGTGCAGATGGGAATGGAGACATTCAAGGCTAGACTAGTGGCAAAAGGTTATAGTCAACGTGAAGGCATTGACTATCAGGATACCTTTTCCCCAGTAGCTATGCTAAAATCCATCCGCACATTGCTTGCTGTTGCAGCCTATTTCGATTATGAAATATGGCAAATGGACGTGAAAATGGCATTCTTAAATGGATATCTTGAGGAAGATATCTATATGGAACAGCCGCTAGGTTTCACATCCAGTGATACTGATCACAAGGTTTGCAAGCTGCAAAGGTCCATATATGGACTTAAGCAAGCATCTCGGAGCTGGAACACTCGTTTCAATGATGTGATCAAAAAGTTTGGTTTCATCAAAAATGAAGAGGAACCATGTGTTTTCAAAAAGGGTCAGTGGGAGCGCTGTTGTCTTCCTCGTATTGTACGTGGATGACATCCTCCTTATTGGGAATGATATTCCCATGTTGACATCAGTCAAATGTGGTTGTCCAAGGAATTCTCCATGAAAGACCTAGGTGAAGCATCCTTTATTCTAGGAATTAAGGTCTATAGGGATAGACCGAATAGGATGCTAGGACTTTCACAGAAGATGTACATAGAGGAAGTACTAAAGAGGTTTAGTATGGAAAACTCTAAGAGGGGATTAATACCCTTCAGACATGGTATTCATCTTTCCAAGAAGATGTGCCCCCAGCACACCTGAGGAAATAGAACGCATGAGCAAGATCCCTTATGCTTCTGCAATAGGGAGCCTCATGTATGCCATGCTATGTACACGACCTGATATAGCCCATGCTGTGAGTGTCACAAGCAGATATCAGTCAAATCCAGGTGAAGAACACTGGACTTCTGTGAAATGTATCCTTAAGTACTTGAGAAGAACTAAGGATATGATGTTGGTCTTTGGTAATGGAGAACTCCAAGTTCAGGGATACACAGACTCGGATTTCATGTCCGATATAGATGATCGAAAGTCGACATCTGGCAGACTGTTTGTGTTGGAAGAGTTTCAAGCAAGCAGTGATATCATCTCATCCGCGATTACCTTGAGAAAGGTTACGTTGAGGTCAAGAGAGTCAACTCCACAGATAATGTGGCAGACCCACTTACAAAGCCGTTGGGCCAGCAGAAGATCGAAGCCCACCTTGAGAAGATGGGACTTAGACTTGTAGCCAATTGGCTTTAGGACAAGTGGGAGATTGTTAGATATATGTGCCCTAGAAGCCAGAATTGGCTGACACTTGTAATACACTTCTAGGGGCAAAATTATAATTTTGACTATAATTAATGAAATGGGTTATTTTCTATCACATATGTGTATTTAGTGTCTGTGATACATCCTTTGAGTTAATGGTAATGATAATTCATATTTTCAAGAGTTGAAAATTTAAGACATGAATAATCATTATTAACTCATAAACATGCTCCCGACCATAGGATCATCACGAGGATGGTGATTGATCCGGAAGGTTGGTGTACAATCGCTTCTCTTTAGTAGATGAGTCTTGAGTCTACGGTGTGGAGACACCGGAGCGAGAGTACAGGTACTCGTTAGAGAACGAGGGCACTGAGCGTGACCACCTCGAGTAGTCATTAGGGAGTCTACCTTCTCGTCAATGACTGACTCGATGCTGCAGTAGTGTGTCTGGTTCTTTGACCTGAGATGCATCGGCAGTTCACCTTGAGGGTGTTATAGTTTGACTACACCATTACTCGGTCTCCTAGCCATATGGAACCCTGAGGTGTATGTTGGCTATGACATGTTCATTGTAGGAACTGGATTGCATCAAGATGGGATCTATCTACCTCGGTGGTAGAGGAGTAGCCCTATGATGATCATGAGAATCAAGTCCTGAAGCCCATGGCCATGGCAGAGTGAAATAATAGAAAGAGTTTCTATTTAGATTTTCACATTGGACTCGAATCGAATGATTACATCATATGACAGAGACTAGGGTTTGACGAGTTCACCTTAACCCTAATCTGATCGGGGCTCAAGATAGAAGAACTTAATCACACAGGTAGCTGCACCAAGAGGTTCGCATTCAGCTCTGATGGGTTGCCACCATATACTGCTAGGTGTCACTGGTGGATTTTGGGAGCAATTAGAATGATTTAGATGATCGATCATTCTAGCTGTTCGAATCAGAAGAGTTCTGATCCATCGAAAGGAGTTTCGATGATGTCTATGATAGAGATCATGACATATCCCATTACCATACAGAACTGAACCTAACTGGGTCACACAAATAAGGGTTTGAATCTGGTGATCATCAATTGAACTGATCTAGTTCAATTGATCTGAATGAGATTCAATTAGGTTCAAGAAAATCGTGCTAGCACTCGATTGAACCTAACGTTCTTCTTTTACTATCATAAATAAGTTGTCCTGACTGAGCCAAAGGAGTTTGTGCTCAATCAGAGGCCTTCATATGGTCTGATTGGAGGTTGTCCAAGTCAGAATAGGTTGTCTTATTTGTAAGACATTACCTGCCATTTTTGGTCACCTACCATTTCTTGTTCTTTGACTTTGGTCAAAAGTCTACCTTTGACTGGTCAAATGTTGACCATTGACCCTTTGACTTTTGACCACATGTCATGCACCTATTGGAGAGCTGGTGGGGGCTTGTCCCCCTGCCAGAACCTGGCAAGGAGAAGGGCGCACGCCAAGGGTGGCGTGAGCCCAAGTAGGAGGCACCTAGGAGTCCTTGTTGAACAAGGACTCCACCTCTCTTTAGGATTTCAATCAGAGTTCTACTAAGAATCCAGTTTGACTGGTCTTAGGCACCCTCTAAGGAGGAATCCAGGGGTCTCTTTTTCAACCAATCAGATTTAGATCTGATTTCATAAAGGGTTGTGATTGGTTGAGAGGAAGAGGAGTTGGATCACAAGAGGTCTATAAATAAGACCCTGCGCCCAACCCTAATCAAAAGTGAATTCAAAAGAGATTTCCCACGCCCCAAGGCTGCCTCTCCCCTCCTTCTCCATGCCATAGTCTCTTCTCCCCTTGCTCTCCACGTCCAAAAGTGTTTTGGATTTAGCTTGGTGCAATTCAGATCAAGGAAAGACGATCAAAAGCAAGAAGGCTGCGCTGCTGCAAAAGGACGACTGCAGATCTTCAAAAGAGTTTTGAAGATCCTCCAAATTAGATCCAGATCTGATTTTTGGAGGTGTGATAGAGAAGAAGAGGTTCTCCAGATCCAACCCGAGTGGATACGGGTAGAGGCCAGGTGCTTGCGTGGCTAAGATCCAGAACCTTCCGCTGCAATCAGGATCATCTACAGGGTAATAGGATTATCCAAACCAGGTAAATTGAATTTGATTTAATTTATCTTATTTTATTTTATTTATTAAAATAATAAGAATCAGATCTGAAATATATCAAGATCTGATTAAGGTCAAGTAAAAATTTTTGAAATATATCTCTTGATCTAATCAGATCTGGACGAACCTGGACCGGAAAATCAGGATTTTTCTTCATCTAATTCTGATGGTCAAGATGGAGCTGCATTTTTCAGTGTTGCTACAAGGCTAGCTTTGAGGGTCAATATAGAACCGCGTTGGAGAGCTTACCAAGGTCAAGTCGATGTTAATCGTGGGTTGACCTGCAAAGAAGTTCCAAAACTGATAGAAAATCTTTCTGTTTAGGATCCTTCGATGCTTAAGTCAATCGAGGCCTTGAGAATATATAGTGAAAAATGATGAGATAGAAGGCAAGAGAAATGGTTATGAGTGGGGAAAGTAATAGCTCAATCTTCCTATAGTGGGGAAGTTGAGTGGAGAATTCGGCAGAGTCTTGGTTCTATCCAAGCATATCTTCCGGAAGGATACTTTGCATCTCTATTTATAGAGAGGATTTGCTTAGGCCGTTAGATTATTTAAGAAGTTTATTAAGTCATTAGTTTTGTAATTTTTTGATCTAGTCAACCCATAGGAAACAAAGTCCTAAAAGGACTCATTATTGCTTTTCTTCTCCTAACCAAACTCCGTTGATAGGTATGGGATATATATATCCCTCCTTTGGCACGGGTTGAAAAAAACACTCCAAATTTTGAGCGATGCACGTCTCATGCTCCCAGCGGCTTTATGAGCTCACGGTGCGATGCTTTTTTTTTTTATACGAGAGAGGAATCTCTAGGTGCTCGAAATTTTTTGAAATTATTAAGAGTCTCCTCCATTGTAATATTGATAATAAAATTACTCATCTTCGCCTATGGACATAAGTATATTGCCGAACCACATTAAATCCTGATGTTCTCTTTCTATTTTTTTTCCTTTGCATCTTTTTTTTTATTTTTTTGGATATATTTTTCATCGGTTACTCTAACAAACATCAAAGCTATTCTATTTTCTTGATGGATTAAGATGATGATGAAGTTCGAGATCCAGAAATTTGATAAAACCAATAGTTTTGCATTATGGCAAGTCAAGATGCATGCTGTACTGATGCAACAGGGATTGCAGAAGGCATTGTTGGAAAAGAAAAAGATATCTGATTTATTGACACTAGATCAAAAGGAGGAGACTGATGAGAAAGCCCTTACGGCAATATAGTTGTGCTTATCTGATGAGGTATTATGCGAGGTCTTGGATGAAAAGACTATTGCAGGGTTATGGCTCAAGTTGGAGTCTCTCTACATAACAAGATCCCTTACCAATAAGTTATATTTAAAGCAACGACTCTTCATGTCGCGCATGGTAGAAGGTATCTCTATTAAATCTCATTTAGATGAATTTAGTTCTATCATTATGGATTTTCACTCGATATATGTTAAAATCGAAGAGGAGGATGAGGCCCTTTTACTATTGTGTTCTTTACTACCCTCTTATAAGAATTTTCGTGAAACCTTCTTGTTTAGATGAGATACTTTGTGTCTTAATGATGTCAAGTCCTCCCTATTTTCAAAAGAAAGGATTGATATGTAGATAAATAATGAGATAGGTGGAGCTTCAGGAGAAGGTTTGGTTGCTAGAGAAAGATCTCAAGAAAAGGGTTTTAGCAATAAAGGTACATTCAGATCAAAGTCAAAGCATAGGAATCTGACTTGTGGTTATTGTAAGAAGAAGGGTCACATAAAAATTGATTGTTTCAAGTTAAAAAATAAAGAATAGTGAAAGAACGTGACAAGCATTCGGATCAGAAAAAGCACTAATATTGAGGCAGAAGCAAGTGTTGCTGTAGGAGAATTAGATGGTGATGATATTATCTTCATAGCTACAAATAAGATACATAAACAAGACGAGTGGCTTATGGACTTTGTATGTTTCTATCATATCTGTACTCATAGAGAATGGTTCTCGATATACAAGCCTATTCAAGATGGAGTTGTATTGATGAAAAAGTATGCTAGGTATATAGTTATTGGTATTGGCACTGTTCAGGTAAGAATATTTGATGGACTAGTGAGAATTTTATCGAAAATTTGACACATTCCAGATATGAGAAAAAATCTGATCTCATTGGGCACTCTTGATACTAAGGGCTTCAGGTACTCTTCGGCTGATGGATCAATGAAGGTCGCTAAAGAAAATCTTGTAGTGATGAAGGCCAAGCTGTGCGACTCATTGTTTGTTCTGCAAGATTCCACGGTGACAGGTTTAGCAACAGTGACTTCTTCCTCGATGTCCTATTTAGATAGCACCAGACTATGGCATATGCGACTGGACCATATGAGTGAGCGTGGTATGATAGAGTTGACCAAGAGAGGTCTACTTGATAGTCAGAGTTTTAAAATGTTGGACTTCTGCAAGCATTGTATTCTTGACAAACAAAAAAGTCAATTTTAAGGACACAGTCCATCAAACAAAAGGTACTCTAAACTACATTCATTCAGATCTTTAGGAATCCTCTCATACTCCTACTCATGGTGGTGCTAGATATATGTTGACTTTTATCAATGATTTTTCTCGTAAAGTATGGGTGTTCTTTCTAAAAAATAAGATTGAGGTGTTCAGCTATTTTAAGCAGTGGTATGATTGAGAAGCAAACTGAAAAGAAGATCAAGAGATTGAGAATCAGTAATGGTTTGGAGTTCTGCTCATTAGAGTTTGAGAAATTCTGTAAGAAGAAAGGGATCGTCAGACATAAGACTGTTAGACACACTCCATGGTAGAATTGGATAGCCAAACGGATGAATAGGACTTTTCTAGAGAGAGCTCGGTGCATGTTCTCTAATGTTGGCTTGGCAAAAATTTTTTGGACAGAGGCAATCTCTATGGCAAGTTACCTGGTAAATCGATCTCCACATTCGGCACTTGATTGCAAAACTCTGAAGGAGGTATGGTCTGATAGCCCTTCTGATTATTCTAATTTACGAATATTTAGCTATCCTGCTTATGCTCATGTAAATGAAGGTAAGTTAGAACCTAGGGCTAGAAAGTTCATTTTTATTAGTTATGCATCGAGAGTTAAGGGATATAAACTGTGGTGTCCTGAATCATCTAAGGTGCTTATTAGTAGGGATGTCACATTTGATGAGTCTGTTATGTTATATCCTAACCTTATTTCTTCTGATAAGATCCTGAGTGCTAGTGAACAGGTGGAGGTAGAGATGGCAGGTGGAGTTCAATTGCAAGATTCTTCTCAGATAGAATAGGTTCAGTCATCAGACATCTCAATTAGAGAAATCCTACAAGTTGAGAGGTAAAGTATTGCTACAAGTAGAATGAGGAGATAGATCAAACCATCGTAGAGATATGGCTATGAGGATTTGGTTGCTTATGCTCTTTCAGTGGCATATGATACAGAAGAAGATGACTAGCTTTCCATATATAATCAAGCTATTTTTAGTACCAGTTTTGCAGAATAGTTAGTTGCGATGAATGAGGAGATGGAGTCTCTTCATAAGAATCACACATAAGAGTTAGTAAAACTGCCTACAAATAAGATAATTATTGGCTGCAAGTGGGTCTTCAAGAAAAAGGATGGAATATCTGGTGTTGAGGATACAAGGTACAAAGCTCGTTTAGTTACTAAAGGCTACAGTTAGGTAAAAGATATTGACTTTAATAATATTTTCTCATCCGTCGTTAAGTAGACTTCTATTCGTGTTCTTTTATCATTAGTAGCCATGCATGATCTGTATCTTGAGCAGCTTGATGTTAAGATAGCTTTTCTACATGGAGAACTTAAGGAGCAAATTTATATGAAATAGCCAGAGGAATTCATTGTTGAAGGAAAGGAGGACCATGTTTGTCTATTAAAGAAATCTCTTTATGACTTGGAGCAGTTTCCTTGGCAATGGTACAAGCGGTTCAATTCTTTCATGACAGGTCATGAATATTCTAAAAGCAAGTATGACAGTTGTGTGTACTTCAGAAAACTTGTTAATGGATCTTTCGTATATTTGTTGCTCTATGTTGACGAGTTAATTACTCCCAGTGACATAGTTGAGATAAATATGTTGAAGGCATTACTGAAAGGTGAGTTTGACATGAAAGATCTAGGTGCTGTCAAGAAGATCCTTGGAATGAAAATTAAAAGGAATAGAAAATCAGGCCTATTGCATTTGACACAAGAGAAATATATAGAAAAAAATCTTTAGCATTTTAGGATGACAGATGCAAAACTGGTGAGCACTCTCCTTGCGATGCATTTCAGACTTTCAGCCATATTATCACTGCAGTTCGATGATGAACTGAAATACATGTCACATGTTCCCTATTCTAGTGTTGTTGGGAGCATTATGTACGCCATGGTTTGCACATGACCAAACATCTCCTATGCAGTGAGTATAGTTAGCAGATATATGATCAATCCTGGTAAGACTCATTGGCAGGCTGTTAAGTGGACTCTGAGATACCTACGAGATACTATTAGTACATATTTGGAGTTTGGGAGGTGGAAGAATGGTGTAGTTGGATATGTTGATTCGGATTTTGTAGATGATCTAGATAGGAGGAGATCACTTTTAGGTTATATTTTCTTTATTGGTGGATGTGCAGTTAGCTGGAAAGCCTCATTGCAACCCATTATGGCCTTGTCTACGATCGAGGGGAAGTATGTTGTGATGACAGAGAGTATGAAGGAAGCTATGTGGCTATGAGGTTTATTTGAAGAACTTCTACTCGGGAGTCGATGGTTGTTTATTTAGACAGTTAGAGTGCCATCCATTTATCTAAAGATTAGATGTTTCATGAAAGGACAAAGCATGTCGATGTGAAATTTCACTTTGTTCGGGATGTGATTGAAAAATGCATAGTAATTGTTAAGAAAATTGGAACAGCGAATAATCCAGCTGATATGATGACGAAGTCTCTTCCAGTTGCTAAGTACAATCATTGTTTGGACTTAGTTGGTGTCTACAGCATTTGAGAATACTCCTTTGGATATTTTGATGAAGATGAGTATTTTCTACTTTTACATTTGTAAGTATTTTATTTTAAAAAGTGCATCTGTATTGTCCAAGTCAAAAGATGGAGATTTATTATTTTTTGACTTGATCAACCCATAGGAAACAAAGTCCTAAAAAGACTCATCATTGCTTTTCTTCTCCTAACCAAACTCTGTTGACAGGTATGGGATATATATATATATCTCTCCTTCGGCATGGGCTAAAAAAAAATACCTCAAATTTTGAGTGGTGTGCGTCTCATGCTCCCAGCGGCTTTATGAGCTCGTGATGCGGTGCTTTTTTTTTTTTTTTGATACGAGAGAGGAATTTTTGGGTGTACAGGATTTTTTAAAATTATTAAGAGTGCTTCTCTTCCATTATAATCTTGATAGTAAAATTACTCGTCTTCGCCCGTGGATGTAGGCATATTGCCGAACCACATTAAATCCTAATGTTCTTTTTTTTCTTTTCTTTTTTATATTTTTTTATATTTTTTGATCTAAATATTTTTTATCGAATACTCTAACAAGTTTGTTATAATGGAATGACTAGCTATATGACGATCGTGGGCCATTTAGCCATGTGAAAATTAGCTATAGTATAGCTAGAAGATAGCTGTAACATAGCTGGATGATAGCTATGACGTAGCTGGAGAGTAATTGATACTCTCTTATTAGAGATCAACTATCATATTGGCAGGTTAATAGTAATTCTATCTGACTGTATTGACGATGTCGGTATTAATTCAATCTTAGCATGAAATAGTGCTCACAAGTATGTCAATCAAAATCGATCTTAGCATAGGGCGCTGATGGGTAGGACGACATAAAATCGATCTCGGCCTGAAGCGCTGATTGGCAAGACGGTAGAAAATTGATCTTGGCTTAAAGCACTAGTGAGCAAGATGATAGGAACCTAATCATGACCTAGCAATATTGATGAGCCATTAGATCAATCGGCATGATCATAAAGATGATAAATTGTTGACATCAGCTACTATAATTGGATGAGAGACTGCAAGACCGACGTCACGTTAGTGTGCATTGAGCAAGTCGATTACCATAGCACCAAATCAATAGTTTTCTCAAATTGGTATTCAACCTATCTTAAGCTAAAATTGGCTATTTTACTATACCATCAAAATATCATTAGATCAGTAATTTTTCTGACGTTGTCACGTGGCCAAAGATGATTAGCTGCACCAATAGTTAGGGATCATAATGACCAAATGTTGGCTGCTGCTGGCCGTTTCATTCAGTTTTGTTGGCTCAACTGCAGGTTTGAGACCGGTTATAACTGTTCTTGCATTGTTTTAGAAGGCGATTCTAATTAAAATGGTTGTCTCGTGGATTTCTGAGATGTCTCGCACCCTAATTTGCTTGGTGATGGGCTTCGCCCGAATTTTTAGTTCCGATACTTTTGGTACCGCTCATGTTAGGAATTCTTTTTTTTTTTTTGTTCCAGTTTCACTTTCGTACCTGTGTTTTCTCGTTGCCCAATGACAATTGTAGCCAAAGAAAAATAAATAAATACATAAATACAACCCGGTCCCATCCATAAAGGTGCTCTCTCTTTTTTTTCCGTTGGGTTAACCGGTTTCACCGGCACTATAAATGCACTCACCGGCCAACCATTTCCCCTCTTCATCAATGAGAAGGTACGATGCTAGTTACGTGAATACCATTCTTATACTACACCGCTTTGCATGGAAATCTTATGCCAAGCTTGTATCTGAACATGCATTGCCATAGTTATGACATTGACGTTACAAGTCAGTTTAACTTTTTCTTTATTTTCAGGTGGTGCAAGTCCGCACCTTAAACTAGGTGGCTTATAAGAAAGTTTCCCACATGGTGCCATTTTTCTCAAACTTTTACATCAGTTATAAGATATTTATAAAAAACTCTGTATCCATTTATTTCTCGAATAGAAAGGATGGAAGTCACGAACCACTCTTCCGAGCATAAATGGAGTTGTGGATCAAATCAGTCCGTCGTTGTACGTCATGCTCTGTGATCTATAATTGCTATACCTACATACATACATACATACATTTCTTTGTCTAAATGCGAGGTAAAGTGCTTTTTAGCTTGAGTTTTATGATCCAATCTAAGGTGGGCTGCTAGCTAACATATTGAGTGCCTGGCTTCCACCCTGATCACTTCTTTGATGGGCTGCTAAAAAGATGCCTTGGACTTGAAATAATGGACGGTGGTGGGTTGAGTTTTCATGGTGATTCCTAGTAGCACATTGCAAGCTGATCGATTTGCTCGTAGACCGTCAAACCAATTGGACAAATCTTTTGAGAAATGAATATATATTTATTGGTCTTTCTACCACATTGAAGAAGGCTTTAGGAGAACACCTGAGGAGCACAGAACCCTTGCGTTTCGTCGTTTAGTGTTGTGTAGCACTCAATGACCATTGAGTACCGCACATCGCTCCACATGTCAGCCTCCCTCAGAAAGAGCACGAATTTGGGCATTACAAAGTGCTGCTTGTTGAAGTTTCCGCACATTCGATACAAAAGCTTGGTGTTAAAAGCAATTAAGTTCTCCTACCCCAGCTTGAGTTCCTCACCACACCTCCAGCAGAAAACTGTGTGTTTGGATTGACTCCAAGTTCAGACTCGGGGAGAACATTGTGCATCCCATTGCTATTTCTGCCACCCATCTCCTCATCGACCTCTACATGATTACGACCAGCTGACTCCAGATCACCTTCAACTTTTGCATGGCTTGCAACCTCCTCCTCTACGTAGGCTCGAAAGTTGATTCTAGAAGGTCCTATCTTCGAGCATAATACTTGTAAGAAATTATTCACACAACCCCGGCCATACACATTGGACCTGTGTAGGTAATACTCATAGGTTGTCTGCAGAGCAGGAAACTGCTTAATATTCGATCGAATACCATTTAATTAAGCTAAAAAAAAAAAAAAGCACAATAGTCATACATCGATGATCAAAATCATTGGATATGATCTACTACTTCAAAGCTGCCTGCATACCAAAAATCATATGATTTGAAGATCTCTAGCTTATGCATCAAGTAATCAAAAGATATGTCTAATTTAATTTTATTTGGACTGTCTAACTTGATGCATAGACTAGGAATCTCTAAATCATATAATTTTTTTATGTGTAAGTAGTTTTAAGATGATAGATCATATTCAATGGTTTGAATCATTTATGTAGAACCCTTATCATAGAGTTTTAACCTGATTGGATTTGAGTCTAAATATAATTGACCTAATTCTAATATGATTATATATATATATATATATAAAGAGAAAGAGAAAGATGGATTGGGCTCCGTTCGATCAGATTTCAGTTCATATCCGATCAAATCTTCGATCGTTAGATCAGCACGCATCTGCATGCACGCATCTAAAAAGACGTATCTAAAAAAAAATAGGCGCACTTGTATCTGAAATTTTTTTTTAGTTTTTTTAGGCGCCTTTAGATGCTCTGAAGGTACCTACAGACCAAAAACTGAAAAAAAAATTCATGAAAAAAATCTTGAAAAAAATAAAAGCAAAAAAAATAGATAAGGTGCCTTCACTTCTTTCTTTCTTTCTTTCTTTCTTTCTTTCTTTCTTTTGTAACTTTTTTTCAGGTACAATATTTTTTTCTATTTTTTTCTTAATTTTTTTTGGTCTGAAGATGCTTAAAAAAATTAATTTTTTTTAGACACAGACATATGTCTCTTTTTTTAGATATGTCTTTTCAGATGCGTGCGCGCAGATGCGCGCTGATCCAACGGTCGAAAATTCGACTGGATATAGATTGAAATTCGATTGAACGGAGTCCAATATATATATATATATATACACACACACATACACATTGTATAAAAGCAGCAAATGTGTATTATGCGAAAATTATGTGAAGTTGTAAACCATGCAATATGACAAAATTTGTATTGTAAAAACTAATATTATGCACTTGAAGAATCTACTTATGAAACAAACTATAGAAATATAAAATAAATAAATAAACAAAGAAGAAGCAGCGAACCCAGGTGAGTGGGAAGAGATAGATTGACCTGGTTAATGCCAATAAGATATAAATGAAATCCAGTAAGAGCACCAACGTAGCACATTGCAACGAAGCAGTACATCATGAGCATCAACGATACAGGAGATTTTTTAATTGCCTTCCATAATGTAGGATGGTCCTCATCCATAAGAAATTTGATGTACAATGCACACATCGCGAGTATATAGATGCAGAGAAGAGTTGAGGAAGAAATGAATCCGAAAAAGTATCGGTAATTGCGCTGCATGTAGACGAACCCATAACGTAAGGAGACATACAAAAATGAAGTTTGATAGACTTAAGCACGCTACTACGAGGCATAAGAATCAAGTAGGATAAAATCAAAACAGAAAAGGTGCCTATGTTTAAAATGTGTATAAGATTAGCGTGTGATATGCCTCATTTGGTGGGAAGGTGGTTTTACAAATAAAAAATTATGCCATCGCAGTTCAATACAGCTTCATACCATGCATGTTGCAGTTATGTTATGACATTAGCAGAAAATTTTAAAAACATTTATAATTCAAAATTCCAAGAACATAAAGATGCCCGGGGAAAAAGACCTTTTATGTATTACGAGAAAGACTAACATTTTTAGCTTATATGATCTAAAATAAATATTCTTAGAAACTATGTCTTCTTACCTTTAAATTGATTCCCTTAAATTTTGTGTCAAACATTAAGAATCTTTGACTTCCAACTGAATTTCTTACACATAACTGTAATAATTGTAAATATATACTGGAGCTTGATGAAATGCACGCGTGTGAGCTGTAAGACTAAACTTAGGAGAAATCCTAAAAAATTTAGAAAATATCATGTAATAAAATAAAATATATTTTTTGATATAAGTTCAAAAATAAATCAATAAAATGTTAGAATTAATTAACAAATGTTCTGCATAGAACTATAATGCTTAAAAAAAAAAAAAATATCTTTCTCACATTTAATATAGTTTCATATACCTTTTATATGTCTAAAAATATGCGCAAACGCATGTGAAAGTAAAAAAAGAAGATTCAAGATAGCGAACGTAACGGGCTGTGTGACCATTGTGCTTTGAGATTCATATGTTGTGGAGCTTTCCGATGTAATCTCCAGCAAATCAGTGGGATGCAGTGGCCGTCGACTTCGGAGGGAAGGATGGGCGCCTCTATGAATAGCGAGGAGGCATTGCATAACGGAGATTGGTTGGATCTAGCACAAGGGAGGAGGCAATTTTGGATGCTCGATATGGGTTTCTCTGAAACCACCGCCGAAGAAGGTAGAGGAGTTAATCCAGCGGTTCCTGGAGTCATCAAGCTCCTGGAGGAGGTGCAAGTGAAAATTAAGGAGAGTGGACTACCACAGCGATGGTGGCCCGAAGCCTAGGCCAATGTGTTTTGGCGGAGGCGATGATTACTGAGCTCTGGTAATGGGTAGGAGTGAAGGGGGAGGTGGTCGGCTACAACTTGGAGCTTAGCCACCTCCTCGTACAGTTCGTGGAGGCTAGAGACAGGGAGATGGCACTCGGTAGGCCCTGGGTGGTTGCCGACTAGATTTTGATGGTGGAGACCTGGCAGCCAAGATTTAATCCAATAGAGGGTGCGATTTAGTCGGCCCTCATGTGGGTCTCGCAACCGCATCTACTAACAAGACTATGGGGGCATGCAGCGATGCATAGCATCTTACGGGTGGCTGGCGATCTTGTGGCTATGGATGACTACATGGTGGAGCAGAGATGCCTGAGTTTTGCACAAGCTTGCATCAAGCTGGATCTCGACCGGCCGTTGAGATCGGAGGTGTTGATCGATGGACCAAAGGATCCCTGATGATAGAGGTTTGTCTACAAAAATTTGGATGACATCAGCTTCCGATGCGGCCGATTCCACATGCCAACAGCATGTCTGTCCAACAGGGAAGGGGGTCATTCTCTAGCAGGGCTTTGCACGGAGAACATGATCTGAGATGGTGAGGAGAAGGTGCTTTGGCCGTGGCTAGTGCAGGTCCGACAATGGCTTTCTAGGCCGGTGATGGGAGGCAAAATGGGGAAGAAAGCGGTTGAGTCAACTTGGGCCCTTACTGCATAAACTAAGCTAGGTCAACTCGGAAAAGAACCAACTCAGGGTGGCCCGGATTGAGTCAACTTGGCAGAAGGAACCAACGACTGGATCAAGCCAGAAAAGACCGCACGATGGTGATTGCCTCTACGATCAATGGCTGGATCAGAGGCAGGGGATGGCATTGAGATGGGTGCAGATTTGGGCCTGGCCGTGGAGGTTGAGGGCGCAATTGAAACTAAGGGCTGGTCCACCAATTCTTTTGGCTCATTAGCGATGGGCCTAGATTCTAAAGAGGGCTCGTGCATTGTGGGCCCTCCTAGGATGTAGGAGTGTGGCTGTAGTAGGGGGCCCTCCTAGGATGCAAATCGGCAAGGCAAAAGCGAGGGCGCGCCCAGGCTGAAGGAAAGATTGCATTACCGATCAATTAAAGCAAGGATGCAGTAGATTTCAAAACTTTTGATCTGATGTGCAATCTGATCGAGATCTGATTTCGATCATGGCCAGATCAATTATGCATTTAGATTAAGAGAAAAATATATTTAAATAATTTAAATCAAAACATAAGTTGTGATCATATTCCCTTGCGTGGGTAGAATAACTCCGCAGTCCGATGATCCGTAGATTCTCGAAGTTCACCGTTGAGCCGTGCAAATGCCCAACCTCTATAGGTATCCACTTGGGCTTAGACTAGGATGCTTTCTCCTTCAATCCATCTACTCTTGGATGGATCAGCAAGCTTCTTGATCAATTTTAGATCTGATTTATGATAGGGCTTTGATCGACATTTGATTGCAGCCTTCTTGCTTCTTCACTCAGATCGGATGGGATTCGATCTTTTGAGACCACCAGATGTGATGTCCAACACTCATGGACATGGGAGAGAGTGGGAGATCAGAGAAAGGAGAGAGAGATGGCATGGAGAAAAGGGAAGCAGGCGTGGAGTTTTTTATCACATAAAAAATTCTATGCCTGATCAACAAGGGACCCCTTTAAATAGGCATTTGATCAAATCAGATGACTTCAAGCAAAGGACTCTACTTGTTGCCGCTCCTATCTATTTTTTTCTTCATTTTGTCACACAAAATCAACGAGAAAACTAGATGGCATGGGGATAAGAATAGGTTGGCTGTCACCCAAAACAAACCACTTCAAATTCAAATCTAAATTTGAATTCAAAAGAAACCATCTTGATAAAATCCTTATCTCCTCTCTCTCCCTATCTGAATTTGGGCACCACACATGGAAAAAATTCATATGGGCATAAGGTCCATTTAATGGCGAGAACAATTGGGTGGTGCTAACATTTGGTGCCCCCTCAAACTTAATCTGATTAGGTCATTCAAAGACTTAGGTGCACCAACATTTGGAACCCAATTAGAACTTGCTTTAATTTGGTTAATGTTGGCGCCCCCTCAAACCTAATCTCATTAGGTCATTTAGGGACTTAGGTGGACCAATATTTTGAACCCAATTAGAGCTTGCTTTAATTCAGTTAAATCCTATCTAATAGAAAACTAAATTAGGTTGGAGAAAATGGGTTTGACCATGTGCTAGCATGGCCTTCTCAAATCCAAAGCTAGGAGTTAATCGATCCTAACCCAATTAGACTACACTTAGCCCAATTATACAATCCTAGATCAAAATTCTTATTTGTGTGATCCTATAGGTCTAATTCTATCGGATAGTCAGATATGTTGTGATCTCTATTAGCAACATCATTAAAACTCTTTTCGATGGATCAAAACTCTTTTTGATTCAACCAATTAGAATTATAGATCATCAACATAATTATAATTGATCCCATAATCCATCAATGATATCTAGCAGTATATGGTGGCAATCCAGCAGAATTGAATAATGAATTTCTAAATACAGTTATTGTATGATTTGATTCTTCTATCATGAGTCTCGACAGAATCGAGGTTAAGGTTAACTTGTCAAACCTCATCCCTATCATATAATAGAATTAATTGATCCGAGTCTGATGTGAAATCTTATGAAAATACCTTTTTATTATTCACACTATTATGACCATGGATTTTAGGACTCAATTTGATGATTAACATAGAACTACTCCTCTATCAAGGTCGATAGATTTTATGTCGATATAATTCTATTCCTACAACGAACATACTTTAGTCAACATACACCTCAAGGCTCCATATGATTAGGAGACCAAGTTATGGTATAGTCAAACTATAGCATTCTCAGGATAAATGGTGATGCATCTTAGGTCAGATAACTAAACATACAACTGCAGTATCAAACATGTCACTGATGAGAAGATAGACATCCTTATGACTGCTTGTGATTAGTTACGCTCAGTATTCTTATTTTTAACAAGCATTTGTACTTTCATTTTGATGTCTTCACACCATAGATTCAAGACTCATCTATTTGAAGGAAGTGATCATACACTAATTTATTAGATTAATTACCATCTCCATGATGATTTTATGATCATGTGCAATTTATGAGTTAACTATAATAACATAGATCTCAAATTCTCAACTCCTGAGAATATATGTTATTATACTCATTAACCCAATGGACGATTTACAGATATAATTAAACATAGATGTGAATAAAAAAACCTAAATTTATTAATATAAAAATTAATTATATAAATTATATCCTAAGAAAGTTTTACATGTGTTAGCCAATATGTCTTTTAGGGCATACATCCAACAAACTTTCACTTACACTAAAGTTAATTAGCTATAAATCTAAGTTTCATCTTCTCAAGGTGGGCTTCAATCTTTTATTGGCTTAATTACTTCATCAGTGGGTCAGCCACGTTATCTATAGAGTCGACTCTTTTCATCTTGATGTATCCTTTTTCGAGATAATTGCAGATGAGGTAGAGCCGCCGTTCCATGTGCTTGAATTTCTGATGAGATCTGGGCTTCTTAGCTAGGGCTATTGCACCGTTGTTATTATAGTAGAGTGAGACAGCATCTGATGGCATTACACTTAGCTCTATAACAAATATTTTGAACCAGAATGCTTCCTTCATAGCTTTCAATGTAGTAATGTATTCTGCTTTCAAGGTGGAATTTGCAATCACAGTCTACTTGAAATTCTTCTAGCTCACAGCACCACACTGCTCAAGAAAATACTTTCTGATATCGACTTTGGATCATCATATTAGATATAAAGTCTGAGCCAGTATATCCTTGCACTTTAAGTTCTCCAGTTCTAAAGGCAAAAAATATATCTTTAATCCTTCTCAAGTACTTAGATACATTTCATAGAAGTCCAGTACTCTTTTTTCAAATTTGACTGATATCTGCTTGTAACACACATAGTATAGATGATATCAGATCATCTATAAAGCATGACATACATGAGGCTCTCGATGGCCGAAGCATAAGAAATCTTGCCCATGCATTCTATCTCTTTCGTTGTATTGGGGCATAGTTTTTTGAAGAGATGAATACTATATTTGAAGGATACAAGATATCTCTTGGAGTTCTTCATACTGAATCTCTTCAGCACCTCTTCAATGTCAATCTTCTATAATAATCCTAGCATCTTTCTAGATCTATCTCTATACATCTCGATTTCCAAAATAAAGGATGCCTCACCTGAAGGAAATCGTGCAGGGTTTAAGCATGCATTTTCAAAAATTTTTTGAATCAAATAGTAGTGAAAGTAAATATTAATATAAAATTAATACTATACATGCATTGATCATATCAAATTAATCCTACTCAAGATCTAAACATGCTAATATGTGATAGAAAAATAAAATGCATTCGATCAACAAAATGAATCTATTGACTGATACGAGTTAAGAACTCGATATATTTTCATGGATAGCTGATCTCCATCATCTGAATTCATCAAAAAAAATTATGGTGTTACACTACAGCCGTACACTCATTCGGCCTCTATGGATGGTCCACACGGAGCTCCTGATCTCGACTAGCTCCACCAGAGTGCTAGCTCCTCACTGGGGCCTTCGATGGCTGATCATGATTGATCTGATCAATCATATACTTTCTAATTTTTTAAATACTTCAAAAAATCAAAATATAAATATTGGAGGATGATGAAGAGGTGTTTCAAATTTGGTGGTGATCTGATGCTCACAACACTCGATCTCTCAATTCGAACCAGATTTCCAAAATTAGGATTTCACTCGACCCAAAAATCTTGACACACTAAAAATCCTATCATGCCCTCTCTGTGAGGATTTTTTCAATGAAACAAGTTTTTGTGAAAAAATAACTTTTAGATCTATAGACCCTATTTAGATCATATCTAAAAATTGAATATCCTTAGAGGTAAAAATCAGAAGAAAAAAGAGGCAAGAGGGAAAAGTAAAGTGTTATAGGACCCTACTCATCTTCACTCCAAGATTTTTTTCACCCAAAACTAATGCCCAATCACTCTTAAATTTTTACCACATAATTCTAACCCCTTCTTATGCATGCATAAAAATTCATATAATTTATTGACATGAATACCATAGAAAAAGTGCATGGAGAAAAATAAGGATTGAGTGGTTAGGAGATTTTAACTACTTGATTCAAAAATCAAATGAGCCTCTTATATTTATCCAATGCCTCCTCCCATGTGTTTAACATGTAGAAGGACTCTCCTTCTACATGTGCATATTTTTATTTCTCCAAAAATATTCGATAAATAAAAGGAAGGATGTGGGAAGCAGATAAGGTTGGATTGGTTCCAACCTCCAACAAACTGAGTTAAATTCAAAACTCAACTTACTTTGAACCGATCCAACCCTTGGACTAGGTCAAAAGTAGATAAGAGAGGGCGTGTAAAATCCTTTTGGGCAAGAGAAAAGTTATGTATAAAATTTTGGGGCATGGAACAAGAGTGGAAAAGTCAAAAATGGTGGGCGCATGGGAGAGTTTGAATTCAAACTTCATTTGACTTGGTCCTAATTGGTTTCAACCAAACCAATTAATCTAGACCCAATTAGATCAACTTAAATCTAAAAAAATTAGACTTAGCTTAATCTAATAAAATTTTAATCAAATTAGAAATTAATTAAGTTCAGATCCTGATCAAATTAGGATCAAAACTCCCATAGCAATTAGATCATCTCATGATCCAATCGGATCAAACCCAATTGAATCAAATTTAATCAAACTTGATCAAATCTCCATCGCTTAATCAAATTAAGCTAATCAGTAATTGAATTACTAATTAATTCTTCAAAAATATCTGAGTCCAAATCGGGTTATCGAGCAATAGAGTTCAATCAATAAGAAACTCCTGAAGAGTTCCAATCCAGTGGAACTCTTGAACCCAGTATCTCAAATGAATGGAACTCACGATCTTAGAGTCCCAGACCAGTAAAACTCCTGATTAAAGAGTCCTAGATAAGTAAGACTCAAAGTCGCAGTCTAGTGAAACTCTTGATCATAGAGTCCCAGTCTAGTAGGACTCTTAACCATAGTATCCTAGGTCATCAAGACTCATGATCAGCCATCAAATCAGGTAAGAACTCCTTATGTGTGTGACCCCATAGATTCAAATTCTAAGCCAGTAGCATAGAAACCAATTTTCTGTACCAATTGATATGACCATCTAACAATGATACCCGATGTCCGGATAGGTTCAAAAGTTGCAACGCAACAATGACGAACCTATGGAATATGGTTATCGTACAATTCATCCCCTTGATCACGATGCTCAAAAGGATGATCTAGGATTTACTGTCAACCCTATAATTCATCCATATTGTATTTCAAAATTTAGCATCCATCATATGGACTACCTCGATCGAGAATTTGCTAATTTGAAATACAGCGATGCACTTGCTCCAACACTTGGAGGGATCAATTTCATCTTGACTCACACATCGATAAGCCAAGTACTTGACTGCACCTAGTAGCCTTCCATCACTGAATTAAAAATTTAGGTAGTCCGGTATCTAAGTATAGTGAGTTGCTTGCAAGTCACCATGGTGGTCTCAGGTCTAAGGGACACTTATACCCATATTCTTTGGGACTAATCTTGATAGAAGAAAAGCTCCGAAGTTGATCACGTTAAGTGCAGATATACCCATACATCTCACTTGCATGCCATGCTAGTATCTTAATACTTTTTGGTTATGAGGACAATCAATCTAAATGGCACACAACGATCTATACTCGATAAATATTATCGTCCTAAATAATAACGTATCTTTTGGTTGTGAACAATTTAAGGACTAAATGAAAAATTCTTCTTTGTTAAATCTAGATAGTTCTAAATACTTCATCACAACACAGGAGTTCATTAGAAGACAACAGAATTTATGATAAAAAATGTTAAAATAATTTTTATTATTTGATAATTCATATACAAGTACAATAAGTAGCATAATCATTAACAGGCTGACGATTGATTTTGGAATATATTTTCAATAATTTTTTACTTGGACTAAAGCCAATTAGTGCAGTATCTAATACATATCTTTGACTTAAAGTCGTTGAACTTCTTCACCATAACAGCTTTAGTGAATGGATCGGTCAGGTTCTTCTTTCCGTCGATTTTCTGAAGGTTAACATCATCTTGATCCATAATTTCTCGGATAAAATGGAAGCAGCGCAGAATATGCTTCGTCCGCTGGTGTGCCTTAGATTTCTTCACCTGAGCAATTGCTCCAGAGTTGGACCATTAAGAAAGGGTGCTACTCCAAGCTCGATGATGAATTTTTTCAACCACACCGCTTCTTTGGCAGCATCTGATGCAGCGACATACTCTGTCTCATAAACTGAATCGATCATAGTGTGCTGCTTGAAATTTTTCTAGCAGATGGCTCCATCATTAAGGATGGATATATATTCCGACACACTCTTGCTAGCATTATGATCATATTGAAAACTGGAGTCTATAAATCCCATCGTTTTAAGTTTGATTCACCATATACAAGCCACTGGTCCTTAGTATTTCTTAAATGCTTCAGGATGGTTTTAACAAACTTCTAATGGTTCTTTTTTGGATCAGATTGGTTTTCACTCACTATCCCTAGTGAATATGCCACATCTGATCGTGTACATGTCATGACGTACATGATAGAACCTACTATCGAAGTATATAGTATTCTACTCATATGCTCTCTTTCTAGAGGTGTTGTCGGACAATCCCTCTTTGAAAAAAAAATTTCATAGCCTATCAGTAGATAGCCTTTCTTAAAATGCTTCATGCTGAACTGTTTCAACATAGTGTCAATATATGTAGATTAGGACAATCCAAGCAATTTTTTAAATCTATCTCTATAGACTTCATCCCTAGGATGTAGAAAATTTTTCCTAGATTTTTCATGGAGAACCGTGATGACAGCCAGATCTTTATTCCTTGCAATGCAGGGACATCATTTTCGATTAAAAAAATATCATCCACATACAATACTAGGAATACTATTGCTGAACTATTAGCCCACTTGTATATGTAGCGCTCCTCTTCATTCTTAATGAAGCTATACGTTTTGATTGTTCTATCAAATCATATGTTCCAACTCCAAGATGCCTGCTTAAGTCCATAAATGGACCTTTGAAGCTTACACACCTTAAACTTATCTATGGATGTGAATCCTTCAGGCTGTATCATATACACCTCTTCATTCAACTCTCCATTTAGAAAAATTATTTTCACAACCATCTACCAGATTTCATAGTCCAGATGGACAGCAATGGCAAGCATAATCTGAATAGATTTGAGCATTGCCATAGGAGAAAACATCTCGTTATAGTCAATACCATACGTTGATAATATCTCTTGGCAATCAGATGGGCTTTATAGGTCTCCATCTTTTCATCCATGCCTCTTTTTTTTTTGAAGACCCACTTACACCCTATGAATTTTATCCCTTCGGGTGGATCAACCAATGTGCATATATCATTGACCTTCATGGATTTCATTTCAAATTTCATGGCCTCAAGCTATTTCTCATAGTCGAGTCTCTGTATTGCATTCATATAGGTGATTGGATCCTAATCATTCTCATCGAGTTGGATAGGATCCCCATCCTAGAACAGAAAACCATGGTATTTATTCGATTGACATGGTACTCTACCAGATTGCCTTAAGGATGCATCTACAGTGAGTTCTGGGTCTGATCTAATCAGATCCAACTCTGGTGCAACAACTCATGTCTATTCTTTCACCTATCATACTTCATCAAGTTCGACCTTAGAGGCATTAGTTCCTTCATCAAGGAACTTTTTTTCTAAAAAGACCGTCTTAAAGCAAATAAACACTTATTACTTATCAGCAAGATAGAAGTAGTATCCTTTAGTTTCTTTTGGATAACCTATAAAACTACACTTATCAGACTTAGGTCTAAGCTTGTCTGTCATTAAACGTTTGACATAAGTCGGACACCCCCAAATCCTAAGGTGTGAAAGCATTGGCTTACGTCCTGTCTATATCTCATATGGTATTTTATTAACAGATTTACTCAAAATTCTATTTAGAATATAACAAGCTGACTTGAGCGCATATCTCTATAGGAAGATCGACAAACCAGCAAACCCCATCATGGATCGAACCATATCCAATAGGATTCGATTTCTTCTTTCAGACACACCATTATCTTGTGGTATTTCAAAAGGAGTCCATTGGGAGAGAATTTTATTCTTTTCAAGATATATCAGAAACTCACTGAAAAGGTACTCAGCCCCTCGATCAGATCGAAGAGTTTTAATACTCTTCTTAGTTTACTTTTCTACCTCATTTCGAAATAGTTTGAACATTTCAAACGACTCCGAGTTATGCTTCATTAACTAGACGTAACCATACCTCGATAGATCGTTTGTGAAGGTTATGAAGTAGAAATATCCATCTCTGGCACTTGAGCTCATGGGTCCATATACATTCGAATGTGCTAGACTCAGGAGTTCAATGGCTCATTCATCTTTTCCAATAAAAAGTGATTTGATCATCTTACCAAGAAGACAGAACTCATAGGTTAGAAGTGATTCACAATCACTAACCTCAAGATTTCTTCTTGAGCTAACATATTAATTCTATTCTTGCTAATATAACCTAGCCTACAATGCCAAGGTAGATATCAGACACATTACTAATTCTAGGACGTTTATCGGAGGATTGAATCATATTAACAGGCATAGAAAGTAAATAAATTTTATTATTTAATTATTCAATCAAAATTATAATATCATTCAAAATAATATTATAAATTTTTTTTATTGATATTTCAAAATCATTCATGACCAAAAGGCTTACAGAAATGACATTCAATAAGAAAGTTGGACAATAATGATATTCATTAAGAAAAAGTATATGAATCAATTATCCTAAAGATTTGGACTTTAGTCTAAAAGTTTTTTCACTATTTTATATGAATTGGTAACCTCTACCTCCAATTCAAGAAATTACTTTAATTTCTTAGTGGGTACTAGAATCCACATAGACTACACACGAGCCCAATTTTGATTGATCAACCCATGTACACCTATTGGTAGGTTCAAAATTAATTGCTTCTCTAAATAATTTCTAGTAATATCAATTTTGCCCTGGAGACCTAATCAGTAGGCTTTGGCCTCTACTGAAAAAAGTCTGGTTAGGTCAAATCATTAACATGATCATATTTGATCTTATCTAACCAATAAATGATCAGGCCCGACTTTGATCGACCAACCTAATCATCATCAGAAAAACTTAACCAAATCATCATTTTATGAATGATGATTTCATTAGTCAATAAGCACCAGGCCTTTGAGCCTTCAATGATTATCAAATTAATGAACCTATTATCACTCAACTTAATGGGAGGCTATGATTTAGTTATCTATATAACTATTTTATTTTTAAAAATCTAATAATTTTAGAGGATTTAGTTAACATATTTAAGAAAAGTGAGCCAATTTTGATCCTCCCTCTAACTTCACTAAGTCAGATAAAAAAGAATCTAATCTAAGCTAGCATTAGGAGCACATAAATCAGTCAAACTGATTTACCTAATTGATATGGGTGAGCCCGAATCATCAAGTGATCTAATCAAAATCTAACTTACCAAGATGGTCAGGTAAGTGAGATCAGTGGAAAGAATATATCATAAACTCATTAAAGATCGAATCAGTGCGAGTAGCTCCAAATTAAAAATCACTAATCAAATTACCAAACTTATCTTAGACACCATCTGATTTATTAGTTTTAATTTGACCAACCTAGTAATTTTGGATTCGACCACATAGTCATGAATCAAATCCATTTGGTCCTCATTAAAGGCATAAATTTGACCAACTACAACTATTGTAATTGAGTCTATAGAATTTTTGATCTAATCTAAATTAACATTTAATTAGATTTGATCAACTACTCTAATTTAGTCCACTCTTCAACTAACGTTAGGTCTAACATAATTTATGGACTTAATTCAACTAACCCAATAATCCACATTTTATGATTAATGACTTAGAATCTTAATTCATAATTCTAGATACTAAATCATTATACTTAATATTTAATTAAGTTTATGGGCTGTGGGTTAGGGTTCGGGATTTTAAAAATATTTTTTAAATTTTTGAAAGATTTTTTATAACTTAGTATTATTCACCAATTGAGTTGATTCATTTTAAAATTGAATCAGCTCAATTCATAAATAATACTAGTTGTAGGATTTAATCTGAAACTATGTACACTACATAATACTAAACCATGAATCAAACTTTATCTAATTATGCATTCATGATCATAAATCAAATTAAAGTCTAATATAATCAGATCATAAAAATATTAAATTAAATCTAAGATTTTATGATTAATGATATAGATCAGCAATGTATCAGGATAACTTTTTCACTATAGGGGGTAAACCCTACAGCAGAATAACCTACAGTCTGTGCAATCTAAATTTTAATTTTTAGATCTAATTAATTAGATTATTAGATTAATATTTAAATTAGATCTAAATTATTAATTTAAAATATGCAAGCACATCATGTTTAGCAAACTTGCTTTGATCCATTTGAAGGAAGTCACGCAGGATTTAAACATGCATTTTTAAAACTTTTTCAAATAAAATAACAGCGAAAGCAAATATTAATCTAAAATTAATACTATGTATGCATTGATCATATCAATTAAACTCTACTCAGGATCTAAACATACTAATATGTGATAGAAAAATAAAATGCATTCGATCAGCAAAATGAATCTGCTAATCGATACGAGTTCAAAATTCGATACCTTTTTATGGGTAGCTGATCTCCACGATCCGAATCTATCAAAAAAAATAATGATGTTATGCTATAGCCATACACTTATCCGACCTCTACGGATGGTCTACACGAAGCTCCTAGTCCCGACCAACTCCACCAGAGTGCTAGCTTCTCGTCGAAATCTTCGATGGCTGATCACGATCGATCCGATCGATCATATACTTTTTAATTTTTTGGATACTCCAAAAAATCATAACACTAATATTAGAGGATGATGAAGAGGTGTTTTAAATTTGGTGGCAAGTCGATGCTCACAGCACTCGATTTCTCCATCCGAATCCAAATTTCCAAAACTAGGGTTTTACTTGGCCCAAAATTCTGACACACTAAAAATCCTATCACGCCCTCTTTGTGTGGAGTTTTTTCATGAAACAAGTTTTTGCCCTCTCTGTGTGGAGTTTTTTCATATCTCAATACTCCTTGATTATGAGGATAACCAACGTATATGACATACAACAATCTATACTCGATAAACATTGTCGTCCTAAATAACAACGTATCTTTTGGTCGTGAACAATTTAAGGACTAAATGACAAATCCTCTTTTATCAAATCTAGATAGTTCTAAAAACTTCATCATAATACAGGAGTTCATTAGAAGATAACAAAATTTATGATAAAAAATATCAAAATAATTTTTATTATTTGATAATTCATATACAAGTACAATAAGTAGCACAACCGTCGATAGGCTAACGATTGACTTTGGAACATATTCTCAACATCACCTAGGTCATTCATGAAAAATTTTTTGGACAATCATACTTTGATTGATATTAATATGAAAATATCATTTTCAATCAGAAAAATGTCATCCATGTATAATATGAGAAAAGTGATACTGCTCCCACTGATTTTTTTTAAGACGTACGATTTCTTTTTATTTTTGATGAAACTAAATGATTTGATTACATCATTGAAATATGTGTTCCAACTCTTACATCCTTGCTTGAGTCTATAAATAGATTTTTGTAGTTTGCTAACTTTATGATCATTATCACTGAAAGTAAAATCAAGCAGCTATTTTATATAAATATCTTCCTCAAGATATTCATTTAGAAATCCATTTTCACATCTATTTATCATATTTCATAGTTAAAATATGTTGCAACGGCAATGTGTGGATGAATTTAAGTATGGCAACAAACAAAAAGATATCCTAATAGTCAATGCCTTCACGCTGACTATACTTTTTCGCCACAAGCCTAGCTTTAAAGGTCTCTGTCTTTCCATCTGCATCAATCTTTTTCTTATAGATCCATTTACACCCAATAGATATAATACCTTTGGATAGATCCACTAAGGTTTAGACTTGGTTTGAGTACATCGAGTCAATTTCTGACTTTATTACTTCTAATCATTTCTCGGAGTCGATATTTGATATTACCTCGCTATAGGTTTTGAGATTATCTTCATATACCCCATTTTCTATGAAGAACATTTTTTTTATATCCTTTGAGATAATAACTAAGAACCTTCCAGGAGGATGAAAATCCTACTAGACTTATGAGGTAGAGGAGGGGGTGTATGGATTGGCTCAAACTGAATTGACTCCATAGGTTCCAAGGCTCATTGCTCTTCAGAGATTTTCTCCTCAAGCCTAATCTATCTTTCCATGCCTCTATCTTGAATAAACTATTTTTTAAAAAAGACTGCATGTTGACTCATAATTACATTGTAGTCTTTTGGAACATAGAAATAATATCCTAAAAACTTCTTAAGATATCCAATAAAATGAGCTCTAAGACATTTAGTTTCTAACTTATCCGCCTGTTATCATTTAACATTGGACAAACAAGCCCAAATCTTGAGATGACTTAGACTCGATTTCTTACTATATCATATCACATATAGTATGATAGAAATGGTTTTAGAAGACACCCTATTCAGTACATAAATTATGGTCAATATACTATGTTTTCAAAAAAAATAGGAATGTCTGTAAAGCTCATCATGGATCGAACCATATCTAATAAGATTTAATTTTTTCATTCTAAAACTCTATTGAGTTGAGGTATTTCAGACAGAGTCCACTATAAGACTATGCCATGTTCTTTGAGATAATTTAAAAAATCTTCACTAAGGTATTCACCTCCTCAAGTTGATCAAAGAATCTTAAGAGACTTTTCAATTCGCTTCTTTACTTTATTTCTAAATGCTTTAAACCTTTCAAAGGCCTCAGACTTGTGACACATAAGGTACACATATCCATATCGAGAGAAGTCATGAGTAAAGGTTATGAAGTAGAGATATTATCCTCTGACTGGCACATTGAATGGGTCACACACATTTGAATGTACTAGAGCAAATATCTCTATGGTTCTTTCTCTGTGTCCAGCAAAGGGCAGCTTGATCATTTTTTCTTAAAGGCATGATTCATAGACTGAATATGACTCGTAAGTCAATGGATTTAAAAGTTTAATTTTCTCTATAATCATGTCTTCTCCTATATGACCTAGCCTAATGTGCCATAGGTACTTTTCATTTACATTATCTCTAGGTCATTTAGATCCTATGGCATTCATATTTTGCTCGACATAATTTACAAAAATATCAACATGTAACTAAAAGAGACCATTAATAAGAAAACTACCTCTAATTTTATCATTTTCAAAATAAATATTACAATGGTTCTTAAAGAAACTAATTATAAAGTCTTCTTGCATTAAACAAGAGATAAAAATTAGATTCCTGCTCGTAGTAGGTACAAAATAATAATCTCTTAATAATAAATATTTTCAGACAGTAATTAAAGAGAGTATGTTTCCATGACTATAGCAGCAATCTTTGCTCTATTTCTGATATATATGATCATTTCTCCATCCCTCAGCCTCTTACTATCTTTAAGATTCTGCAAAGAAGTGTACAGATGAGCGCTAGATGCAGAGTTAATCACCTAACTGGATACAAAAAAAATTGTTAGGTTTGTTTCTATGATAAGCATACCTCCAGAAAGTCCATCTTCTTTCTTATTCTTCAGACTTGTCAGGTAAGTCGAGCAATTTCGCTTTCAGCGCCATCAATGTTATAATAAAAATATTTTTCTTTCTCTATGGCCTTTTTCTTCAGAACCACCTTCTTCTTGCTCTCCATCTTCTATTTCTTTATAGACTTTTTCTTCTTTTTAATAGACTTTCTCTTAAAAGAAGTCTGCTCCATAGTAAGTACAAAGCCTCTTGAACTCTTCATAGTTTCTTCAGTAGTGATTAGCGTATTCATCAGCTCAACTATAATGCATTGGATTTTATTCATATGAAAGTTTACTATAAACTATCTATATGAATCTATTAAGGATTGTAGAATATGGTCAATCTAAAGATCCTTGTCCATAGACATTTAGAGCTCCTCAAGATCCTTGATCATTATCAGATAGTGATGATAGACTGACTGCCCATCATGCATCTTTGCTTTGAAAAGTTACTTGGATACTTCGTAGCAAGCTACACAGCTTTACCCACCATATAACTATTGTAGATGAGTCAAAATCTGCCTGGTAGTCTTCATGTCCTCGTGTTGCCACTATAATTTATTAGACATTGAGACCAATACATAACACCTAATTTTGTTGTCGTCATCTGACCACTTCTCATGAGATGTTCTCTGATTAGCAGTCGAACAAGCTGGAAGAGGAGAAAAATCTTGGTCAAGGATATAAGCTATTTTCTCAAAACTCAAGATGATCTTTAAGTACCATAGCCAATCCTTAAAGTTGGGTCCGATCAAGCTATTGGTTTCTAGGATTCTAGAAAAGGGATTAGAAGTAGACATAATTTTCGTAGAAAGTCAAAATTTTTAGTTAAATTTTATAATTAATTTAACTAATTTATTTTAAAAATTTTATTTTAAAAGTAACTTTGAACTTTCACTATTTTTTTGGATTTCTATACTTTTCTGATAGAGATACAAAAATCTTAATGACTAAAGATTTTTAGTGGATGCTACTGTCTCACCGATTGACTCACCAATTCACTTAATAGTTATTAATGATGGATCAGTCGATGAGCGGATAATTCTTGTCTAATATTTTTCTAAACATATTGTAGCCAACTTCGATCTCTAATTCATGTGGCTAACTATGTCCAAAATATTGTCACACTTCTTAGTTAAGTTGGACCCATCGTTTGCATGTAATGGAGCCATCATTGGGATCCTCATCATATCCAAAATATTGAGCCCAACCCTATCTTTACCTTGTAGCATCTTATACCTAATAGCATGGTTGCATCTTTTTGGTACAACTAAACCACTATGTTCAACCAAGAATAGTCAACCTTGAAAAAGAGCCGCACAGCTACAATGGTGGAAGACTGCTAGACTTAATATTTAATTAAAAATTTTAGATTTAGATCTCATCCTTAATTAGTCTTAACAGCTATGACTAATCTAGTGGTATGGGCTAGCATGAGTCATCAAGCAACCTAAATCAAAATCTAATCGACTAAGTTGGCCAAGTAAGTGAGATCGATGGGAGGGTTGTAGATGTTTGCCTTAGACACCCTTTGTTCAAGGCCAGGTAAGCATGATTTCAACTAAAAACCATGATCGAGACTTGTCTTAAATATCAATTGATCAATTAGAATTGAATAAGTCAGCCTATTGACTCGGGCTGGAACCACTGAGCTAAATTAGGTCTTTAATTTGATCGAAACATATGAATGTTAATCAATATAACCAATCTACAACTATTTGGTTTAGTCATGAGCTAACTTGACCTAGTCCTAACCAACACTTGATTTGGTTTGATCAATCGCTCAAACTAGACCTAATTAAGCTACCCATATCTAAAATTCATGTTTTATAAAATTATTTAGATCTTAAATTCTCAATTTTAGATCTCTAATTTTCATATCTTAATCTTAATTAAGTGTATTATGACATAAGTTTATGTTTAGATATCAAAATAATTTTAAATCTAAATAATTTATTATTTTATATCTCATATAAAATACCGTCTGCTGAAATGAGTCGACTTACCTTGGACTCGAGTTGACTCATCATGATGAGTTCGCTCGATCCTAAGACCGAGCTGACTCACATGAGATGAATAGAAACTATAAGCTTCGGCATGTAGACTTGAGTCGGCTCACATGCAAACAGGCCGACTCACTAGGGCTTCGAGTTGACTCCAATAGAAAATGAGTTGACTTTGTAGCTATCCCAGCCATAGTTTTAGAGTTTCATACGTAAAAATCCTAGGTTTTGATCTTGGATTTCGCAAAAATTAAGTTTCACATCATTTGTCAATAAAACATATATCACATATATAATTTTTTGATCTAAAACTAATCAAAACACATATCTAATACGTGCAATAACAGATCTAAAAGTAAGAAAGACATATCACATACATCTAGAGTTTTCTGTTTGCTATTCTTCTTTGTGGGATGTAATCACAGAGGCATCTCTACATGCCATAAGAGAATCCATTGATTAGGCAAGAGAGGAACTTTAATCTTTGCTTCCTCTTATGACTAGACAACCATGGTGATAAACCCAATTTGAATACTTGGCTACTAAGATAATAATCTAGATCTAGCCATCTCATGCAACATAACAATTATATTAAAATTTTTATGCACCTAATTTGTTTACTGATTTTTAATCTTTTAATCTTAAGTTTAAGATCTAATCATTTCTTTCAGAGTAATCATAAAAATCAGTCCTAATAAGAGCATAAAAAATAAATCTAATTCTAGACTACATGCTGATCATATCAAAAAGCTGAAATCTAGATCTAATCTAATTTTAGATTTATGTACTAAATCGGATCTAAATGCAACTCAGATCTAATCTGATTTAGATTAGATCTTAATCTTAGATACTATTTGAAGAAAAGATTGCACGTCCAATAAATTAAATAAGGATGCAGCAGATTTCAAAACTTTTGATCCAATGTACTATTCGATTGAGATTTGATCTCGATCATGGCTAGATCAATTATGCATCCAGATTAAGAAAAAATAGATTTAAATAATTTAAATCATAATATAAATTATGATCATATCACCTTGCGTGGCTAGAAGAACTCCATAGTTTGATGATCTATGGATTCTCGAGATTCGCTGTTGAGCCACACATGTGCCTGGTCTCTATAGGTATCCACTCGGACTCAGATTAGGATGCTTTTTCTTTTTCAATCCATCTACTCCTAGATGGATTAGCAAGCTTCTTGATCAATTTTAGATCTGATCTTCGATAGGGCTCCAATCGACTCTTAATCGTAGCCTCCTCGCTTCTTCACTCAAATCGGATGGGATTCGACCTTTCAAGACCACCAGATGTGATGTCCAACACTCTTGGACATGGGAGAGAGTGAGAGATCAAAAAAAGGAGAGGGAGATGGCATGGAGAAAAGGGGAGGAGGCATGGAGTTTTTTATCATATAAAACATTCTATGCTTGATCAACAAGGGACCCTTTAAATAGGCATATGATCAGATCATATGCCTTCAAGTAGAAGGACTCTACTTGTTGGCGGCCCTATCTAATTTTTTCTTTATTTTGTCACACAAAATCAACGAGAAAACCAGATGGCATGGGGATAAGATTAGGTTGGTTGTCGCCCAAAACAAACCACTTCAAATTCAAATCTAAATTTGAATTCAAAAGAAACCATCTTGATCTTATCCTTATCTCCTCTCTCTCCCTATCTAAATTTGGGTGCCACACATGGATCAAATTCATGTGGGCGTGAGCCCCATTTAATGGTGAGAACAATTGGGTGATGCCAACATTTGGTGCCCCCTCAAACCTAATATAATTAGGTCATTCAGGGACTTGGGTGCACCAACATTTAGAACCTAATTAGAGCTTGCTTTAATTTGGTTAAACCCTATCTAATAGGAAACCAAATTAGGTTGGAGAAAATGGGTTTGACCATATGCTAGCATGGCTTCCTTAAACCCAAAGCTAGGACTCAATCGATCCTAAATCAATTAGACTACACTTAGCACAATTATGCAATCCTAGACCAAATTTCTTATTTGTGTGATCCCATAGGTCCAATTTTGTCTGATAGTAAGATATGTTGCAATTACTATCAACAACATCATCGAAACTCTTTACGATAGATTAGAATTCTTTTTGATTCAGTTAATTAAAATTATAGATCGTCAACATAATTTTAATTAATTTTACAATCTACCAGTGACATCTAGCAGTATGTTATAGCAATCTAGTAAAACTAAATGATGAACTTCTAGGTGTAGTTACTGTATGATTATGTTCTTCTATCATGAATCTCAACAAAGTCGAGGTTAAGGTTAACTTGTCAAATCTCATCCCTATCATATGATAAAGTTAATTGATTCGAGTTCGATGCGAAATCTTATGGAAACATATTTTTATTATTCATACTGCTATGACCATGGGCTTTAAAACTCAATCTCATGATCTACATAAGACTGTCCTTCTCTACCAAGATCGATAGATCCCATCTTGGTGCAACTCTATTCCTACAATGAATATACTACAGTTAATATACACCTCAAAGCTCCATATTGTTAGGAGATCGAGCTATGATGCAGTCAAACTACAACATCCTCAAGGTGAACGACCAATTTATGTTAGGTCAGAGAACTAAATATATAACCACAGCATCGAGCATGTCACTAATGAGAAGATAGACATCCTTATAATTGCTCATGATTGATCATGCTTAGTACCTTTATTCTTAATAAGTACTTGCACTTTCACTTCGGTATTTTCATACCATAGATTCAAGACTCATCTATTCAAAGAAAGCGATCATGCATTAATTTTTTGAATCCATCATTATTTTTATGATAATTCTATGATCAAGAGTAATTTATAAGTTAATATAACAACAGATATCTTAAAATTTTAACTCTTAAGAATATATGTCATTATATCCATTAATCTAATGGATGATTCATAGACACAATTATTGCTCTAAAAATTAATTTTGATAATTATAAAATATTTTTAAAAAAATATTAATAATTTTGGCTTAAAAAAGATTTATTGTATTTCAGAAGCAAAATCATAATTTTATCAAGTTTTGATTCAAAAGTCTCAAGAGCAAGTACAAAGATTTCTGATCTTTTGAAGGCAATTCCATGATTTTTGGATGTATATTTTGAAAGAAAATCTATCAAAAGAGACTGATTGATAAGCTATTCTTTGGTTGGCATACCAAAGGAGATGACCCTGCCTAGGGTTGACCTCTGCTATTCTAAAGACCAAAAATATAGAATATAGAATTTTTCTTTTTTCTATCATAGAGATCAATCCTATGCAAGGGACGACCAAGGGGTCGACCCCTACAATAAAAAAACTCCGCAATGGCTATTTTTCAGTCTATTTTGGTCATATTTAATACATATTTAAAGTCCTCCAACGGCTCTAAACCTATCTAATTTTTTTTCTAACACTTATTGAAGATATAAAAGCTCAAAAAAGAAAAAAGAAAAGAAGAGATTCAAGCATTCATTTCAGTCCTAAGTAAAAAGTCCTCTTCAAATAAAGAAGCTTTCATTTCAAGCTCTCCAACCCATCAAAAGCTCATTCAAGTCTTCAACAATCTTGAGAGAAATCAGAAAAGCTTTCTCTTTATTGTGTAAAGTATTCTTAAAACTTTTATTTGCTCATTTAAGAAGATTGAGTTGTATTTATTGACATTAACTCTTATTCTCTATTTTTTAAGTTGTTTTAAGTTTTGAAAGAGTTTCAAAACTTGGAAAGATTTATCCAAACCTTGAATCGGATTGTATTAGATTGGCTTGTATCCAAAAAATAAGTATTCTAGCTTGGGATAGCTATGATTGAAAGTTTTCAACATTGTATTTAATTTGAATATATTTAGTGGATTTAAATTTTCAAGTAGGAGCTTGGGAGTGGATGTAGGTGCAAGGCTGGCATCGATCCATTATAAATCTTGTTTGTTTCTAGTGTGCTTATTTTCTCTCTATCTTTACTTTGTTATATACTTGTTCTCTTGATATTCACTTCTTCTCTATACTTAAAACATCTATCATATATCACTTGCATATCATCACATAATCTTTATAACTCTAAAATAGTTTTAAAATTTAAAAAATTTAATTCATCTCCTCTCTTGGGTTGCATAACTGGACAACAAGTGATATCAAAGCAAGGTGCTCTAGCCCTATCTTGATTTAACTATCAAAGAGCTAAAGATCTATGGCAACTAAAGTCGGTACTTCACTAGCCAAGGGGTAGTCCATAAATTGACTTTCACTTTTCAATGGATCAAACTACACCTATTGAAAAGCTTAGATGAAAATTTTTATCCAAGTACTGGACTATAATATGTGGAGTATCATAGTTAATGGATCACACACATCCACTAAGATAATTGATGGTATAGATCAATTAAACCTGAAAGAGAATGGAAAGAGGTTGATAAGAAAAAGGCTCAGCTCAATGCTAAAGCCATGAATATTTTATATTATATTTTAGATGCTAATAAATTCAATCATATTTCAACATGTATATCCGCTAAAAAAATATGAGATATGTTAGAAGTAACACATGAAGGTACTAATCAAGTTAAGGAGTCAAAAATTAATATGCTTGTGCATAAATATGAACTCTTTAAAATGAAGCATAATAAATCAATAACTAAAATATTTACTCATTTTATGGATATTATTAATGGTCTAAAAAATTTTGATAAATCTTATTCTAACAGCGATCTTGTAAAAAAGATTCTTAGATCTTTACCAAAATCTTAGAAGGTCAAAGTGACCATAATCCAAGAAGCCAAAGATCTGAATGTTTTACCCTTTGAGGAGCTTCTAGGATCGCTAAAGACACACAAGTTAATCATCAAACAATATCAAGAAAAAGATATCAAGAAGAAGAAGATAATTGCCTTCAAATCTATCACTCAACTAGATGAAAAAATTGATAAAATGAAAAATGAAGAGCAAGATGAAGAATTAGCCCTCGTCACTAGAAAGCTCAAAAGATTCTTAAAGAAGAGAAAACAAGAAATGAGAAAGAGGCCACCTATAAAAGAGAAGCATAGCAAAGAAAAGGATAAGGAGCAACCTCTTATTTGTTATGAATATAAGAAATCGAGGCACCACTTTAGTTTCAAATATTCATAACTCAAGAAGGGTCCCAAGAAGTACAAGAAAAAAGCTATGGTAGCTACATGGAGTGTTAGTGATTATTTAAGCTTTGAAAAAGAAGATGTTCATGAACAAGCCAACTTGTGCCTTATGAAATATGAAAATGAGATAAATGCTGAAATCTCAAATGAATTTATTTTTAAAAAACTTCGAGGAGCCTTCAATGATTTAGTAGATGACTTAAAGAAGTTAGGGACTAAAAACAAAGAACTCAAGTTAAAGAATTAATCATTGCTAAAAGAAAATTAAAAGTATCTCAAGTGAAAAATTAGCTTTAACTCAAGAGAATCTAAATTTAAAAAATAAAATTGACAAGTTAAAACTAATAATAAAAAAATTTACTTTGAGTTTAAATAAACTTCAAATGATACTTGAAAATCAAAAGACTGTTTATGATAAAGCCGGTCTAGGCTACAACCCCTTAAGAAAATAAAAATTTTTGAAAAATATTTTTATAAATTCATAAAGTAATAAATTTTTAAATATTATATGCTTTAAGTATGGTAAACTAGAACATAAATTCTATACATATTTTTCTAACAATTCAAATATAAAGAAAATATGGATTCCAAAAGAAACCATTGTGACTAACTATAAAGGATCCAAGAAAACTTAGGTACCTAAAATTAAAACTTGATTTTTATATGTAGATTTATTTTGCATCCAAAAGAGCAAATCGAAAATGGTATCTTGATAGCGGATGCTCAAAATACATGATCGATGATGAGTCCCAATTCATCATACTTGATGCTAAAAATGGAGGGATGGTCATCTTTGGAGATAATAGTAAAGAAAAAATCATTGGCATAGATAACATTGGTATCAATCCCTCCAAATATATTGAAAATGTGTTATTAATAGATGGTCTAAAACATAATCTCTTAAGTATTAGTCAATTTTATGACAAAGAGTACAAAATTATTTTTGAATCTTCATTGTGCATTGTAACTAGTTCCAATGATGATGGCATTAAATTTATTGGGCATAGACATGGTAATATTTATATGGTAGACTTGAATGATCTTTCCATAATAAACATGCAATGTCTAGTAGCTATGAATGCCAAAATTAATGAGACTAGTTGGCTTTAGCACCGTAGACTCGCACATGTTAGCATGCATTTACTTTCAAAGTTTATTAAAAAAAATTAGTTACCTATTTATCAAAATTAAATTTTAAAAAAGATAAGATTTGTGATGCATGCAAACTAGATAAACAAACTAGAATTTTATTCAAATTCAGGAACATTATTTCAACTTCTAAACCATTGAAATTATTGCACATGAATTTGTTCGGTCCTACAGAAACTACAAGCTTAGGTGGAAAGCATTACGATTTTATTATTATCGATGATTTTTTACGTTTTACATAGATTTTTTTTTGGCACATTAAGATGAAACCTTTTAAGTTTTTTTAAAATTTTATCGAAAAGTTACAAATGAAAAAGATCTTTCAATTCAAAGCATTCGAAGTGATCATGAAACCAAATTTAAAAATTAAGAATTTAAAAAAATTTATGATGAAAAAGATATAGATCATAATTTTTCAGCACCTAAGACTCTCCAACAAAATGGGGGTAGAAAGAAAAAATAGAATCCTAAATGAGATAGCCTATACCATGCTATATGAAAGTAACCTCCCAAGATACTTTTAAGCAAAAGTAATTAACATGGCATGTTATATTTTAAACCATGCTTTAATTAGATCAATTCTAAAGAAAACATCTTATGAGCTTTGGAAAGAAAGAAAATCAAATATTACATATTTTCATATTTTTGCTTGCTGATGTTTTGTTTTGAACAATGGTAAAGAAAGATTAGATAAATTCGATGTAAAATCTGATAAAGCTATTTTCTTGACTACTCCTCATCTAGTAAAGCATTTAGAATTTTTAATAAAAAAATTTTAGTAGTAGAGAAGTCAGTACATATTATTTTTGATGAAACTAATGATCTTCTATCAAGAAGAGTGAAGATATTGATGATGCATGTCCTATTATAGATGGAATGAAGGAGCTCACCCTAAAGGACTCAATAATTCAAAATAAAGAAGAACATAAAAATAAATAAGAGGATGAAAGTGAAGAATAATAAGAACAACTTCAAGGTATGAGGGATGATCACAATCATCCTAAAGAATTAATTATTGGTGATCCTACACATAGGGTAAGAACTCATTCTTCACTTAAAGATGCATATAATTATTTTACATTTATTTCTTATTTTGAATCTAAAACTATAGATGAAGCTGAAAAAGATTATAATTAGATAAATGCAATGCAAGAGAAACTTAATCAATTCAAAAAAATAATGTATGGACATTAGTATTGTTGGTGCAGAAAACCGTCTTCGTCGGAGGTCGTCGGAGTCGAGGCCGCTGAGGTCGCCGTCGGGGACCTGCAAAATGAAGTCCCGTCCGGAATCGGTGGGGTGGTGGCTTCGGCAGGACCCTCCGACGGTCAAGTTAGTTTTCGGCCAACAGTAATGGAGTGCTCGGAATAAGTTTTGGAGCTTAGAGATGAGGAGGAGAGCTTAGAGAGTCGAGAGTTCAGAGAGCTTAGAGAGTCGAGAGTTCAGAGAGCTTAGCCTTAGCATGTTGGGAGGGTCCTTTATATAGTGGAGCTTGATGGTGACAACTGCAGCCGCGTGCTGGCGGGCCGCTCGAGGTTCGGACGGAGTCAGTCTCAGTGGGTCGGCGGATTGAGGGTGGTGCCGTGTGCGGCGGATTGAGGGCGACAGCCATCGCCGCCTGACAGTGGATCGGCGGATTGAGGGTGACAGCCATCGCCGCCTGACAGTGGGTCGGCGGATTGAGGGTGACAGCCATCGCCGCCTGACAGTGGGTCGCTATCGCCTGCGGCAGACTGACTGATGGTGATGCTTGCAGAGCTTGCCGAGTGAAGGGTTGAAGGCCTTCGTGTGCCCATTTCGGAGGAGTTCGGGCTCCTGAAGAGGAAGATAAGAGGGAGTTCGGCTCCCATAGGCGTCTGGCTGGAGGTATGCAGCTAAGGCTCGTCCGCTGAAGAGTTCGGCTGCTGAGAATCCGAAGCTCGGCCGTTTGGAGGTTCGGCCGGCTGTTGGACTTCGGCTGAGGCTGGGACACTTGAGAGTTCGGTAGGAGCTTGGTCGACCGAAGTTCGATGAGGGCGACCGCTGAGGAGTTCGATCGAGTGACGACTGCTGAGGAGTTCGGGCTCCTGAGTGACGACCGCTTGGGGATTCCGCTAAAGCCCGTCCGCTGAGGAGTTCGGCCGCTGAGAGGACTTCATTGAAGCTCGGCCGCTTGGAGTCGGTCCGAAGGAGTTCGGCCGTGGGGAGTCCGAAGGAGTTCGGCCGCCCAGGAAGTTTGGTCTCGACGCTGGGAGTCCGGAAGAAGCTCGGGAGCTGACCAGTTCGGCCTGCTGGAAGAAGTTCGGCCGCTGGGAGTTCGGTCGCTTGGCAGTTCGGCCGGCTGAAGGAGTTCGGCTAGACCAGTGCGCTGAAGCTCTTCTGCGGCTACTGGTTGCATTATGCTGAGCGTCGGGCCGGGCTTCGGCAGGAGCGGGATTTATCCCCAACAGTAGCCCCCCACTCCCGAGTTCAAAAGTTTGAATGAAGGGAGTACCACAATAGGCGACTGCCGAAGCCTTCTTCCGGGTCCCGCGCTTGTCGTAGCTGAAGCTCGGGGAGGTCTCATCTCCAGCCAGTGTTGACGTTGAAGTTGAAGCTGAGGCTTGGGGGAGACCTCACCTCCAGCGGGACTCATTTCCAGCCAAAGTTGATGAAGCTGATGTTGAAGCTCTCTGGCCGAGGTTGACATGATAGCTTTCTCTAACCGAGGTCGATGTTGAAGCCCCCCGGCCGAGGTCGTCGCGGGCCTCACGTCTATCCGAAGACCTTATCCCTAGCCGGAGCCGATGCGGGCGCTCGGGGGAGATCTCATCTCCTACTGTCGAGGTTAGCCCGGTTCCTCGGGGGAGATCTGATTCATAGCCGAAGTTGCTCGGGGGAGGTCTCATCTCCAGTAGCCGAGGTTGGTGCTCGCGTTAGGATGAGGTTCTCCTCCTGTTCCCAACCGAGGCTATTCGCGGTCGCTCGGGAGAGATCTTATCTCTAGCCGAGGTTGAAGTGCGCGCTCGGAGGAGATCTTATCTCCTGCGGCCGAAGTGCGTCGCTCGGGGGAGATCTTATCTCCTGCGGTCGAGCTTCCCTCGGGGGAGATCTTATCTCCTGCAGCCGAGGTCGAAGTGCGCGCTCGGGGGAGATCTTATCTCCTACGGCCGAGCTTCCCTCGGGGGAGATCTTATCTCCTGCAGCCGAAGTGCGCGCTCGGGGGAGATCTTATCTCCTGCGGTCGAGCTTCCCTCGGGGGAGATCTTATCTCCTGCAGCCGAGGTTGGTGCTCGCGTTAGGACGAGGTTCTCCTCCGGTTCCTAACCGAGGTTGTTCACGGTCGCTCGGAGAGATCTTATCTCTAGCCGAGGTTGAAGTGCGCGCTCGGGGGAGATCTTATCTCCTACGGTCGAGCTTGTTGCTCGCGTTAGGACGAGGTTCTCCTCTTGTTCCTAACCGAGGTTGTTCACGGTCGCTCGGGAGAGATCTTATCTCTAGCCGAGGTTGAAGTGCGCGCTCGGGGGAGATCTTATCTCCTGCGGCCGAGGTTGGTGCTCGCGTTAGGACGAGGTTCTCCTCCTGTTCCTAATCGAGGTTGTTCACGGTCGCTCGGGAGAGATCTTATCTCTAGCCGAGGTTGAAGTGCGCGCTCGGGGGAGATCTTATCTCCTGCAGCCGAGCTTGTTGCTCGCGTTAGGACGAGGTTCTCCTCCTGTTCCTAACGCGGCGATTATTGACTGCTGCTTCCCTGTCATCACATAGTTTTCGCATCCAGAAGTAATATTATTCAGAGGGGAGAATTTTACCGAAGGGAAGTCGCGGACAGCGCGTTCTCGTTTGAGGGGTCGACGGGGCGTTGTTCCTCGGAGCTCCCTCGGGCAGCAAGTCCCGTCCAGACGACCTCCTCTACCATGCGCTGGCCTCCCCGATTCGGAGCAGACTTCGGCTGGTACGGTGTTGCTGGTAAATCCTACCTAGCAGCGGGAATTTATCGGCTCCAAGTGGTCGTCGGGCAGGGACAATTTTTAAGAAGGCATCGTAGGACAATACATCGGCCGAACTTCCATTATCTAGCAAAATGCAGCGTACATCGTAGTCAGCGATATTTAAGGAAATTACAACTACGTTACTGTGTGGAAATTGGATTCCCCGACCGCCCTCCTCGGTGAAGGCCACGGGCTCTGCGATCCTCCGCTTCTTCGCAGCCCGAGATAGTGTTGATGACGCCAAGGGACGGCCGAGGGGCGGCCGACCTTCCTGGCTCTCCCTACCCGATGGTACCGCCCTTAGCCGCTCCCCTCGCTCTTCGGGCCGTCTTTGCAGGAATCGGCCGAGTCTACCTCGCCTGACGAGCTTTTCGATCTCGTCTCGGAGCTGGATGCACTCTTCGGTGTCGTGGCCGTGGTCGCGATGATAGCGGCAAAACTTGTTGGGGTCGCGTTTGCTGGGTCGGGAACGCATTTGGTCCGGCCTCGGAAGCTGTTCCCCGATTTCCATCAGCACTTGGGCCTTCGGAAGTGTTGAGGGGGGCGTAGTTGCGGAACCTTTATCGGGGAGAGCTTCGGCGCTGAGGAGAACCTCGGCGCGCTGTTCCTTCTGGGCTTCCCCACCTCGGGTTCCCTTGGAGAGTTCGGGTCCGCCAATGACCGGGAGGAGTCCGGGAGCGCCGCCGAGCTTTACTCCGCTTCTCTCCCTCGATGGACCTGCTCGGCCCTTCAGCTCGCCGCTCACCGTCGGCTTCGTCATCCCTGGCCTTGAAGGCCTCCTCTGCCCGGGCGTATCCTTCAGCCCGAGCAAGCATGTCCGCGAAATTCCTTGGATACTTCTTTTCTAGGGAGAACAACAAGTCGTTCTTCCGGAGGCCGCCCTTGAGGGCGGCCATGGCGACTGATGGGTCCAGGTTCCGGACTTCCAGCGCGGCAGCGTTAAACCGGGTGACATAAGCCCGGATGGGTTCCCCCTCCTTTTGCCTGATGGCCATCAAGGAATCCGAACCTCGGTGGGGCCGCCTGCTACTGATGAAGTGGGCTGCGAACTGTTGACTCATCTGGTCAAACGATAAGATGGTACTCGGCTTGAGCGCCGAGTACCAATTCCTGGCAGCTCCTTTAAGGGTAGAGGGGAAGGCCCGGCACAATATGGCGTCTGGCACGCCGTGGAGCAGCATCGTCGTCCGAAAGGCTTCCAAATGGTCGACCGGATCGGTGGTCCCGTCGTAGCTCTCAAACTGTGGGAGTTTGAAGTTCGGCGGGACCGGCTCCTGCATGATTTTCTGCGAAAAAGGGGGGTCAGTGCAGACGTCGTTACCGCGGGAGGAGGGAGTATGACGAAGTTCCTCTATGCGTCGGCTCATTTCCAAGAGCCTTTGATCCAGGAGGTCCTCGCGATCCTTGATCTCCAAAGTCTTCTCGCAGAATGGGCGCGGAGCTTCTCCCTGGGTCGAGCCGTGGTCCGAGCGGGGGCTCTCCCCCGGCTGCTTTCCCCTTCCGGGGACTGAAGGTCGGGTAGTCCATGCTGGTCGCCCCTGGGCCGGACCCCGGGACTCCGGGGAATCCTGCGCCGGTCGAGCTGATACCGGGTCCCGCGGATGCAAGGCCTGCATCGCCCGCACTGCCTCCGTAAGGTCGCGGACCTGCTGGGCAAGCAGGCTGAACTGCTCCGCGTCCACCGCGGCTACGGAGTGAGCTCGGGTAGCCGGGGCCGGAAGCGGGGGCAGACGGACCCGAACTGGATCGGGCTGCGGAGGCCGCCGATCGCCGGGTCAAGGCTCTCCTGGGGGCATTTTCTTTCGAGAGAGAAAGGGGGATCTTCGAAGAGGGAAGAGAAGAGTCGCCGAGCACTCCTTTAAGAACAAGGGAACCTCGGAGGTTCGAGCCCTTCCTCTAGCGCCAATCTGTTGGTGCAGAAATCCATCTTCGCCGGAGGTCGCCGGAGTCGAGGCCGCTGAGGTCGCCGTCGGGGACCTGCAAAACGAAGTCCCATCCGGAATCGGTGGGGTGGTGGCTCCGGCAGGACCCTCCGACGGTCAAGTTAGTTTTCGGCCAACAGTAATGGAGTGCTCGGAATGAGTTTCGGAGCTTAGAGATGAGGAGGAGAGCTTAGAGAGTCGAGAGTTCAGAGAGCTTAGAGAGTCGAGAGTTCAGAGAGCTTAGCCTTAGCGTGTCGGGAGGGTCCTTTATATAGTGGAGCTTGATGGTGACAACTGCAGCCGCGTGCTGGCGGGCCGCTCGAGGTTCGGCGGAGTCAGTCTCACTGGTGCCGTGTGCGGCGGATTGAGGGCGACAGCCATCGCCGCCTGACAGTGGGTCGGCGGATTGAGGGTGACAGCCATCGCCGCCTGACAGTGGGTCGCTATCGCCTGCGGCGGACTGACTGATGGTGATGCTTGCAGAGCTTGCCGAGTGAAGGGTTGAAGGCCTTCGTGTGCCCATTTCGGAGGAGTTCGGGCTCCTGAAGAGGAAGATAAGAGGGAGTTCGGCTCCCATAGGCGTCTGGCTGGAGGTATGCAGCTAAGGCTCGTCCGCGGAAGAGTTCGGCTGCTGAGAATCCGAAGCTCGGCCGTCTGGGGTTCGGCCGGCTGTTGGACTTCGGCTGAGGCTGGGACACTTGAGAGTTCGGTAGGAGCTTGGTCGGCCGAAGTTCGATGAGGGCGACCGCTGAGGAGTTCGGCCGAGTGACGACTGCTGAGGAGTTCGGGCTCCTGAGTGACGACCGCTTGGGAATTCCGCTAAAGCCCGTCCGCTGAGGAGTTCGGCCGCTGAGAGGACTTCATTGAAGCTCGGCCGCTTGGAGTCGGTCCGAAGGAGTTCGGCCGTGGGGAGTCCGAAGGAGTTCGGCCGCCCAGGAAGTTTGGTCTCGATGCTGGAAGTCCGAAAGAAGCTCGGGAGCTGACCAGTTTGGCCTGCTGGAAGAAGTTCGGCCGCTGGGAGTTCGATCGCTTGGCAGTTCGGCCGACTGAAGGAGTTCGGCTAGACTAGTGCGCTGAAGCTCTTCTACGGCTACTGGTTGCATTATGCTGAGCGTCGGGCCGGGCTTCGACAGGAGCAGAATTTATCCCCAACAAGTATCAAGATCTAAAAATTATTCAATACTTGGCACAAAATGGGTATATAGAAATAGGTTGGATGAAAATAAAAATGTAGTTAGGAATAAAGTAAGATTGATTGCAAAGGATTATAATCAAGAAGAGAAACTTGATTTTGATAAGATCTTTGCACCTATTGCTAAATTAGAAGCAATTAGACTTTTACTTGCATATGTATGCTTTATGAATTTTAAGTTATTTCAAATGGATATCAAAAATATTTTTCTAAATGATTATATTGCTGAAGAAGTATATGTAGAACAACCTTCCAATTTTAAAATTCATATTTTTTCTAATCATGTTTTCAAATTAAATAAAGCATTATATCATTTAAAATAAGTATCTAGGGCTTGGTATGAAAGGTTAAGTAAATTGGTGCTTAATAATAATTTTTTAAGAGAAAATATAGATATAATTCTTTTCATTAAAAGAGATCATCATGATATTTTTGTTATATAAATATATATTAATGATATTATATTTGAGTCTACTAATGAAATTTTATGTCAAGATTTTTCTAAGCTTATGAAGAGAGAGCTCGAGATGAGCATAATGGGCGAACTTATATTTTTTCTCAAACTTTAAATCAAATTAATAAAGGAAAGAATCTCCATCAATCAAAGCAAGTACATAAGAGAACTACTAAAGAAATTTGGAATAGAGAGCTCTAAAGCTATTGATACCCCATGAGCTCATCATGTAAGCTTGACAAAGATGAAGGAGGTAAGAGTGCTGATTCAAAAATATATAGAGGCATGATTTATTTTTTATTGTATCTTACTGCTAGTAGCTCAGATATCATGTTTAGTATTTATCTATGTGCTCATTTTCAATCAAATCCAAAAGAATCATATTTAAATATTATTAAAAAAATTCTTAAATATTTAAAAGGTACATAAACTCTAGGATTATGGTATTCTAAGGACTCTTCAATTGACTTAATAGGATATTCAGATGCAGATTTTGTTGGATGTAGATTAGATAGAAAAAGTACTAGTGAAACTTATCAATTTTTAGGAGTTAACTTAATTTTTTGGTTTAGCAAGAAGCAAAATTTAGTGGTATTATTTATGGTCGAAGTTGAATACATTGCAGCCAAAAGTTACTTTGCTCAAATCTTATAGATTAAGCAACAACTAGAGGACTTTGGCATCAAACTCAATAAAACTCCTATAAGATATGATAATACTAGTACTATTAATCTAACTAAAAATCTAATTCAACACTCTAGATCAAAATACATCAAAATTAGATATTATTTCATAAGAGAACATATCCAAAATAATGATATAATTCTTGATTATGTATATACTAAAAAATAATTAGCTGACATCTTTACCAAGAACTTAAGTGAGGATAGATTTTGTGAGATTAGAAGAAAATTAGAAATCCTTGATCTATCGGCTTAAGTATCCTTTTGATTTCTAGTTCATTTTTGCCAAAATTTTCTTAAACCAAACCTTGAGCCTATTCCTTAGTTCTCTATCTTCAAAAGCTTGAATCTACCCCTCCTTTGGTCATTCTTATGATTAGAATTATTCTCTTTAAAGAACAATTTTTTCCTAAATTTTTTCATTATCTTGATGAATTTTATGTGCAATGGGTCAACCTAGGGGATGACCCTAGGGTATTTCCATAAATTACCCAAATTTCTTCAGGCGGCCCTTTTATTTGAGAATTCTCTCGACCGAAGAGAGCGGCCTCCCTATTCCTCGCTTCATTCAAACAAACCTACCCTTCTCTCCATCCCTCCAACCATAAAAATCTCTTAAAATCCCACTTTCCATCAGGTTTCACCCTTGAAATTGCCCATTTAGGAACCAAATCCCTCTTCATTTTCCTCTTCTTTTGGGCAGATTCATAGTTCCAAGCAAGCCCTAGCTTCAAAGCCCTTTCTCCAAACCATCAGCATATCTTCTCCTAATCTTCTCTCTCCCTCTAAAATCTTTTTCACTCTACCTCTCCTTGGGTCTCCTAAGCCGATTGCAAGCCGTTCTTGTTCGAAATGGCTCCGAAGATGAAGTTGCCATAGAGGAGTAAGTTGGTTCGCGGCTTGGAGGAAGAAGCTTGCTGAAAAAGAATGGCAATCGAGCCCTCACCTACTCCAACCTCAACTCCCGATCCTGTTCCAGCTTCCTTACCATCCCCTCTTAGTCCAAGCAAGGTACCTCTTTCTGATCACAAAGTAGAACCTGGGAAAAACATAGATTTTAGATTTTTTGAAAATGAAGGGTTCACTATTGGGTCAAAAATCAAAAATTAGGGGTGGAAGTTTTACTGTCTGTTAAAGGAGAATGCATATGTTGATCTGATCAGAAAATTTTATTTGAATTTAAGTTACTCAAATGAAACAGTAAGATCTTCTGTGAAAGGTGTTGATATAGTTCTTGATCTATTTTATTTGGAAGAATTCCTGCACTTGCCATATGAGGGTTATACTGGTATGGAGCTCACAAACAAAGATGAGGGAGTGAGAGTTATTCTAGAAAGAGAATTTATTGGTAGTTTAAATAAGTTAGAAGCAAAAATTTTTTCAGTAGAGATGAGGCTGTTGCACCATATGGTGACCAAATTACTTATTTCTAGGAGTGGCAGGCATGATTTTTTATCTGATAGGGACATATGCATCATGTACCATGTGATCACTAAGACCCTCTTGAACTTTCCTGCTCTGATGATTGAGGCCATGAGGAAGACCCTAAAGAGGTCTAAGGCACACATGCCTTATAGTATGGCACTCATGTTGGTCTTTAAGAGATTTAGAGTCAGTTTTAAGGGAGAGATAGTCGCCAAATTTTCACACACTGATACCATCAACCGCCACACACTGCACCGCATGAAATTTTTAAAGACTGATGGTGGTTGGTCAAAGGATGTTAAGGAGGAGGAGGAGAGAGCAGAGAAGGAGGGACCATCTTCACCTTCCCATGATCACAGACCATCTCCTAATATTCAGTTCGCATCTGATCATGAGACCGATCCCTCAGAGTCAGTGAGGAGGGATGCACCTGTACCATCGATGGAGAGCAGAGATATAGTTGCTAGATTTTTAGATGACCAGCTCAGGATGATTGCCAACCAGTTATTTCAGTCAATTATCGATATTTATCTCAACGGATTGCAGATCTCTTATCTCGGTAGATGGCTAGTTCTACTCAGGGGGAGAATTTTCATTTTATCCCATCTTCTGATCAGACTATGATCCCTCATGTCTCTATTATTTTTCAAATGCTTACAACTTAGTTAGCACTGAAAGGAATATGCCCTCAAGCCAATCAAAATTTATTTATTTTTTGGGCTATCTTTTATCTTTCAAACTTATGTAATGATATTTTAAAATAAATAAAGATATTTATTTCATCATATGCAGTGTCTTATTATTTATTTAAGATTATAATGAATCCCATAAATTAGGACTATGATTTTAGGATTATGATGAGATCATACCAATGAGATCTAAAATCTTAAAATCTAATTTAAAATATTCCTAGTCGATGGGACATTAAGTTGGAGATCAATATTTTTTTGTAAGACTAGCACATCCTTTATATGCTCGATTGAGAGGATGATTGATCTCATAATAACTTATGTATGACACTAATACAAGAATGTGGGTGCTCATTAAAGAATGAGTTTACTGAATTGATCTAAGTCAAGAATATCTAATGGAGTCTTATCTACATGTCAATAGATGGTTCTCATAGTGGAATTATGTATGTAATCCTTTGATCTGAAACTACCATATAACCTTATATATATGAATCCATATTTTGGTTTATACTCATTCATGACTCAGTCATGTACGAGATGATCTGAATATGGTGAACTATATATATGAAGGTTGTGAGTAGGTTATATGGAATCAATCACTCCTGGTAAGAGGAAATTGCATTCTGCCTGCTTCAAACAAATGATGATTCAGAAAGACTTTGATCAAAGCATGATAAAAAATTAGAAATAGTTTCTAATATTTCATTAAATAAATCATCATCATAAGATTGAAAGAAAAATGAATATGATATTAGGATTGACATAGTTTTATACCCAGAGTCATATTCAGGATGCAGGGTGATTGAAGGATCTAGTTGCATGATAATTTTTCACTGAAGAATATTTTTGGTATTTTTATCAAAATTTTATATTTTTTAGATAGTCTCGATACGTTGCTAGATATCAATCATATCTTGTGAGTTTGATCAAATTAAAATTTTTAATTTGATCATTAAATTAGAAAGTGTTCTAATTAAGTCAAATTGGGTAGGCTAATTTTGACCTAAATCGGTTTGGTTGAGTTCTAACCAGATTAGGTCAAATCATATCCAAATCCACTACTGATTAGATGTGGAATCCAATGGGTCACACACAAAGAAAATTGATTAAGGATCTAATTGGATTAGATCATGTTTGCAAGATGAACATGCTAGCACATGTAGCAAACCCTAGCACCTAGATTCGAATTGGATTCGAATCGGCTTCTAATTTGGGCTAATTAAGGTTCAATTTGAGTCAAATTAGATTTGGTCTTAAATTGGATTAACCTAGACTGATTGAGCTTCAGATGGAGCATCATATATCAGAATCCCACATGCCAGAGAGTCTCTCTCTTATGCGTGGGAAGTCTTTCATGTGCAAGAGACTTTGGTGCATGGGATTAGTTTGGTGCCTACCTTTTTTGACTTTTTCTCTTTCTCCATGTCATGTAATTTTTCAAATGGGCATGGACATTAGATATAGGGTGCAAAATAGTCCTTCTACAGGTTAAATACTTCATTATCTATTTAATATTTGCATGAGAAGGGACTCCTTGCCGCCCAGGACTCCTTGTCGCCCACTCTTCCTTGGCGCCCCTTGGGACTTTGACTATTCAAAGATTATCTCCATGAGATTTTTGCTGAATGAGCATCCTACATCAAGGCCATTGGATGGCCTACTTATCTGATCTAATGGTTGTATATGTTGGCGCCAAAAATGAAAGCTCACGACTCTTCGTAAATAACTTATGTAGAATTAGTCCGAGAGTCCTTCTGCTTTAAGGCATCTCTTGGACTAAGTCTACATGTTATTATTTTTTTTGATAAGGTGTGAGATAGGCTAAAGAGACATGAGATAATAATTTGGAAAGGGCACGAGAGAATGTGTTGGCACCCCTACGTATATTATAAATAAGGGTGCGCACCATGAGTCCGATGGTTGTGAAAATTATCTTTCTTTCTTACAAGTATTTCCTCATTATCCAATTTTTTTTTCTTTCCTTCTCTTATCCAGACCTTGTCCTTATAAGGACAAGAAGTCATCTTAAGACTAAGAGATTAGGAAGAAAAATTAAGAAGACAAGGGAAAAAGAAAGAAAGATAAGGAGAGGTAAGGAAGGTGACATAAAAATTAAGAAAGGTCTTGCCCATTTAATTAAAATTCTTATTATTAAAATTTTAATTATATAAATCAGAGGTATTGGTGTCTTGATCAAGTCTCTATGTGGATCAACGTTGGAGGATGAACACGTGGGCACCTGGTGGAACCCCTGACAGACTGCTGCCAGCAATTAGGGATAATTCAAGGTTTAACGATAAGAGGTATGTTCTGATACTTTCTTTTATATTATAAATGTATGCTATATGATTTAATTACTAATAAGATGGTCCTAGGGTTCGAATTTGGTTTGTATGATTTCATAATTTTGCTTTGAAATCTGTGCCTCTGCTCTGTACACCAATCCTATCAGTGGTATCAGAGCCAGATTTATTAGGTTAAATCATATAATGCTGTGCTTATAATATAATAGCATAAATAAAAAATATGATATAATCTTTTTATTAGCATGTTATTTATATGATGAGATCATATTTTTATTTATCATAATGAGATTATGATGTATATATTATTCTGTAAAGATTATCCTGACATAGTGGAAAGTATTCACTTTGTAATGATGGTTGTCCTAGAATAATTATACATGTTAATATATATATATATATATATATATATATATATATATATATATATTTTAAATTTTATCATAATTGATGGTTTTAGGCATTTAGTTTGATTTAAATCAGAATGTGCATCGAGACCATTTAAATCCCTCTTTAAAAATTATATTAAGTTGTAGTGTAATTAACCTATAGCTAAATCAATCGGGATGTCAATTGATCAATCGGTGTCTAGAAAAAATGGTTCATAATTGGTAAAGAGAACATGATTTTTTAATTGGTTTCATTATCTGATCTGACCAATTTATTGGTGTCTAAGGAAAATAATGGGGGGACTCCTACTTCTCATCCACTTACCTGATCGATTCGATTAATTTAATTCTAGATTCAAATGCTTAGTATTATATTCACTACATTAAGGCCTTCCTTCATATTAGGTTCTTATTATGTCTAGAACTATATTAGTTTTGTTGTGTAACCACAAGATCTATCATGAAAAATGATGTAATATTAATCTAGTGAATTGAGATGCTTACAGCATTTTGAATATATTGCTTTATTATGTAACCACAAAAGTAGTTATATTTTATTTTAACTGTATAGAAATGAAGGATTCTACTTAAACTAAAATATTAAAGTTTGTTGTGATAACACAAGGCTATTAATATTTTAGAGGCAAAAAAATTTTTAGAGTTACATAAAATGTAATTGAAAAGAGTTTCCTATCTTTGAACTTATATTAGGTTTGTTGTGCAACCACAAGACCTTTTATAAGAAATTAGAATTTTATTCTCACTAAGAAAATCAATTAGAGGATTATGATTTTTGATTAAATAGTGGAAGACATAATTAAATTAAAATTCTAATTTAATTATGTTTGTCATCATGACTTATTTGCTTATATATTGTTCTTTATTATGTAGATTAAATGGCTTCTTCACTTTCATTACATTCAATTTTGGATTCAAATAAATTGACTGATCAAAATTATGTGGACTGACTGAGAAACCTAAAAATAGTACTCAGTCAAGAAAAACTCTCCTATATTCTTGATGCCCCTGATCTTAAGCCATTAGAGAAAGATGCCACAGATAAAGATAAGTCCACATACAAGATTTGGCAAAATAATTTTCTTACTGTCAAATGCATCATACTTGCCTCTATGAGTAATGAATTACAGAGGCAGTATGATGGCATGGATACTCAGTCCATATTGCTCAATCTAAAAGAGCTTTATAGAGAGCATAGTAGAACTGCTAGATATGAGATATCTAAGCAATTATTCCGTGTAAGAATGATAGAAAGAACATCTATATAAAATCATGTTTTAATGATAATTGACCTAATCACTCGATTATGTCAATTAGATTTTGTTATGGATGGAGAGTTAAGTCAGGATTTGATCCTGCAATCACCTTCTGAATCATTTTTTTAATTTATCGTAAACTATCACATGAACAAACTAAATTCTTTTTTACCTAAGCTGTTAAATATGCTCAAGACAGCAGAAAGCCATATCAAGAAGGATAAGGCTCCTCTTCTTCTTGTGGATGGGATCTCCAAGAAGAAGATCGGCAAAAAAGGTTCAAAAAGAAGGTTGAACCCTAAAGGTGGTATAAATAAGAAGAAAAAGGGGAAGAAGATCTTCGGACAGACGACCTATTTTTACTGTGGCAAAATAGATCATTGAAAGAAGAATTGCAAGGCTTACCTCGCAATCGTGAAGTCTGGTGCAAATAATGTACCAAAAATATGTATGAGATATATACTATATTATCATTAAAATCTTTTATTTCAAACTCTTGGGTATTAGATACCAGCTATGATTTTCATATCTGCAAATCTTTACAGGGCTACAAAAAATTAAGAGTTTGAAGAAAGGTGACTTCAAGCTCTATGGCACTGGAGGAGAGTCTATCCAAGCAGAAGCTGTAGGAACAAATATATTGAAGTTACCTTCTGAAAAGATCTTAGAGCTTACAAATTATTATTATATGCCTAAGATCATTAGAAATATTATATCTATACCCTTGTTATTAAAACAAGATTATAGTCTTAATGTAACGAGCGAAGGTTGCTCGATTAAATATTCTAATAAAAATATTTATTTTGGCATATTTAGCAATGGTTTGTTGACTCTATGTTTGGATGACAATATATTTCATATTGATGAAAATAAAAAATGTAAGAGAGATGACATAAATAATACTTTACTTTACATTATCGATTAGGTCATATTAGTGAGGAACTTGTGAATCATTAGGAACTTGTGAATCATTAGGAATCATTAGGAACTTGTGAATCATATCTCATGGGTAAAATGACTAAGACTCCATTTAGTGGATATGGAAAAAAGATAAAAGAGTTATTAGGATTTATACATATGGATGTATGTGGTCCTATGATAACTCAAGCCAGAGAAGGATACTCTTATTTTATAACATTCACTGATGATTTATCTAGGTTTGGATATGTGTATCTTATGAAACATAAATCAGAAGCCTTTGATAAATTTAAAAAGTATCAAAGTATGGTCGAAAAATAAACTGGATAATATATAAAAATCTTTCAATTTGATCGGGAAGGAGAATACTTATCTAGTGAGTTTCTAGACTATCTTAAAGTTAAAGAAATTCTCTCTGAATGGACACCTCCTTATACACTGCAATTAAATGGTATAGTCGAAAGAAAAAATTATATCTTATTAGATATGGTATGGTCTACGATATGCTTCACTGAATTACCTATTTTCTTCTGGGGCCATACCCTGGAGACCGCAATTTATATCTTGAATAGAGTACCTTCTAAATTTGTATCTAGTACTCCATATGAGATATGGAGAAGTAAGAAATCTAATCTTAAGTATCTTAAGATATGGGATTGTCTAGCATGTATCAAAAAAAATTTTGGATATAAGCTTGATGCTAGATCAGACAGATGTCTATTTATAGGATATCCTAGAAATAGTATAGGATATTTATTCTATCATCCTACTGAACAAAAGGTATTTATAAGTAGGCATGCCATTTTCATGAAAAAAAAAATTATCCAAGAAAAGGACAGTGGCAGAAATATTGAACTTAGTAAAGTTCAAGAAAAATAAATAGAGATTTCTCAACCAAATAATCACATAAAAGAACCATAACGCATAACTCCTATCCATAGGTTTGAAAGAGTATGACATACATCTGTGAGGTATGGATTCATTATTGAGAACAATAAAGTCTAAGTTATTGAAAATGACAAACCTCTGACCGATACGGAAGCAGTCAAAAGTAAGGACTCTTACAAATGGCTGACTGCCATACAATCCAAAATGGAATCCATGCACACCAACAAAGTATGAACTTTGGTGGATGCACCAGAGGATATAAACCCTATTGGATGCAAATGAATTTTTAAGAAAAAGATTGGAGCAGATGGTCAAATTGAAACCTATAAGGCCAGATTGGTGGCTAAGGATTTTAGACAAAAATATGGGATTGATTATGAAGAAATATTTTCACCTGTTGCCATGCTCAAATCTATTCGGATTATGCTTGCCATAGAAGCAGACCATGACTATGAAATATGACAAATGGATGTGAAGACTGCCTTCCTTAATGGTTTTCTTAAGGAGGAGGCCTATATGTCACAACTAGAGGGATTTGAGTCAAATGAGAGACCAAATCAGGTATGCAAGCTTAAGAGATCCATTTATAGATTAAAGTAAGTATCAAAAAGTTGGAACATCCATTTTGATGTAACAGTCAAAGAGTTTGGTCTCATCAAGAATGTGGATGAACCATGTGTGTACAAAAAAACTAGTGGAAGAACCATAGTCTTCTTGATTCTGCATGTAGATGACATACTCCTCATTAGGAATGATATCCCAATATTGCAATCAGTCAAATTATGGCTATCAAATAAGTTTTTCATGAAAGATTTGGGAGAAGTATCCTATATCTAGGAATAAAGATCTATAAAGATAGATCTAAGAGGATGCTAGGCTTGTCCCAATCTAGGTACATTGACTTAATACTGAAAAGATTTAGTATGGATGAGAGTGAAAGAGGTTACTTATCCATAAGTCAAGACATACATCTCTCTAAAAAGATGTCTCCAAAGATACCTGAAGAGAGAAATAGAATGAGTTCTATTCCTTATACTTCAGTTGTTGGATCAATAATGTATGCCATGTTATGTACAAGGCCTGATGTTGCTTATGCCTTAGCCATTGCAAGTAAATTTCAAGCTGATCCAGGAGAGGATTATTGGAAAGCTATGAAAAATATTCTTAAGTACTTGAGAAGGACTAAAGATATTTTTCTAGTATATAGTAGTTCTGATCTTAAACTAGAAACATATTTTGACTCTAGTTTTCAATCAGACCTAGATGATAGCAAATCCATTTCAGAATATGTCTTTACTCTGAACGGTGGAGCAGTGAGTTAAAAGAGTACTAAGCAACCAACTATAGCTGAATCAACTATTGGGATAGAATATATAGCTATAAGTGAAGCCACCAAAAAAGCTGTCTGGATGAAAAAGTTCATCATTGAATTGGATGTTATTCCTGAAATTAAGAATTCAGTACCACTTTACTGTGAAAATACTGAAGCTGTTGCTCAAGCAAAGGAACCTAGGTCTCATCATAAATCCAAACATATTTTAAGATGCTTCCATCTCATTCATGAAATTATTAAAAGATAAGATGTAGTTATAGAACGAGTTGACACAAAGAACAACATAGCAGATCCATTCACTAAGGCTTTACCACTGCAACTGTTTGATCGCCACCTTGATTGTATGGGATTAAAATATAAGGGCGATTGGCTTTAGTGCAAGTGGAAGATTGAAAGAAATATGTTCTCAAGCCAATCAAAATTTATTTATTTTTTGAACTATTTTTTATCTTCCAAACTCATGTAATGATATTTTAAAATAAATAAAGATATTTATTTCATCATATGTAGTGTCTTATTATTTATTTAAGATTATGATAAATCCTATAAATTAGGGCTATGATTTTAGGATTATGATGAGATCATACTAGTGAGATCTAAAATCTTAAAATCTAATTTAAAACATTCTTAGTCGATGGGACATTGAGTTGGAGATCAATATTTTTTGGTAAGACTAGCACATCCTTTGTATGCTCGATTGAGAGGGTGATTGATCTCACAATAACTTGTGTATGACACTAATACAAGAATATGGATGCTCATTAGAGAATGAGTTCACTGAATTAATCCAAGTCGAGAATATCTAATGGAGTCTTATCTACATGTCAATAGATGATTCTCATAGTGGAATTGTGCATGTAATCCTTTGACCTAAAACTATCATAGAACCTTATATATATGAATCCATATTTTGGTTCATACTCATTCATGACTCAGTCATATACGGGATGATCTGGATATGGTGAATTATATATATGAAAGTTATGAGTAGGTTACATGGAATCGATCACTTTCGGTAAGAGAAAATTACATCCTACCTGCTTCAAATAAATGATGATTCAGAAAGATTTTGATCAAAGCATGATAAAAAATTAAAAATAATTTTTAATATTTTATTAAATAAATCATCATCATAAGATTGAAAGAGAAATAAATATGATATTGGGATAGACATATTTTCATACTCAGAGTCATATTCAGGATGTAGGATGATCGAAGGATCTAGTTGTATGATAACTTTTCACTGAAGAATATTTTTGGTATTTTTATCAAAATTTTACATCTTTCGGATAGTCACGATACGTTGCTAGACATCCATCATGTCTCGTGGGTTTGATCAAACTAAAATTTTTAATTTGATCATTAAATTAGAAAGTGTTCTAATTAAGTTAAATTGGATAGACTAATTTTGACCTAAATCGGTTTGGTTGAGTTCTAACCAGATTAGGTAAAATCACATCCAGACCCACTATTGGTTAGATGTGGAACCCAATGGATCACACACAAAGAAAATTGATTAAAGATCTAATTGGATTAGACCATGTTTGCAAGATAAACATGCTAACACATGTAGCATACCCTAGCACCTAGATTCGAATTGGATTCGAATTGGCTTCCAATTTGGGCTAATTAAGATCCGATTTGAGCCAAATTAGATTTAGTCTTGAATTGGATTAACCTAGACTGATTGGACTTTAGATGAGGCATCACATACCAGAATCCCATAAGGCGCCAAACTAATCCCATGCGCCAAAGTCTCTTGTGTATGAAAGACTTCCCATGTGCTAGAGAGTCTCTCTCTTGCACGTGGGATGTCTTTCATGCACAAGAGACTTTGGCGCATGGGATTAGTTTGGCGCCTACCTTCTTTGACTTTTTTTCTTTCTCCATGTCGCATAATTTTTCAAATGGGCGTGGACATCAGATATGAGCGCAGAAGAGTCCTTCTGCAGGTTAAATACTCCATTATCTATTTAATATTTGCATGAGAAGGGACTCCTTTCTGCCTTGGACTCCTTGCCACCTACTCTTTCTTGGCACCGCTTGGGACTTTGACTATTCAAAGATTATCTCCATGCCATTTTTGCTGAATGGGCATCCCACATCAAGGCCATTGGATGGCCTACTTATCTGATCTAATGGTTGTATATATTGGCACCAAAAATGAAAGCTCGCGACTCTTTGTAAATAACTTATGTAGAATTAGTCCGAAAGTCCTTCTACTTTAAGGCACCTCTTGGACTAAGTTTACATGTCGTTATTTTTTTTGATAAGGCATAAGATAGACTGAAGGGACATGAGATAATAATTTGGAAAGGGCGCGAGAGAATGTGTTGGCACCCCTACATACATTATAAATAAGGGTACGCACCATGAGTCCGATGGTTGTGAAAATTATATTTCTTTCTTACAAGTATTTTTTTATTATTCAATTTTCTTTCTTCCCTTCTCTTGTCCAGACCTTGTCTTTATAAGGACAAGAAGTCATCTTAAGACTAAGAGATTAGGAAGAAAAATTAAGAAGACAAGAAAAAAAGAAAGAAAGATAAGGAAGGTGACATAAAGATTAAGAAAGATCTTACCCATTTAATTAAAATTTTTATTACTAGAATTTTAATTATATAAATTAGAGATGCTAGTATCTTGATCAAGTCTCCGTGTGGATCAACATTGGAGGGTGAATACGTAGGCACCTGGTGGAACCCCTGACGGACTGCTGCCAGTAATTAGGGATAATTCAGGATTTTACGATAAAAGATATGTTCTGATAACTTTTTTTATATTACAAATGCATGCTATATGATTTAATTGCTAATAAGATGGTCCTAGGATTCAGGTTTGATTTATATGATTTCATAATTTTGCTTTGAAATATGTGCTTTCGCCCTGTACAGCAATCCTATCAGATGGCTTGAGGAGCTTGAGGAATGTGTACTGAGATTGATCGGGAGAATTTTGGATATGTAGAGATAGATATTAGCTTTGGCCTATCTCCAGTCTCGAGGAGATGTCACAGAGATATCAGACCTTTCTGCCGAGGTAGCCATACTTCGTGGTGTTCTAGAGGATAATTTTAATTTTTTGAGGAGAGTTTAGAGACTCTGGTGACATCTTATCTACTTAGATTGATGCTCTCATGCAATCTATATCGAGAGCATTGTGACACTTGGACACCATCAGGATTGCACTCCTTGCTCAGCCTATTTCTTCCCATGCTCCAAGATCCTCTCACCCTTCTGCTCATACTAGTACTTGTATCCGTGGCTGAGACAGACGTGATCGAGGACGTGCCCGTGGCTTTAATCCTGATACTCCTTATCACATTTCTAACTCTTCATCTAATTCTAACGTATCCAGCCATGATCTCTATTAGATCTAGTTTATCTATGTATTAGTTTATAGCCATGTATCTTTTAGTTGTTTATATGTGTTGATGGTTAGTCATGGTTGATTGTATTTTTTGGATATCCATGACTTCTATATGTATTGATGACTTATGTAGCTTTATGTTCTAACACTTATATATTTTGATGACTTCATGTTCTAGTTTGTTGTGTATGGAATGTTTATATATATGATGATATCATTTGAATGATGCTAGAATTAACTCTTATGAATGGTTTAAAATTTCTATTATAGTATGCTGTAAACACTATCTTGCTTGCCCTATATAATTGCTATATGTCTTATTTTCTTTATAAACTCTTGTTTTAATAGGAAAACATATGAAATAATGTAAGGGAGAGGCTTTTTCTCTTTTTCTTTAAAAATCTCTCAAGATCTTAATTGATGATGTCAAAAAGGAGGAGTAAAAAAATAAAATTGAGCAATAAACAAAGCAAAATTGATAAAAAAAAAAACAAAAATGATAAAGGCAATAAGTAATTTTTAGTATTTTTTTTAAAGTAATTATCAAACTACTCATGATACACTTTACTACTCTTAATGCATTTTAGTCAAATAATTGAATATAATATTCAAGTAAGTGATGTATCATGTTCGTTCAAATATTTAAAATTTTTAATCAATGCTTCTACATATTTTATTTTTGCTTATGCTCAAGTATTTTTTCATCATAAAAATGAAAGAGATTTATGCTCCAAGAATTAATTTTGATGATTATAAAATATTTGAAGAGATTACTAATGATTTTGATTTAAAAAAAATTATTGTATTTTAGGGGCAAAATTATAATTTTTTCAAGTTATGGTTTGAAAGCCTCAAGAGCAAGTATATAAGATTTTTTATCTTTTGGAGGTAGTCCCATGATTTTTGGATGTATATTTTAGAAAAAAATTAGTTTTAAAGAAAAAGATCGATCCCTTCAAAAGGGGCTGATTGGCACGCTATTCTTTGGCTGGCATACCAAAGGGGATGATCCTGAGGTCGACCCTTGGTAGGGGTCAATCTCTACTATTTTGAAGGTCAAAAATATAGAATGTGAGATTTTTCTATTTTTTGTCATAGAGGTCAACCCCTAAGTCGACCCCTATGATCAAAAAATTTTGCTATGATTATTTTTCAATCCATTTTGATCATATTTAATGCACATCTAAAGCCCTCCAATGGCTCTAAACCTGTTCAGATTTTTTTCTAACATTTATTGAAGATATAAAGACTCAAAAAGGAGAGAAAAAAAGAAGAGATTCAAGCATTTATTTCAGTCCTAAGCAAAAAGCATCTTCAAGCAAAGAAGATTTTATTTCAAGCTCACCAATCCCTCAAAAGCTCATTCAAGTCTTCAACAATCTTGAGAAAAATAAAAAAAGCTTTCTCTTTATTGTGTAAAGTATTCTTAAAACTTTTATTTGCTCATTTAAGAGACTTGAGTTGTATTTATTGACATGAACTCTTATTCTCTGCTCTTTGAGTTATTTTAAGTTTTAGAAGGATTTCAAAATTTGAAAAGATTTATTCAAATCTTAAATTGAATTGTATTGGATTGGCTTATACTCAAAAAATAAGTGTTCTAGCTTAGAATAGTTAGGGTTAGAAGTTTCCAATGTTGTATTTAGTTTGAATACATTTAGTGGATTTAAATTTTTAAGTAAGAGCTTGGGGAATAGATGTAGGTGCAAGATTAGCACTGAACCATTATAAATCTTATTTATTTATGGTATGCTTGCTCTCTCTCTATCTTTATTTTATTATATACTTGCTCTCTTGGTATTCACTTCTTCTTTATACTTAAAATACCTATCGCATATCACTTGCATATCATGATATAATCTTTATAACTCTAAAGTAGTTTTAAAATTTTAAAAACTCAATTCACCCCCCTCCTCCTCTTGGGCTGCATAGCTGAGCAACAATAATTAAATACAGATGTGAATGAAAAATAATCTAATTTTATTAATATAAAAATTAATTATATAAATTATATCCTAAGAAAGTTTTATATGTGTCAGCCAATCTGGCTTTTAGGGCATACATCCAACACAGGCCTGCCCAAACATGCCCGACCTAATGATTTTGGTGCAAGCCAAGCACCTGAGAAGCCGAAGGGCCATGTGTCCTGTGATGCAAAAAAAGGGCAAGCTAATTTGACTAGAGATAAGGGTAAGGCCCTGAGCTATCCAGACATGCAGAAGGTGGTGTCGACCACCCCAAGGGACTCTGGCCTTCCAGTTTTTAGCTGGGACCCTAGGGGCATCTGAGTTGGTAATGGCACCTATAGTAGATCAAGGGGCCCAACAGCGATGGGGTAGATTGAGCCGGAGATGGAGGTTGTATTGGAGGGTGCCCTGACACTTGCTGCCCCTTTGGCAACTGCTTAGGATTGGGACCATGCATGACCAGGTTGTGGTTCGCCAGAGGTAGGCCATCCAGAGGAAGAAGGGGAGATTGTCAGATATGGATACTTCGATAGTTGAGCTAGAGGCTAATGCCCAGATGGAGGGGGTGATTGGTGAGGATCCCCTTCCTTGCCAGCCTTCTCTATGAGGATACTGATTTGAAACATCCGAGGCCCGGGGAAGCCCTCCTTCCAAATGATGTTTGGATGACTCATCTAGTAGCGCTGCCCAAATATCTGCATCCTGCTTGAGACTCGATTGTCTAGGAGGAGCCTTGCTTGGGTAAGGAGATGGATTCCACCGACATGGTACTCTTATATTGTCGAGTCCGGAGGCCTATTAGGAGGGATTATGGTGTTATGGCGGTGTGGCTCGATCGAGATTGATGTGTTTCATGGTTACGAGCAATAGGTAGCTTTGGTCATCTCAGAGCAGAGCAAGGGCCTTGGCTTTTGTTTGGTATGTATACTAACATCGATTACAGAGAGCGGAGGGTTCTCTGATTTGAGATATCCACTAGTGTCATAGGGCCTACCCTCTCTTATCGTAGGAGACTTCAACTGCATTATGGGGTCCCATGAGAAGATGGATGGCAGGCAGTATGCTGATATGGTGGACTTGAGAGAGTTCAGAAAGTTTATCAGTGATCTGGGCTTGATTGATCTTTGCTATATTGGCCTTAGATTTACCTGGTATAACAACCGCCTAGAAGGAGCTAGGGTTTGGGAGAGGATTGATTAGATGCTTGCCACTGCTACCTGGCTCCAGCAATACCCAGACCATCAGGTGCAGCATCTTCCGAGGATCATCTTAGATCACTATCCGCTCTTCATCACTACTAATGGTCTGTATCTGTCCAAAGCCTCATTCAGGTTTGAGAAGTTCTGGATACTCTATCCAATATCAGGCGACTAGGAGGCTCAAGTTAGCGAGGCGCAGACTTGTCAAATGGAACCACCTTGAGGTGGGAGACATCTTCAGATGGATCAAGGAGATGATGGTCCTTATAATTAAGCTGCAAAGGAAAGAGGATCAAGAGAGGGGTCTCCTGGAGCCAGACTTGAGGGAGCTTTGCCATAAGCTCTCTAAGCATCACTTGCTTTTGAGACAGCAGGAGATGATCTAAAGGCAGAAATCTATGGTGCAGTGGATCAGAAAGGATAATCAGAATACTAGATTTTTCCACCAGTCAATGATGATCCGAAGTGCCGCCAACTATATTAGGCAACTGAGGAAGAGTGATGGTAGGAGGGTGGAGAGCATCAAGGAGATCAAGGACTAGATCCTTCAGTTCTTTAGATCTCGTTGAACTATGCTCTTAGATGGGGATGACCACCCTCTAGGATCCCCTTAACCCACCCTATGTTAGCTGAGGAGGTCCGTGGAGCCCTCTGGTCCCTAGGAGGGATAAAGCCCCGTGACCAAATGGATTTCTACCCTTTTTTCTCTATCAGTATTGGTCGATTGTTAGGGGTGAGGTGACTAAGGCAGTGCAGTTGATTTTCGATGCCAGAGGTATTTTTGAGCAGTGGAAGAGGTCGCTGATTACTCTCATCCTGAAGAGACTGGATGCATCGGTCCTGGGCTACTTTAGATCGATCAGCCTCTATACCACTCTTTATAAAATATGTATGAGATTCATTGTCGGACACCTAAAGCCGATTATTTTGCATATGATTAGCCAGGAGCAAGGTGCTTGTCTCAGTGGCCGCTATATCACCGACAATATCTTGCTAGCTTAGGAGTTTATGCATAATCTGTGGCGTGCCTTCGTTTGTCGAAGCTTGATGGCAATCAAGCTGGATATGAAATGGGCTTACGATTAGATGGGCTGGGGCTTGTTGTGTTGGACTTTCCATGAGTTCAGATTTCAGGACAGATAGATCGATTGGATGATGGATTGTGTAGAGGATCTAAGCTATGCTATCCTACTCAATGGCTCTCCAACGCAGTTCTTCCACTCGACCGACAGCCTACGCCAAGGATGCCTACTCTCCCCCTACTTGTTTATTTTATGCATGACGCTCTCTCTTGTGCACTTTGGGTGGTGGTCTAGAGGACTGAGCTAGAGCTCTACTGGCCTACAATCAAGCTACAACCTCTTTTATATCTTCTATTTACATATGATTGTCTGCTCATTGGCTAAGTTTTGGTGCAGAATGCGAGATGCTTCGCATCCATTCTTGAGGCCTACTACTGGCATCTGGCCAACTCATTAATCTGTAGAAGTCTACCATCATTTTTAGTCCTAAGATGAAGATCCAGGTGAAGCAAGTGATCCATGATAGGTTAGGGATCTCTGAACAGTCTGAGACACTGGTGTATTTTGATATTCCTATCACTGGGTGGAGGCTTCGAAGGACTGACTATAGGCCCATGGAGTAGCGAGTTAGGGAGCGACTAGAGGGATGGTAGGCTAGTTTTCCTTCCATGATGAGGAGGATCACTCTCGTCAGATCAGTTTTGAGTTTTATCCTAGTTTATCATCTAGCAAACACCATTATACCATGCTCCTACCTCAGAAGTCTGGAGCAGCAGCTCCATCATTTCCTTTAGGGCCCCAGATAGAGTGGCCATAGCACCTACTTTCCTAGGATGTTGTCTGCCAATCGATTCAGGATGGAGGCCTGGGGATCCAATCCTTGTTGGTTAGAAGAGAGGCCATCAAGATTACTAGATTGCTACTAGACTTCTTATCCAGTCCGACTATCTATGGAATAAGGTGATAAGGGCTTGGTATAGATGCTGGAGTCAGGGGTCTCAGATTCACATGGATCATAGCTACTCCTTCATTTGGAGGAAGATTTGTCTCCACACCCATACTATGGTGTCCCAGATTTGGTGTCTGATTGGAGATGGAACATCAATGGAGGTGTGCTAGGATGCTTGGATATCCAACCTACCCCTCTCACATTGGCAGACCTACGTCAGCACGGAGGTGGGTGATGGTTGGCGGGTGCATGAGCTGATCTCTACTGACAATAAGAGTTGGAGGACTTAAGATGTCATGCAACTATTTGGAAGTCAGCTAGCTGATAGGATCTTTGCTACCCGTATCCCCATCCATCACTACCATGACTTAAGGATGTCGGATAGATTTTGCTACCCTAGGATCCCGGTCAGAAAGCTTATTGTGATGTACTGACCTGCACCAAAGAGAAGGATTGATGCTGCCTGGATCTGAAGAGTTGTAGTCCATCCCAAAGTCAGACTCTTTCTCTAAAAAGTCACCTAGGATCGACTGCCGACATGAAGACTCTTGAGGGACAGAGGCATGGAGCTAATGGTTGCCTGCTCGATCTACAAGATGGAGGACGAATCGATGGGGTATGCTCTTCTCCACTATCCTAGGGTATAGCTGATCTAGAGGATAGTAGGCGGTCCGATTGGGGGCACAATTGCTAATACCTACCTTCCCTCCTTCCTGGATATGATCAGCCAAAGTTCGATTGTAGATTAGCTCTCTGGTGGGAGACTAGCATACATTGCCTAGCAGATCTAGCTTTTCAGAAATAGTTTGCTTTTCGAGGATGAGGCTATGGCTACATGTCAGGTGCTAGATAGAGCCTACTATCTTATGGAGGAGTATAGTTGTTTAGATACTACTGGACAGTGCCTTGAGGTCCCGAGATCCTTGGACTCCCTTACTATGCAGGTAGCGATCTGGAGGATAATTTTCATCTCCTAAGAGCCCTCATCCTTGAGGTTTGTCAAGGTCAACTTTGATGGCAATATCAGGGACAGTAGAGAGGGTATAGCCGTGCAAGGTATATTATCCACAATCTGGACGGTAGGCTCCTCATAGCTAGAGAATCACCACTCCTTAAGCCGTCAGTCCTTAGTGTGGAGTTGCGAACTGCTTGGGCTGGCATCATCTATGCTCGATAGATATTGCATGCGGACAAGATCTTTAACGAGGGCAATTCTGCTATAGTCATTGGTTGGATCCGAGGCAACACGAAGCAGTTGAATATTCACCCTCTATTCTATAATATTTGGGAGTCATTCTGTCACTTCACTACGACGACCATTCGCCATGTCTATAAGAAGGTGAACAGCATCATAGATTCAGTTGCCGTCTTTGTTGCCAATCATTTCGGTGACTAGGCTTGAAGCTAAGGTAATGAATATCTCAAGGCATTATGTGATATTTTATATTCTGATTTTTTGGACTGTACTCATACTAGAAGGATGTGATCGTTCATCTATAATAAAAGAGAGAGAAGAAAAAAAAGAAGAAAATAAAATAATGACAAGTGCTTTGACTATTAGCTAACATGGACAAAAGTTTTATAAGAGAGAGTGTGTGTGTGCATGTGGGATGAGGACAAGTGCTTGAGCGTTAGCTAACATAGATAGTGTTGGGATATCAGCTACTCTGATATCACTTATTAAGAATCTAGTACTGACGTATTGCGATAGAAAGAAAGAAGAAAATAAAACAAGAAAGCAACCAAGTACGTGAATCAGCCTAAGGACTCGCCTCCATGGGGCATGCAAAATTTTATGATAAAAAATGAAAAGATACAAGAGGAGATTACCCACTCTTAACTCACATATACAATCCTCTCAACAATTATCCTTATGAAACTCTCTCTTGGAAACCTCCTAAAACGACTGCAGTTCGCTGCCTAATTGTCTGTCCGAAGCTTCTGATCCTGCTATCCGTTGGCGCCCTTTTTATGCACTCTGTCATATTTCAGGATCTCTTTCATCACTGCCAAGCCATGCACTTAGCTCACGGTCTGCCAGGCCTTTTAAAGGCTTCAATCAGAGCCATCCTTGGAATCCTATTCCTATCAAGTCACGAAAAATCCCTAAACCTAATGAGAAAACTGTGTGTCCACGCATCATCGTGAGACCGCCTGAGCCCAGGCCACACCCGTGCCAGCGCCCGCCTGCGCATGGCACTGGGCTATGCACCCACCAATGCATGGCACTGGGCCACGCCCGCACTGGGCCACATAGGGTGCTGGGCTGGGCCACGCCTGAGTGCTAGGCCATGCCCGCGTAGGGCTGGGCCCGTGCCCATGCAGCCAACCTGCATCGAGCTTGGTGGCTACTGGCCATGGGCCCCACTCCAATGACCCGTTCGATACTCTGCACCCTCCTTCATGCATATCTTCACTATCTGATCTCCGATTTGGATGTTCTTGAGCTCGTTAGACTCCATTCATCATCCTGGATCTTGCTGTAGGCTTAATATGGAAGAATTCGATGCATTTTTCTCAATAATCTCTATCTCGACTCGATATTCGATCTTCATCTATCCGAGAGTTCGTCTAACACCCCTATGCCCTAGGATAATCGTCTGCTGATCATGGATGGGCAAACATGGGAGTCGAGCCAGGCCGCTTGATCCCACCTCCATTAACTGTTGTGATCCTTCTAATCTTAGACCTGCTCGAGGTAGCCTCCTGCGATAATAGGAATTTCATCTTGTGACGTCGCATGTCATCCTTCCGAGTCTCTCATTCTGTGCCCGATCCATCTCTACATGAAGCTCCACCTCGCACTAGACTTTCTATCATGAGGTAATGTCCTCCATACTTTCTTCCTTTTAATACCATCCTACTACCGTGCATGATCTTCAGGATTTCTCTATCAACCTTTCATCTAAAGCTGGTCAAATCTAGTCTGCTCAATGAAATTAAATTCTTCTTAAAGCTGGGTATGTATCAGACCTTATCCAACTTTTTCACTATTCTATCATGGAGCTTCATGCTGACCGTCTCGCTATCCTAGATCTCATAGCTCAATCTGTCTGGCAGAAACACGGTGCCCTCACCGATCTTTAGGGAGTCAAACATCTTCTCTCTACAATATACATGATGAAAATAAGCAGAATCCATAATCCACTGAAAGAAAGAAGTAGAAACCTCATCAATAACCAGAAGGATATCATCACTGCCTTCTGTATCGCTATTGGCCACCACTATAGTAGCCCTCGTCCGATCCTTAAGTTATGGACAATCCTTGACTCGATGCCTCAATTTGTCGCACTTATAGCATCTAATTTTATTTTGGTTCCTCATCTTGGACCTAGATCGTCCTCTTCGCGATCCTCTACTGCTCCATCTACTGCCTCCTGCTCCTTCAGAAATCGTCAAAGCTGAGTTGCCACCATTTGAGCTCGAAGCTGGGTTCTCCCTCCTGAGAACCTCATTCTAGAGTATTGCTGCAGTGACCTCGTTCATCTTGATGGTGCTCTTTTCTACTAGAAGAGCAGTCACTAAGAACTTATATGAAGAGAGAAGCGACGCTGGCAAGATCAATGCTCTAGTCTTCTTCTTAACTTTTTCGCCAATACTGAGAAGGTCGGTAAAGATCTTCTAAAAATTGGATAGATGCTCATACACGCTCTGACTTTCATTCATCCACAGCTGGTAGAACTACCTTCAAAGAAATAGCATGTTGGTGAGCGACTTTACCATGTACAACTTCTCGAGCTTCAACCACAGCGCTGTCGAAAAAGTCTCGCTAAGTACATGAATCATCACATCATCCATTAGATACAAGTGGATCGTGCTCACCGCGTGCATCTGGATCCGCTTCCAATCCTTCACCTCCATGGTGGTTAGCATCTTGTCATACAAGAAAGTATCGATCAACCCATGTTGGATGAGGACATCCTTTATCCTTAGTTACCACAAGAAGAAATTATCCTTTCCATCGAATCTATTGATCTTCATCTTGATTACGCTTGTCTTCTCCATATTCTTCTATCTCTATCTACTGCTGCAATCTATGCTCTGGTACTGTCTGACTCTGATACCAATCTATTGGGATATCAGCTACTCTGATACTACTTGTTAAGGATCTAGTACCGACGTATTGCGATAGGAAGAAAGAAGAAAATAAAATAAGAAAATAATCAAGTACGTGGATCAGTCCAAGGACTCACCTTCATGGGGCATGCAAAACTTCACTATAAAAAAAAAAAGAGATACAAGAGGAGATTACTCACTCTCAACTCACATATACAATCCTCTCAATAAGAAGTTATCCTTACCAAACTCTCTCTTGAAGATCCCCTAAAATGATCGCAGTTCGCTACCTTCCCAAAGCTCCTACTCTTGCTATTCGCTGGCACCCTTTCTCTGCTCTCTATCACATTTCAGGACCTCTTTCGCCACTATCAAGCCACACACATAGCTCACGGTATGCTAGGCCTTTTAAAGGTTTCAATCAAAGTCATCCTCGAGATCCTATTCCTATCAGATCATAAAAAATCCCTGAACCCCACGAGAAAATCGTGTGTCCGCACGTCGTTGCGAGACCACCTGACTTGGTGTTGGCCCCACTCTAGCGACGTATTCGATGCTCCGTGTGCTTCTTCGCACGTATTTTCGCCATCTAATCTTCGATTAGAATATTTTTGGATTTGTTGGACTCCGTTTATCGTCCTGGATCTTGCTGTAGATTTAATATGAAAAAATTTAAAATATTTTTTTAATAGATAAAAATAAAATGAGATAATATAATTCTGCAGCTAGTAACCCTAGAGGGAGCTTTAATACGAATACTTTACCCAAAAAAAAAAAAAACTTGACAATTAAGAACTCAAAAAGCGGACAAGATGGTTGACCCAGAGTGCTGGTTGCGGTTATGATTCTTGTTTTATTTTTTTATTGCAACCATCATACAAGTTTGCCATATTAAAATACGTACAAACGCATGTATCAAGACCCAGCAAAATACCATGATTTCTAGGACATACTCTGAGGATATATAACTCCTTAAAAAGTTAAAAGTAATCGTGGAAGTGGAATCTTATAATCTATCTACAATGTGTATCACGCAATTTTTTATAACAATACTAATAATAATCAATCTAACTAATTCAACAGAATACAAATACAAAATAACCTCACGACGTGCTCATAAATGTGAAAGAAATATTTATTTCTTGCCAAAAAAAATTATAAAAAAAAAAGTATTATAGGTATACTAAGAAGCAATCTATTTGATTACTGATATATTATAAGGAATTAACTAAAGACATTACCATGCTTTAAAAAGTCGAAGATAAGTACAAGTCATGTAACACACCTGTCCGATGCATTGTCCCGTCAAGGGGCAGTGGTGATCAAAGCGCTCCACGCAATTATCGCATGTGGAGCAGTGAGAACAACGGGGAGGACGGAAGACCAAACACGTCTCACAATATTTTACTTCGATAGGGATACCATTAACCATCACTTCTTTAATGCGTGGAAATGGTTCTCGTGGAGGATGTGAAGCACGCGGTACAATGCCCGGATCTCGAGCCGAAGTGAGCAGCAGCAGCAGCAGAACCTGGAAAATAGGCCATGGGACAAACGCAGCGCATGAGATTTTGGTGTACATGTGGGTTTTTTTACCATAAATTTTAAAATTAATATTGCTGGCTTCAATGATACGGAGGAATGAGTTTCCGAAAAGATGCTACGCCAATTGTACTAAAAGGCGTACTTTTTTTTGATATTTTTGCCTCAGAGAATGTGTCTCATGATATATTTCGTCGCTAAAAATTCTTCAAAACTCTAATTAGACGTGCACCCGTCCATGCATACTTGCATCAAAACACGAAACAGCTATCGAGAGCAATTAAAATGGGCATATTCACCGCCTACAACTGAACTAGCTGATACTGATTACTAAATAATTTTTCAAGCTCAGAGTGGCTAATTGAATAATTGGTGTGCAAATGAGGCTACAAATGAAGGCCACAAGCCATTATTGATGGTGAAATGAAGAAACGATGATAACAAGCCATACAAAGAGAAATATTTTTATGTTACTCGAGAAAGGAATCGTTGACGCTTGACGAGCTCACTTGGCCACAAAATGCAATTCAATAGTTAAAATGCCCTAGTAGCAAAAAAAGAAGATTCATAATTATGGATTTTGCATATAAATATATATACTTAATTTGTTTTGCAATAATGGCTATTTTTTTCTTTTGCAAAATGCTATACATTTAGGCATACTCGGATGATTTTGTCCATGGTCCTAGGTAGCTGGTAGATGGTAGTCTGGGTAAAAGTGCATCAAATATTCAAAATACATATACTAGGTGTTCACAAAATGTATTAGAAACTCCATAAATGCGCATCCTCCATCTCCTATATTTATGTTTGTGTATGCGTGGATCATGATTAATATGATAGATTCTCCATATTAATGCTTTATGATTATTTTAGTGAACTAATATAATAAAAATTATCCATTTTTTTATCCATATGATACCATCAACGTATGTGATTTTTAATTTCTAGGCATTCTTGATGGTATAGATCATGATTAACCATACAATTTTTTGATACGGATGTCTTATTATTGATTTTTGAGTCAAGAGCATTCATATGTATGTATGTATGTATGTATGTGTAGATACCCTTTTCTCTTGAGGTTATATGTATGTTTGCAATACCTTCTCCTCTTGAGAGGAGCAAACTCCATCTCTCTCTCTCTCTCTACCTTTACATATGTATGTATGTATGTATGTACATACGAAAGATGCCCCACCATTTTTCAATATCACATTAATGTTTGTTTAGCTATTTGAAATTACCACCCACACTATACTGACATGTCACTGTCCTGAGTTCATTTTGTTTTATTTTTAGACGTTATTCATATGGCATGGGAGTATTTACCGGTGACTTGGCTAACTAATCTAACCATCCAACCAACCATGACTTGATCCGACCAGAGACCTGAATCAACCGAATTTTAAACCCAAGCTCAAAAAATTGAGGTTGGGCTGGATTTAGGTTGAGAAGCCCGATTAAAGATCAAGCATGACTTGGTTCGGGCTAAGGTCTTAGGGTCTCAGGTTGGGTCTAGGGGGCCCAACCTGGCTCAACTTGCTGAATTCATCTAACAACTACATTTTACTACAATACAGCAACTCCATGGCCTTGATAGAAGCTTCTTCATGAGTTTACTTGTACTCTAATTAATGTGAGTTTAATTAATCTCTCAACAAGAAATTCTGACGAGCAATAACCAAAACAATTATGCAAGGGACGTAGCTCATAGGTTTGGTAATCTTACCCGTAAAGCAAAAAAGAAACAAGAAAAAGTAATGGCCTACTCACATTGAGATTAGAAAAATTAAACAAGTAAACATACCGATCAACAAATTAAGATAAACAAAAATTTGTTTATTTTATTAATACTGGTTAGAATTCTAATCGAAATTATAAGCCAACCAGTTAGGAAGCTTTGCATTAAAAGCTAGCAAGGCAAAGAGTACCAACATGGATTGTAAGGGCTATTGCAACTACCAAGACCGCATATCCCGCATTGTATGCAGGAAACCTGTGGAGAAGATGTCTTGCAACAAATATGCAAAAGATTACAACAGGAACGATGATGAGTGAAACAGTGACGAATAGAAACCTAGCATCAGGCCCAAATATCAACCTTCCTCCAAAGATGAACTTCTGCAGAAGACGACAACATTTCTCAAGAATTCAGGGAAAAAAGTCATGACAACTCTGCTATAAAATCTTAGTAATTCTATCACCTCAATTTCCAAACAGACGCATAAAACTTTAGATCATAATATAAGAAAGGGAGGATAGAAACCATCACAGATCATGTTCGACCATCCGACGTGCTAATATCGGTGATAACCAAAATTAAACTGCACTGCACCAAAAACTTGTTGCTAGATGTTACAGTATTACATGTGGAACAAGTGTCATAAGCCAACACAATCACACTAACGTGTCAGGTAGCAAGATGATGAAAGTTAGAAACCTAGTTCCTGCACACGAGAAGCACCACTGAAACAAAATAGCTTTACTTTATAAAAGGACAAAAGAGGAACAAGTCGAAGAAATACCAAAGACCCGCACCCTAAGACGGCGAAACAATGCCCAGCAAAACCGTTATTAACATTAGGTCTGCAAGATTACAAATTGTAAGAATTTTTTCCTCTTTTTCTTTTTCTTACAAACAAAATAAGGAAAATATATGGGAAAGGGGGCATTAAATTGCAATTTGAATAATTAATGAGTGAGGAACCATCTCAATAGGACGAAATAAGTCCACCTGCCAAAACTGTTATTAACATGAGGCTTGTAACATAAATGGAAGAAGGGGTTGGATCGGATGGAACTGTGAAAAAGATCACAGATTGCCAGATTCTTTTTCCAATTTCTTTTACCAACAACATAAATCATATTTATATGAAAAGGGGTATTAAATTGCAATTCAAATAATTAATGAGTAAGAAACCATCATGAGGACAAAATAAGTTCGCTTGCCAACAACCATAAACTCGATGGAGCATGTCCAAGAAACAGCACCATGTTTAATTAATCGGTCAATATAGTTTATTCCTAAAATATCTTTCAATTATTTAAGTTTATACGTGCATATTAATCACTGCAAAAATATCCTCCAAATTATTAAAAAGTGTTCGGTTATTCCAAATTTTATTGATTAATGGTTCTCCAAATTATACTCAATAACCAAACTAATCAATAAGTGTTGGATTATTCACAATTTATCCACGGGTTTTATGATTTACAAAAAAGAAAAGTCCTAATATGACCGGTGTCTAGATGAGAGATAATGTAGATGACCAATTTGTCTTGTCTATCTATCTATCAAACAGGCAAGAACCATCTGTCTATCTATCTATCTATCTCTCTATATACTTTTTTATATATATTTTTATTTATAAGAACAAAAATTATTTTTGACATTGCAATAGTGAGGTCAAACTCATTGGGAAAACCCGCTTACAATCGTTTGTCAAGCATAACACTAATCATTTAAACTTCCAGAAATGATCAAACTACACAATCATGATATTTAAAGAACCTACCGTTGCAAAATGGCAGCGAGCAAACTAGATTCTAAACAACAAAAACCGATTTTTTTTCTTTCAAACCAAAGCATCCCAAATAAGACATAATCACTGAAAATGCAACGAAACCCACCCAAATCACATAACATCTAGCAAAACCCAATTCAATTGCCAATCTATTAGCAGACATAATGACTGACAATCGATTTTTAAATCTTTCAAACCAACAATTTTCCAGCATGATCCAACCACAACCAACACCCAAAACAGGATCAGAACGAGGGGGCCGAAATTTTACATTGTCGCCCTTCCAAGCCTCGTAGACTCGTTTGGCCATGAAGAACAAATCCGCTGTGACCACCGCCGGGAGGGAATAGAAGATTAAGAACCCGCTTATTTAATAACGTTGGGCTGGGTGACCGTTGTGGCCCTTTTGGGCACAGCAAATAATTCCTTCCGTGCCTGTATCAAAACAAAAAATTCCTTCCTTGGCGTCCTTCGTTTATACCTGATCCCTTCTTTTTGCAATATTTTATTTTAGTAAGGAGGTATTTCCTTTTGTACAAAAATTTAAAAAAAAGGGTAATTCTTTATGGGTTCTTAATTCACTCAGGGACAGGCGTGTATTTGTTGCGCGACAGACTTCGAGAGCTTTCACACGCACGCACGCACACACTCACCCAGGGGGACATCTTATTGTTTCTGCGCAGCCAAATCGAATCGTTTTCCCAGAATTCAGAATGATTAGCATAAACTGTGGAATTATAAAATTGTTATCTGCACACCAATGCATGCACGAAGAAACAACCGGAGGCAGCAAATGGGAACTAAATTCATCATACGATTCAATACTTCGAAGAATAGTGCAGCAATTTGATGGAAAAACTCCAGATCCTCCGAATCTAAGAAAATTAATACCATGCGTACACGGTCATGAATGCAACGCAAACTATCATTTACCTCAGGTGAATAAAGCTGACCTCTACAACACGGTAGGGCAGCAAGTTGCAACCTGCATCCATGAGGCAAAGAATATCGTCACCAGCAAATGGGATCCTTTTTTTCCCCTATATGATACGCTTCAACTCAGAAAATGGTTAGGCAAAAAAAATATGGATTTCACATCTAGGCATCCTTCAACTATGATTTACAGAAAGAATATGCCACAATCCAGATAGCCCACAGATCAAACTATAACATAAACATCAAAATGAGAAAAGAAGACAACACGTGGCTTTCAAATTCCTATACACCAATTCGTATATGTACGATTGCAAGAACAAATGGAACTTGTTATATTGGAAAGACCAGTCACAACCGCAAAAGCTCTCCTGCCATTTCTTTGTTTCCCTTTGATTTCTTTTTTTTTTTCCTTTCTTCCTTTGAAAGGATTTGAGCATCTGATGGTATCCTCGGTTTTCACAGCATAAATGGCACGATGATTGACTAATGTGCATCCTTTTGTGATGATCCTCCGCCATCAGTAGTGGCTGAAGAGCCGGTTGCCAGAACCTCTGGTGAGATATCCCACTTTCCGCTCCTCCTACCCCAGCTTGAGTTCCTCACCTCACCTCCAATAGCAGGAACCTGTGTGTTTGAATTGACTCCAAGTTCAGACTCTGGAAGAACAATCTGCATACCGTTGCTGTTTCTACCACCCATCACGTCATCGACCTCTTCATAGTTACGACGCTGGGAGATTTTCGATAGATCCCCACCGAACTCGAGATCATCTTCAACTTTTGCACGTGGTCCACCAGCTGGTTCGTCTTCTACCGCCCTAGCATGGCTGATTCGGGCAGGTCTTGCAACTTCCTCCCGCACATGGGCTCGAAAGTTGTGTCTAGAAGGTTTTATCTTTGAGCAGAATACTTCTAAAAAATTATTCAAACAACCCCGGTCATAAACATTGGGCCTGTCCTCTGCTCTGTATCGGAAATTCTCATAGGTTGTCTGTAGAACAAAAAACTGCTTAATATGTGAATAGATTTGAAGCTGAGAAAAAGCACAATCTTAATGCAGACAGAAAAATCACCATACATCCACCGTACAAGAGCAGTAGAAAATATGCATAATGCGAAAATTATGTGAAGTTGTAAACCATGCAATATGACGAAACTTGTATTGTCAAAACCAGCATTATGCGCTTGAAGAATATACTTATCAAACTAACTGCGGAAATACAAAATAAATAAATAAACAAAGAACATGCGATGAACCCAAGGGAGCAGGAAGAAACAGACTGACCTGGTTAGTGCCAATAAGATATAAATGAAATCCAGTGAGACCACCAACAAACCACAGCGAAATGAAGCAGTATATCATGAGTATCACAGATGCAGGAGACTTTTTCATTGCCTTCCATACTGTAGGATAGTCCTCATCCATAAGAAACTTGATGTACAATGCAGACATTGCAAAGACATAGATGCAGAGAAGAGTTGAGGAAGAAACGAACAGGAAAAAGTATCGGTAATTGCGCTGCACTTAGACAAACCCATAATGTAAGCAGGCATACGAATAGGAAGTTTGATAGATTTAAGCATACATACGGTTATACACCACTACAAAGCATAACAACAAATTAAGACAAAAAAAAGACAGGAAAGGTGCTAAAGTGCACAAGAATTGTGAGGGAGATAAATACCATTAACATAAGAGAATTGGAAATTAAGAGAAATAACAATGGAAAAAATAAATTATGAACCCCAGAATGGTCATGCATATAATAAATCAGATTATATAATTCTTAAGAGATGAAAAATTAGATGATAATTTCCATACTAGATCCCTATGTTACATCGACACAAGCAGAAAAGGAACCATATCAATATCAATTCCCCTGCATATAACATATAGGCAAACATCAAAATTCAGCATTAGCACATCCGAAAGCTAGATTAAGGACCAAATTGATAACAGGCAGAGTACAGCTGACAATAGGCATTATAAGATAAAGTTGGATAAGATTTAACAAAATGGAATTCGAAGACCCTGGTGGATCATATAGAACCAGATAAAACAGGTGGAGGACTTGGGAGCTCAATGGCAAGGCAGAATATCAGAGCAGTCAACGAAAGAAGATAAAATTCTTCAAATAACCGAGATGGCACCAAATTACTTCTATGTCTGAAATTAACCATTATATATATTCCAAAGTGATACCCTTGCTATTGCCAACAAATACGACTGTCCATCTCTTAGCATGTTTCCATAGGTTCATATATGACGTTAATCGATTGAAATATCTACCAAGTTGGATTTTACGTTTCCAACATATGAGAAGGTTTCAACTCATGCAGTTCAACTTGCTTTCTGGATGCTATAACAAGAGAGTCTGAGTAGTACCAGTGACCAGAGAATTCAAGAGAGCAGGGACAGCAGGCTGGAGCACAATCAAAGACATGATTGGACACAGGTTTTACATACATGTCCATGTCCATGGCATGCACGTGCAAAATGTGTATAAGATTAACATGTGATATGCCTCATTTGGTGAGAACGTGGTTTTACACATCAAAAACAAATTATGTCATTGAAGTTGAATACAGGTCCGTATTATGCATATTGCAATTATGTTATGAAATCAGCAGAAAATTTCATCAAGATTTATAATTCAAAATCAAAAGAACATAAATATACTGGGGGAAAAGTTCTTTTATATGTTATGAGAAGGACCAAAATTTTTAGCTTATATGACCCAAAATAAATATTCTTAGAAATTATCTCTACTTATCTTTAAATTGATTCACTTAGATTTCGTTTCAAATATTAGGAATCATTTTCTTTCAATTGAATTTCAAGTACATAACTACAATAATTGTAAATATATACGGTGGCTTGATGAAATGCATGTCAACTCTAAGACTCAATTTGAGAGATCCTAGAAAATTTAGGAAATATCAAGTAACAAAATGAAATATATTTTTGGTATGAGTCCAAAAATAAATGACAACAGTATGTTTGGATTAATTAACTAATATTCCATATAGAATCACAATGCATTACAAAGTTATCTTTTACATATTCAATATAGTTTCATATACCTTTTATATGTTTGAGAATATGTGTGTGGGTGTGTGCGTGTGTGTGCGTGGGCGTGTGCGTGTGTGTGTGTGTGTGTGAGAGAGAGAGAGAGGGATGAGGACAAGTTCTTGAGTGCTAGCTAACATGGATCAATGTTTTATGAGAGGATATGAATAACACTGGAGGAAGCTTTATTAAGGAAACTTGGCAACTAAAATCTCAAAAGCTGACAAAATAGTTGACCCAAAGCTGATAGTTGCGGTTATGATTATTGTTTTGTATTTTTATTACAACCATCATGCAAATTTGTAATCCTAAATTATTAATGCATATAACAAGGCCCATCAAAAATACCATGAGTTCTAAGACATACTTTGAGGACAACTCCCTTGGAAAGTTGAAGTAGCTGTGAAAGTGGAATCTTATAATCTTCAAAGTTCAAAGCTTGTATCCACAATGTCTATCATGCAGTTTTTGGTAAGAATACTTATCGTCCATCTAACTAATTAAACAAAATTGAAGTTCAAAACAACTGCATGATGTACTGGTAACAGTGAAAGAAACATGTTTCACGTTATAGGTGTCATGGGTATGCTAAGAAGCAATCTACTTGATTATTGATATGATCCAGTTGTACCACATATACGTTAGGTATTTTCACTTGTTTCAATGGAGAAAGAACTAAAGAAAGTGTTTAGTACATTATCATGATTTTAAGAGTCGAAGACAATAAGTCATGTAACACACCTGTCCAATGCATTGTCCCACCCAGGGGCAATGGTGATCAAAGCGTTCCACACAATTATCGCATATGGAGCAGTGAGAACAACGGGGAGGACGAAAGACCATACAGGTCTCACAATATTTTACTTTTACAGGGAAACCATTAACCATGACTTCTTTAATGCGTGGAAATTGAAGACTGGGTGTATGCCTCCCACCAACCTCCAAAGTATCATAAGAGAATTCTTCTTCTGGAGGATGCGAAGCACGTGGTACAATACCTGGATCTCGAGCTGAAGTAACCAGCAGCAGTAGCAGAACCTAGAAATCAGAACATGGGACAAACACAAGATATGATTTTGGTGTACATGCGGATTTTACCATAAAGTTCAAAATTAATATTACTTGTACAATAATATGGAGGAATGAGTTTTCATTTTCGATGTCAGAATTTGAAAAAGATGCTATGCAAGTTTTAGTAAAAGGCATACTTTTTTCCATATCTTGTCTTAGAGAGTATGTCTCATAATGGATATTGTTGCTAAAAATTCTTAAACAGCATGCAGTAAGACATGCACCTATTCATGCATACTCATGTCAAAAGATTAAACAGCTATTAAGAACAATTAATCAGATCCAATCAAATTGTTTCATGATGAAGAAGATTCGCAAATCAAACATGCATACAAGAACTAGCTGAGGACCAAATGATACTGATTATAAAATAATTTTTCAAACTCAGAGTAGCTAATGGAGTAGTAGGTATGCAAATGAGGCTACAAATAAAGGCCACAAGCCATTATTGACGGTGTAATAAAGAAATTACAATAACAAACCATACAAAGAGAAATCTTTTAATGTTACTTGAGAAATGAATTGTTGATACTTGACACAGTTACAGGACCATAAAATGCAATTCAATAGTAGAAATGCTTCACAGACCAAAAAAAAAAAAAAAATCTCATAATTGTGGATTTTGCATAAAAATCCACTTAATTTGTTGGGCAATAAAGGCTATGTTTATTCTTTTGCAAAATGATACACATTTAGGTATCCTCAGATGATTTTGTCCATGGTCCTATGTGGCTGGTGGGCAGTAGTCTAAATAAATGTGCATCATATATCCAAAATACATGTACCAGGTGTTTACTAAATGCATTAGAAACTTAGTAAATGCGTATCCTCCATCTCATACTTGGACTCGGGGAAAATTGTCCAGAAACATCTAAATGTGGATTGCTCTTCAAAAAAACAGACCTTTTTTGGCAAATGAATAATTAAGTGGAGTCTTTATGCAAAATTCACTTCATAATTAGACAGTTTTGATTATAAGATCATGTTAGTTTTCAGTTAGCAATAAAAAAGATGATACAGAAATGCAATGCTGTTAACCTGAAATTTAAAGTAGGGGTGGAAATTGGGCAAGTCAATCCGAACCCATCCTAAGCCCCAACTCAAAATTAGGCCAGACTTGGGCAGGTTTAGGCACAGCCCTGGTTATAATTTGGGCTGAGATATGTATATAAATACATATGTATACATATGTATATTCAGATGTGTGTGTGTGTGTGTGTGTGTGTGTGTATTCAGATTGTTAACCTGAAATTTAAAGTAGGGGCGGAAATTGGGCAAGTCAATCCGAACCCATCCTAAGCCCCAACTCAAAATTAGGCCAGACTTGGGCAGGTTTAGGCACAGCCCTGGTTATAATTTGGGCTGAGATATGTATATAAATACATATGTATACATATGTATATTCAGATGTGCCCTGGTTATAATTTGGGCTGAGATATCTATATGTATACATATGTATATGTATGTATATATATGTATATGTATGTATGTATATGTATGTATGTATATGTATGTATATGTATGTATGTATATGTATGTATGTATATATATATATATATATATATATATATATATATATATATATATATATATATATATATATATATGTAGATGTAGATGTGTGTGTGTGTGTGTGTGTAAAATAAGAATTTTTGAACCTAAAGTAAATTGATTTTGTTCCGAGATTGCAAATCTATTAATATTAAATGTTCTTCTTTCGAGGTTTATAGTTTATTTGTTCGAGAAAAATGGATCCTTCGTGATTGATCGTCCCAAAAAATCTTTTTAAGATGTGTACACACACATATATGTATGTATGTATTGTACAGGACGCCCCGCTGTCTCGTCCTATCCCAACTGCAGTTCCAATCATGCATCCTCATAAATAACCTCCATCTCTCTCCCCTTTTTCTTTCCTTTTTTTTTATTTTTTATTTTTTTCTTTCCTTCTTGTTTTCTTTTTGCTTCTGCCTTCCTTTCTTTCATTTCCTTTTTCTTTCTTTTTCTTATCCCTTCTTGTTCTTTATTTTTTTTCTTTTTTCTTGTTTTTTCTCTTTCCTTTCTTCCTTCTTTCCTTCCTTTCTTTTTCTTCTCCCTTCCTGTCTTTCATTTTTCTTCTTCTTCCCTTTCACTCTTTCCCTTTCTTCGTCTTCCTTTCTTTTTTCTCTTTCTTTTTCTCTTCCGCCATGGATGGTTTTCGAAGTCCCGACCCCATCTAGATCCCATTTTCTCATAGGAATGGGACGGAACGTTCAGGACACCCCCCCCCCATCCCACAAAAATGTAAAAACTTGCATGCCACTAAAAATGGCTAAGAATCAAAAATCACGTTTTTGATGGTATCATATGGATACAAATATGGACAATTTCCATTGTACCAATGTGCTAAAATACATCATCAAGCATTTATATTGAGAATCACCCTTGTTAATCATAATCTACACATGTCAAAATATATATAGATTGAAAATCAATAACATTTTAAGATTTTTAATTTCCAAGCATTCTTGGTGGTATAGATCATGATTAACAATACAAATTTTCGATATGGATGCCCTATTATTGATTTTTGAGTCAAGTACATTTATTTGTATGTATGCATGTACGTACATATAGATACCCTATTCACTTGAAAGTCTCTCTCTCTCTCTCTCTCTCTCTCTCTCTCTCTATATATATATATATATATATATATATATATGTAATACCCACTCCTCTTGGGAGGAGTAATGTCCATCTCTTTCTCCCTTTATGTTTGTATGTATGTATGCAAGATGTGACACCATTTTTCCATATCTCATGACTGTTTCTTTAGTTATGACCCACATTGCACTCAGACATCACCATCCCTAGTTCATTTTGTTTTAGTGTTAGATAATATTCATATGGCATGGGAGCGTTTATAGGTGACTTGGCTGACCGATCCAACCAACCTGACCCAACACAACCTAACCTGACCATGCACGAATCAACCCAATTTTGACCCAAGCTCAAAAAAATTGAGGTTGGGCTGGGTTTGGGTTGAGGAGCTCGATTAATGATCAAGCATGACTGGGTTTCAAGCTAACATCTTAGGGTCTCAGGTTCGATCTAGGCTAACGAACTCAACTCAATCTACTGATGTCCACCCCTAATTTAAAGATGCTACTAATATCTCACATTTAGCTGCAACATAACAACTTCATGGCCTAATAGAAACTTCTTCCTAATGAGTTCACTTGTACTCTCATGGAAGAGTTTTATTAATTTCTCAACAAGAAAGTGCGACAAACAATAACCAAAACAATTATACAAGGGACGTCTAAGAGGTTTGGTAAACTAGCATGATCTTACTAATAAAACAAAAAGAAAAAAGAAAAAAGTAATGGTCTACTCACATTGTGATAAGAAAAATGAAACGCCTAAACATATTGATCAACAAAGATAGGCAATAATTAGTTTATTTTATTATAAGCCAACCGGCTAGGAAGCTTTGCATTAAAAGCAATGTCTTGAAGTGCCAAGAGTGAAGTGGGCAAAGAGTACTAACATGGATTGTAAAGGCTATTGCAACTAACAAGACTGCATATCCTGCATTGTATGCAGGAAACCTGTGGAGAAGATGTCGTGCAACAAATATGCAAAAGATTGTAACAGGAACAATGATGAGTGAAACAGAGATAAATAGTGACCTAGCATCAGGCCCAAATATCAACCTTCCCCCAAAGACAAATTTCTGCAGAAGACAAACATACAAGTTAAACATTTCTCAGGAAAAAAGGAAAAAAAGTCATGATAACTCTTTATGGGTCATGAAATAAGCTGCTATAAAATCTTCTACATAATTTGTTATTCTATCAGATTCAAATCCCAACTTCCAAACGGATGCATAAAATTTTAAATCATAATATAAGAAAGGGAATGCAGACATACGGAGCAGTGATTTCAAAACAGAAACCACCGTTCAACCATCTGACATGCTAATATCAATGATAACCAAGATAGGAAAAACTCGATTGCACCAAAAATTCAAGACAAGATATAAAAAGCAATTAAGCAATTAGACAGATGTTGCTAGATATTACAGTATTACATGCAGCAGCAGTGTCATTAGCCAACACAATGATCCTAACATGTCAGGTAGCAACATGATGAAAGTTAGAAGGCAGCTTGAGGTTAAAATTCCTGCACACAAGAAGCACCACTGAAACAAAATAGCTTTACTTTATAAAAGGATTAAAAGACAGATATTAGACACATGGCCAATTTTCACAAAAGAAGAACAAGTTAATGAAAGCAATGTAATACATCTTAAAAGGGAAAATGTATAGAAATATGTCCATCTGGTGGTTCAAAAAATAATAGTAAACTAATGAAGAAATTTAAAACATATCATCAAGATAATTTTTCACAGCTTAATTCAGAATAGCCATCATGGATGCAGTAAAATACTAAAAATTTTAAGAAACTTAAAGAGTGAGTGCATGTCTAATTAATCCACAAAGCTAAGTACACATAAATACCAAAAACTCACACCCCAAGACTGAGAGACCAGGCTAAAGCAGAGGGGAAACAATGTTTACATGAGAAAGGGAAAGGGGGATTGAGAAGCAAAACTGTTATTGACATCAGGCTTGTAACATAAACAGAAGAGGGGGTAGGAACGGATGGAATTGTGGAAAAGATCACAGATTGTAAGAATTTTTTTTTCCAAATTATTTTACAAACAATATAAGGAAAAAAAATGAAAAGGGGCATTAAATTGCAATTTGAATAATTGATGAGTAAGAAACCATGACAAGAGGACAAAATAAGTTCACTAACTAAAACTGTTATTAACATCAGGCTTGTAACATAAATGGAAGAGGGGGGTTGGATCAGATGGAATTGTGATAAAGATCATAGATTTCAAGATTTTTTTCCAATTTCTTTAACCCACAAAATAAGGCAACATTTATGGAAAGGGGCATTAAATTATAATTCGAATAATTAATGAGTAAAGAAACCAACACAAGAGGACAAAATAAGTTCACTTGCCAACAACCATAAACTCAATAGCACATGTCCAAGAAACAAACACCATGTTTAATTAATTGTTCAATATAGTTTATTCCTAAAAAAATCTTCCAATCCTTTAAGTTGATAGCACATAGTAATCCCCATAAAAATATCCTCCAAATTATTGAGAAGTGTTCAATTATTCCAAATTTTATCGGTTAATGGTTCTCTAAATTATACTCAATAACCAAACTAATCATTAATTGTTCAATTATTCACAATTTACTCATGGATTTTATGATTTATTCATGATCATAAATCTGGTTGTCCGTCTATCTGTCTATCTGTCAGGCAGGCACTGTCTGTCTGTCTATCTAATAGACAATCTGTTTGTCTGTCTACCTGGTAGGCATTGTCAGTCTGCCTATCTGTCTGTCCGTCTGGCCGTCTGGCAGGCACTGTCTGCCTGCCTATTCGTCTGTATGTGTGTGTATACTTAATAAGAACAAAAATTACTTTTGAGACTATTATAGTGAGGTCGAACTTGTTGGAAAAATTCCAACTCTATCAATTTGTAAGAACTGCTGCTAAAATCATTTGATGGGTGTCCAATGTATCAGACAGGTGTCTGATTCAGATACTACCCAGCATGGATTCTGGGAGCAGCACGTGAGGGTCCAGGTAACGCAGGATGCTATGTACAATATGGGAACCTTAAAGATGCACTGAGAGATGATACACCGATGGAGAACCCAGCATTGATTGGTAAGTTATGTATAACATGGGCCTGAGAAGCCCTAATAAGAAAGCTGTCATGGATGCACGATAAAAAGGGAAAAGGAAAAAAAATGAATGGAAGTAGCATAAGAAGGATTAAGAACACTGAATATTCCGAAGCACATGATGATGGATAGGATCTAATGGCACCGTAAGAGACATGAATGCAATGACAGATAGACTGAATATGACATGTTGCTTATGAATGAGCACCCAAGTTTGAGTGACTTTGGGTAAAAATTCAAATTTTTATTCATTCATTCGATTATTGCATTCCATTTCTTTTGTTCCCGTTCTTCTGTCTCAGAAGAAGGTATTTAGAAGCGAATGGATCAATCATATCCTTTGTCACACAAGAATCAAGCAAAATTAAAATCCGGTGCTCCTCCAACACATCAAATGGCCGATGAACACGGTTACAACTGTTTGTCAAGCATAACACTAACTATTTAAACTTCCAGAAATGCTCCAACTAAACAATCATAATATTAAACACAACCTACCGCTGTAAAATGGCAGCGAGCAAATTAAATTCTAAACACTGACAATCAATTTTTTTCTTTCAAACCAAATAAGACATTATCACTGAAAACGCATCGAAACCTACCCAAATCACATAACATCTAGCAAAATCCAAATCAATTGCTAATCAATTAATGCACATAATCACCGAAAATCGATTTTTCTTCAAACCAACAATTTTCCAGCACAATCCAACCAAATACAGCCAAAACAAGATCAAAACAAGTGGGGAGGAAGGCCGAAATCTTACATTTTTGGCCTTCCAACCTTGATAGACTCGTTTTGCCATGAAGAACCAAATCCGCTGCAACTACGCCGGGAGGGAATCGAAGACATCGAACTTCCTCATCCTACTCGGGCCCTCCAAATCGATTAAAAAAAAAAAAAAAAAAGAGGAAAAGAGATTAAAGATCGGATTTTGAAGAAACAAAGAGAGAAGAAATGGGTTTTTCCTCACTGTTTCCCCTCTCACTCTCTTTTGGTTCGGGGGGTGCTTTGATTTTCGATCAGAAGGCCGTGGAGAGCTGAGCGAGAGCGAGCGTAAAACAGGCCCGGGTGCTCTTGAGAGGGAATGGGAACCTCTCTCCCTGCCTCCGCCTCCCTCTCCGATTTTATTACTCGCGCGCACGTTTTACCACGGAGGGTTAAATGAGGTGGGGCCGCGTGACTGTTTTGGGCCTTGGAGACGAGGCATTAATTCCTTCCGTACGGTCCGTTTGTGCCGCAGACGAGGAGCCCGTTCTTTGCCAATTTTTTATTTTTAGCTGCGAGGTAATTCCATGGTGTATCTTTCGCGGGAAGATTGATTAACTTTCTTTCGCGCGGAACTACCGTTGGATCATCAGACTTCTGCTCTGTCACCGTGCTGATGGACGGATGTCCGAGCTGGGCGATTCAACGGTGATTTCGCGCCAAGGAACGTTAACCACTCTTTCGCCCGAAAGATGCAACCCGGTCCCATTCATTAATGCGCTCTTTTTTATTTTTTTGGGGATGCACCTGCACCATAAATGCACTCACCGGCCAGCCAGGTCGTCCCTTCATCGGTCATGCTCACTCCATTGCGTGGAAATTAATCAAGCTATCCTTATGCTAAGTTCGCATCCGAACATGCATTGACATGGTTATCACATTAAAACTCCATTTAACTCTTATTTGATCCATTTATTTCTCGAATACAAAGGATTGGATGCTTCGCATCCTTATAAAATAAATAAATTCATAAGAATGAATAAAAAGTAAACAAAAGAAGTTCACGTAACTCTCTGGCAACCGCCTCAGTCAACTATAGGTGGATGACTGAATCTTAGATTGGGAGGGAGAGAGGGATGCATCCCGTTTCTTTGTCACGTATAAATGGATAGGCAATTTGGCAAGAGTTTTATAATCCAATCTACTACCACTTCTAAAGGCGGGCCGCTAACTAATATAGTAAGATTGCATTTAGTACATCATTGGATAATAAAAAATAATATAATTTATTTTTAAAATAAATTATTATTATTAAATTATTAATAATATTCATTATTATATTCAATATATATGGATAATATTATATTTAAATAACTAAAAATTTTAATTAATATATTTGATATAACAATCATATTACTACTGTTAATGTATAATCAAATCCAAAATACTCCTAATAATGCTGTTCTTTTTCTTTTTGATGAGAAACAAAAATTATATATATATATATATATATATATAGAACCTCTTGCACTAGTTTATACATATTATATATAATATATATAATATTTATATATATTATAATATATATTTATAAATAATATATAAATATATAATATATATAATATATAAATATATATTTATATTTATATTTATAAATGATACATAAATATATATAATATTTATATATATTTATATATTTATATTATATATATAAATACATACATATATTATAGATATATAATATATAAATATAAATATATATTTACATTTTTATTTATATTTATAAATGATACATAAATATATATATATATATATAATATTTATATATATTTATATATTTATATTATATATATACATACATATATATATATATATATATATATAATAATAATAATAATATATATAAATATATATAGAGGAGTCATCGGTGGGGCTCATGCGTGGAGGAATCACGGGTGATGCCCAGATAGGGGAGGGTTGGGCAATAGATTTTTTATAATTTTTAAAAGATAATTTTATCTAAAATTTATTATTACAAGATTGTCTAAGAAGTGATAATCTAGATTACCATCCGTCTCAAAGGTAATATAGATTGCCAAGGTAATATGAATTATCATCTAAAAAGCATGTCAAATACAATAATTTAATAGGTTCATTTTAAATTAAAAATAGTCTTAATAGATTACCAACTATTAAATGCAACCTAAATGCCTTGTCGCCATCTCACTTCTTCATAAGGCTGCTAACGAGATGCCTTGGACTTGAAATAATAAAAGGTGGTGGGTCAAGTTTTCATAGCGACTCCAAGTGGCACATTGCAAGCTAACCGATTTGCTTGCAGACTATTAGACCAATTGGCCTTGGTTATGAAACTGATAAATAAGACCAATCTCTTAAGAAATGAATTTACTCTTGCTAGTATTGCTATCTTTATTGTAAGTTGTTTTAGGAAAAAACCTAAGGAGCACCAAGCCCTTGCGATATGCGGTTTGCACTATAGAGCACCTCGTGCCATTCAATTAATGGCCATTGTTAGAGATAAATTCCGCTCCTACCGAAATCTAATTCGATGCTCTGCCTAATGCAATCAGTAGCCACGGTCGAGCTCCTTTGACTCCTAGCGGCCGAGCTCCTTGAACTCCCAACGATCGAACTCCTTGAACCTCCCAGCGGCCCGACCGAACCCCTTCAGCCAACCGAACTCCTCAGTGGCCGGGCTTTAATAAAACTCCTCAGCGGTCAAGCTTCTTCGGACTCCCAGCGATCCGACCGAACTGCTTAGCGATCGAGCTCCTTAGACTCCCAGCGGTCAGGCTTTAGCAGAACTCCTCAGCGGACGAGCTTCAGTCGGACTTCCACGAGAGCCGAACTCTCTCCGCGTCCTTCCAACCAAACGCCTGCAAAAGCCAAACCCCCTCCGAGCTTCTCCTTCAGTCGGACTCCTCCCAGATATCTCTTTCGGTCGATCGAGCTCCTACCGAACTTTCCAGCGATCGAGCCTTAGCCGAGCACCTCCAGCTAGACGCCTATGGGAGTCGAACTTCTTCCGAGCTTCCTCTTCAAGAGTCCGAACTCCTTCGAAATGGATACACATCAAAGCCCTTCAACCCTTCATTTGGCTCCGAGCGGCTCAGTATCAAAACAGCTGCAGCCATCACCATCAGTCCACCGTAAGCGACAGCGATCCGCTATCAGGCAGCGATGACTGTCACCATCAATCCGCTGCAGACGATGCCTTTTTCTGGAACTGACTCTACCGAACCTCGAGCAGCCCGCCAGCACACAGCTACAACTATTACCATCAAGCTCTGCCTATAAAAAGGATCCTCTTGATCCACTAACTCTAACCTCTAATCTCTAAGCTCTAAGCTTTCCTCTTCTTCTCTAAGCTCTGTGGAACTCATTTCCAAGCACTCCATTCCTGTTGGTCAGAGCTGACTTGATCGTCGGAGGGTCCTGTCGGAGCCACCCCCACCGGCTTCGAATAGAACTTTATTTTGCAGGTCCTCGGCGATGACCTCGTCCACCACCGCTCCAGCTAATTCCGACGACGATCAGATTTTGCGTCAATAGATTGGCACTAGAGGAAGGGCCGAACCACCGAGGTTTTCTTATTCTTAAAGGAGTGCTCGACGATGATTTCTCTCTTCCCACTCTAGAGATCTCTCTTCTTCCTCTCTAGAATTCTTTTCCAAAAAAAAAGCCCCCCAGGAGAGCCTCGACCCGACGATTGGCGGCCTCCGTGGTCCGATCCCATTCAGATCCGTCCGCTCCCGCTCCAGCCCCGGCGACCCAGGTTTCCTCTATAGCCGTGGTGGATGCGGAGCAGTTCAACCTGCTCGTCCAGCAGGTTCGCGGTCTCACAAAGGTAGTGCAGGCGGTGGAGGTCATGCACCAGCAGGCTCCAGTACCAGCTCAACCGGCGTGGGATTCTCCAGAGCTATGTGGTCCGATCCAGGGGCGACCAACATAGGCTACCCGACCTCCAATCCCCGGAAGAGGAAGGCAATGAAGGGAGAGCCCTTGCTCGGACCGCGGCTCGACTAGGGTGAAGCTTCGCACCCATTCTGCAAGAAAACCTTGGAGATCAGAAACCGCGAAGATCTCTTGGATCAAAGGCTCTTAGAAATGAGTCAACGAATCGAAGAACTTTGTCACACTCCCTCCTCATGCAGTAATGACATCTGCACTGACCCCCCTTTTTCACAGAAAATCATGCAGGAACTGATCCCACCGAACTTCAAGCTCCCGCAGTTTGAGAGCTACGATGGGACCATCGATCCGATCGACCACTTAAAGCCTTTTGGACAATGATGTTGCTCCACGGTGCGCCAGACACTATCCTATGCCGGGCTTTCCCCTCTACCCTTAAGGGGGCCGTCAGGAACTGGTACTCGATACTCAAGTCGAGTACCATCTTATCGTTTGACCAGATGAGTCAACAGTTCGTGGCCCACTTTATCAGTAGTTGGCATCCATGCCGAGATTTGGATTTCTTAATAGCCATCAGACAGAAGGAGGGGAAACCCATCCGAGCTTACGTCACCTAGTTTAATACTACTGCATTAGAGATCCGGGACCTGGACCAGTCAGTCGCCATAGCCGCTTTCAAGGGCAGCTTTCAAAAGAATGACTTACTGTTCTCCTTAAAAAAAAAGTGTCCAAGGAATTTTGCCGACATGCTAGCTCGGGCCGAAAGTTATGCCCGGGCAGAGGAGACCTTCGAGGCTAAGGACGATGAAGCCAGTGGCAAGCGGCGCATCGACGGACCAGGCAGACCCATCGAAGAAAGGAAGCAGACCAAAACTCGACCACGTTCCTGGACTCCCCCGATCGCGGGCGAGCCCGAACTCCCCCTCAAGCTCGGAGGTAGAGAAGCCCTGACGGAAGGGCACGCCGAGGTTCCCCCCAGCGCCAAAGTTCTCCCCGACGATGATGATTTCACAACTACGCCCCCCTTAACGCCCCGAAGATCCAAGTACTGATGGAGATCCGGGAACGACTTCCAAGATCAGAGAGAATGCATTCCTATCCTAGCACGTGCAACCCCAACAAGTTCCATCTTTACCATCACGACCACGGTCATAACACCGAGGAGTGCATCCAACTCCAGGATGAGATCGAAGAGCTCATCAGGCGAGGCAGACTTAGTCGATTTCTATGAAGACGACCTGAGGAGCGGGAAGATCAATTGAGAGCATTACCGCCAAGTGGAAAAAACCAGCAAGAAGATCGACTGCCCCTTGGCATCATCAACACTATCTCGGGGGGACTTTAACAAGAAGAGGCCAACGGACCCGAGGGACCGGTGAAGAGGCGGAGGACCATGGAACCCATGACCTTTACCGAGGCGGAAGGCCAGGGGATCCAATTCTCACACAATGATACGGTTGTAATTTCTTTGAACATTGCTGACTATGATGTACGCTATATTTTGGTGGATAATGAAAGCTCGTCCGACGTGTTGTTTTACGATGCCTTCTCAAAAATGTTCCTACCCGATAACTGCTTGGGGCCTATGAATTCTCCACTGGTAGGATTTGCTGGCAATGCCGTACCAATCGAAGGCATAATAACTTTGGCCGTAGCGGCAAGGCAACACCCAAAACTGGCCAAAGCGTGGGTCGACTTCCTAGTCGTAAGGACTCCATCCGCTTATAATGCGATTCTCGACCGACCTGATCTAAATGCACTTCGGATGGTAGTGTCAACCTATTATTTGAAGATGAAGTTTTCGATGAGTCATGAGATCGAAAAAGTCAGAGGAGATCAGGCTCTGGCGAGGTACTGCTACTCGATCACCCTCCATAAGGGAGATCAGCCCGACCCTTATCTTATTGACGGACTAGACGTCCGCAACGATCTCATTGAGGAGCGGGGCGAGCCTACGGAGGACTTCATCTCTGTGTCCTTGAATGACGAAAACTCAGAGCATGTGGTGCAGATCAGCTCCAACTTGACGGACGAGGTTTGGGAGCAGCTCGTCGCTTTCCTTAAAAGAAATATGGATGTCTTCATCTGGACCCCAGCGGACATGCCGGAGTTCGACGCCGAGATCATGGAACATCGACTGGCCATCGATCCGAGGCACCGATCGATAAGAGAAAAGATGCGCCACCATGTCCTGGAGAGGCAGAAAGCGGTCGTCGAAGAAGTAGATAAGCTCCTCAAAGTCGGACTCATCCGAAAGGTTAACTATCCGACCTGAGTCTCGAATGTCGTTCTTATCAAGAAAGCGAATAACAAGTGGAGGATGTGCGTCGACTTCAAGAAGCTGAACAAGGCTTGCCCGAAAGACAGCTACCCCCTACCCAGGATCAACCAGTTGATGGATGCAACCTCGGGCCATGAGCTCCTCACCTTCATGGACATCCTTTTTGATTATAACCAGATACGCATGGCGCCCAAGGACGAAGAGAAGACCACCTTCATTACTGACCATGGTCTTTATTGCTACAGGGTCATGCCTTTTGGACTCAAAAATGCAGGGAAAACATACCAGCGTTTGATTAATAAGATCTTCAAGGAGCAGATCGACTGCAACATGGAGGTATACGTAGATGATATGCTCGTCAAAAGCCGAGCTTCAACAGACCACCTGACTGACCTTAAAGAGACCTTCGGTGCACTCAGGACGCACAAGATGAAGCTGAACCCGATCAAGTGCGCCTTTGGTGTGACCTTCGAAAAATTTCTGGGGTTCATGATATCAAGACGCAGAATCGAGGCAAATCCTCAGAAAATCTGGGCCATTCGAGAGATGACTGTTCCAAAGATGATCAAAAAAGTTCAGCGTCTAGCCAAAAAAGTGGCATCTCTAAATCACTTCGTCTCAAGGTCGGTCGAACGATGCATGCCCTTCTTCCAGATTCTTAGGCGACCGAAGGACTTCTACTGAATGGCAGAGTGCCAACAGACATTCGAGGAGCTTAAAAACTACCTCGACATACCCCCACTACTGGCAAAGTCCGAATTCGGAGAAGAATTATTCCTGTATCTAGCTGTCTCCCCGGTGGCTCTGGCGGCAGTCCTGGTCAGAGAAGAAGTAAAGACGCAGCGATCGATCTACTACGTGAGCCGAGTCCTGAGGGATGCGGAGATGAGATACTCTAGGTTAGAAAAACTAACTTACTCTCTTCTAATTGCTGTCAGGAGGCTCCGACCTTACTTTCAGGAGCACACCATAACGGTCCTCATAGACCAACCAATAAAAGCAGTCCTCCACTGAGCAGACGCTTTCGAAAGAATCACAAAATGGGCAATCGAGCTCATAGAGTTCGACATCAACTACCGACCCAAGCCATCGATCAAGGCCCAGATACTGGCAGATTTTGTGCTAGAATGCACCATTCCAATCGAAGTCGAGCTTGAATTGAGTGGGACCAGCACCAGAGCGAGGCTGAGCTTCGACAAAGCCGAGCTGTCACAGCCAAACCTCCTCGAGGAAAGCACCGACCTCCTTGAAGGTTACTGGGCTCTGCACATGGATGGTTCATCCAACTCCGCTGGAGCTGGTGCGAGGCTGGTCTTGGTCAGCCCCGAGGGAGTCATCGTCGAGTACGCGCTACGGCTCGAGTTCCCCACGACCAACAATGGGGCCGAATATAAAGCGCTGATCGTCGGATTAAAGATAGCAAGGGAATTAAAAGTAGATCGACTTCAAGTCTACAACGATTTCTAACTGATGGTCGGTCAAGTTGGCGACGACTACGAGGCACGGAAGAAAAGCATGGTGAGGTACCTCGGGAAAGTGAAGAATTTGATCCCAGCCTTTGACAGTTTTGACATTCAGCACATCCCGAGGGCGAAAAATGCAAGAGCCGATCTTCTCTCCAAGTTGGCCGCTTCAGCCCCGGCCGAGCTGCCCAAAGAAGTATTTTTGGAAACTTTGAAGTACCCAACCATAGAGAAATCTCAGGCCATCCTGCAGACGAAATTTGAGCCCAGCTGGATCGACCCATTGATCGCCTACCTTAAAGAGGGGGTCCTTCCTCGCGATCGAAAAGAAGCTCGAAAGCTCAAAAATCAGGCCTCCCGCTATGTCTTATACGAAGGCAAGTTGTATAAGAGGTCGTACTCCCTCTCGTTGCTGAGATATCTTCGACCTTCAGAGGCTGACCTTGCACTATGGGATGTACACGAAGGACTTTGCGGAAGTCATGTAGGAGCCTGGTTCCTATCACAAAAACTACTCCACAGGGGTACTACTGGCTGACCTTATTTCGTGATTTCGTGGAATACGTAAAAAGGTGCGATCGCTGTCAAAAGAATGCCAGCGTGCAGAGACAGCCAGTATCCGAACTTACTCCGCTCAGCGCATCTTGGCTATTTGCACAGTGGGGAATAGATATACTCAGCTCCTTCCCAACAACGTCTGGGCAGCGGAAGTTCCTCCTGATCGCGATCGACTATTTCACCAAGTGGGTCGAAGCCGAACCACTAGCGAAGATTACCGAGGCCAAAGTGCAGGACTTCGTCTGAAAGTCACTAGTCTGTCGATTCGGCCAGCCCCAAACCCTCATAACCGACAATGGACGACAGTTCGCCGGGGCAAGGTTCACCGAGTTCGGCGAAGGACTAAACATCTTCCATCGCTTCACATCGGTGGCTTACCCACAGGTCAATAGAGAAGCTGAGATAACCAACCGGACCCTGCTGTAAGGAATCAAAGCGAGGCTCGATAGGACAAAGGAGACCTGGGTGGACGAACTCTACCATATCCTTTAGGCATACCGAACTACTTAGAGGGTGCTGATCGGAGAAACACCCTTCGCCTTGGCCTTCGGCACTGAGGCAGTTATCTCGGTCGAGCTCAAGTTCCCGTCTGCACGAGTCATAGGCTTCAACGAGCGGCACAACCTCCAGAACCTCAGAGTCAACCTCGACCTTCTGAAAAAAGGGAGGAAGCCTGCGTCCGGATGGCAGCCTACAGATGGAAGGTGACTCGGTACTACAACTCCAGAGTTAAAAATAAGATGTTCAGAGTGGGGGACTTAGTACTCCGGCGAGCCGCTGTCGCTCAGCCTCAGAGTCAAGGGAAGCTCGCCCCAAATTGGGAAAATCCGTATGAAGTGGTGGAGGTCATCCGGCCTGAAACTTATCGCTTGAAGGAGCTCGGAGGGATAGTGCTTTTCCGACCTTGGAACTCAGAAAACCTAAGGATGTATTATCAGTAGACTTCCTTTGAAACTCCTTCGCTCAGCATTATTATTTTCTGGTATAAGAATTACGTGATGGCAAGAAAGAAATGAGCGAAAGTGGCCCATTAGGAACAGGAGGAGAACCTCGTCATAACGCGAGTAGGTCAAAGACCTCTAACCTCGGCTGTAGGAGATAAGATCTCCCCCGGGGCAACCTCGGCTGCAGGAGATAAGATCTCCTCCGAGTCAACCTTGGCTGGAGGAAATAAGATCTTTCCAAAGTCAAAGGCCTCGTTCACCTTAGACGAGATGGAGGGAGAGGCACGGACGACGGTCTGCATGTGCCCCCACAGCCCGTTAGGAACAGGAGGAGAACCTCATCCTAACACGAGCAAAGTCAAATGCCTCGTTCACCTTAGACGAGATGGAAGGAGAGGCTCGGACGATGGTCCGCATGTGCCCCCACAGTCCATTAGGAACAGAAGGAGACCTCATTCTAACGCAAGCAAAATTGAAGGCCTCATTCACCTTAGACGAGATGGAGGAAGAGGTACGGACGATGGTTCGCATGTGCCCCCACAGCCCATTAGGAATAGGAGGAGAACCTCATCCTAACGCGAGTAAAGTTGAAGGCCTCGTTCACCTTAGACGAGATGGGGGGAGAGGCACGGACGACGGTCCACATGTGCCCCCACAGTCCGTTAGAATAGAAGGAGAACCTCGTCCTAACGCGAGCAAAGTCGAAGGCCTCGTTCACCTTAGATGAGATGGGAGAAGAGGCTCGGACGACGGTCCGCATGTGCCCCCACAGTCCGTTAGGAATAGGAGGAGAACCTCATCCTAATACGAGCAAAGTCGAAGGCCTCGTTCACCTTAGACGAGATGGGGGGAGAGGCTCGGACGACGGTCCCACATGTGCCCCCACAGCCCGTTAGGAACAGGAGGAGGAACCTCGTCCTAACGCGAGCAAAGTCGAAGGCCTCGTTCACCTTAGACGAGATGGGGGAGAGGCTCGGACGATGGTCCGCATGTGCCCCCACAGCCCATTAGAAATAGGAGGAGAACCTCATCCTAATGCGAGCAAAGTCGAAAGCCTCGTTCACCTTAGACGAGATGGGAGGAGAGGCTCAGACGGAAGGAGAGGCTCGAGCAAAATCTAAATCCGAGCTCCGAAGTCTACGAAAGACAGGATCTCCATCAGCCTCAGCCAGGGCGCCCAAGCCAACCTCGATCAGGTCGCTCAAGCCAACCTCGGTCAAAGATAAAATCAAGAGATCACCTCGGCCAGAGCGCCCGGGATGACCTCGGACAGAGATAAGATCTCTCCCGAGCGATTGCGTCAACCCCAACCGTAGATCAGATCTCCGCCGAACTTCGATTTGAACCAGTACGGAGTCCAAAAGAGAACTTCGGCAGTTGCCTTTTCTGCATTCCCTTCCTTCGAGTTTCGAACTCGAAAATGGGGCGACTATTGTTGGGGATAAATCCCGCTCCTGCCGAAGTCTAGTTCGATGCTCTGCCTAATGCAATCGGTAGCCACGGCCGAGCTCCTTGGACTCCCAACGGTCGAGCTCCTTGGACTCCCAGCGACCGAGCTTCTTGGACCCCCCAGCGGCTCGATCGAACCCCTTCAGCCAGTCGAACTCCTCAGCGGTCGGACTTTAACGGAACTTAATGGCCGAGCTCCTTCGGACTCCCAGCGGTCCGACCGAACTGCTTAGCGGTCAAGCTCCTTGGACTCCCAACGGCCAAGCTCCTTGGACTCCCAACGGTAGGGCTTTAGCGGAACTCCTCAGCGGCCGAGCTTCAGTCAGACTCCCACGAGAGTCGAACTCTCTCCGCGTCCTTCCAGCCAGACGCCTGCAAGAGCCAAACCCCCTCCGAGCTTCTCCTTCGGTCGGACTTCTTCAGGAGCCGGACTCCTCCCAGACATCTCTTTCGGTCGACCGAGCTCCTACCGAACTTTTCAGCGATTAAGCCTTAGCCGAGCACCTCCAGCCAGACGCCTACGGGAGTCGAACTCCTTCCGAGCTTCCTCTTTAGAAGTCCGAACTCCTTCGAAATGGGTACACATCAAAGTCCTTCAACCCTTCATTCGGCCTCGGATGGCTCAGTATCAAGACAGCTGCAGTCATCACCATCAGTCTGCCGAGCGATAGTGATCCGCTACCAGACGGTGATGGCTGTCACCATCAATCCGCTGTAGACGGCGCCTTTCCCTGGAACTGACTCCACTGGACCTCGAGCGGTCTGCCAACACGCGGCTACAGCTATCACCATCAAGCTCTGTCTATAAAAAGGATCCTCCTGATACGCTAACTCTAATCTCTAATCTCTAAGCTCTAAGCTCTCCTCTTCTTCTCTAAGCTCTGTGGAACTCATTTTCGAGCACTCCATTCCTGTTGGCAGAAGCTGACTTGATCGTCGGAGGGTCCTGTCGGAGCCACCCCCCCACCAACTTCGAATGGGACTTTATTTTGCAGATCTCCGACGGCGATCTCGTCCACCACCGCTCCAGCTGATTCCGACGACGATCAGATTTTGCGTCAACAGCCATCATTAAAAAATAGATGGCTATCAAACAGGATAACCTAACATATTATATATATCATATCTTACTTGATAGCATCGAGTATTATATAGTATTTTATGATATAAACAACGCACCATAGAGGATCCTAAGCTACGCTTGAGCCTGCATCTCTCTCTCTCTCTCTCTCTCTCTCTCTCTCTCTCTCTCGTAAGCCTGTCATATATCAACCTCAGAGAAAGTATGAATCTAGGCATTATAAAGTGTTGTCAATTAAAATTTCCACACGTTCATTACAAAGGCTTATTTTCAAAAGCAAAGAATTAAAGTTATAACCCTGTAATAAAGTAGGAAAAAGGTCAGCATTTCATGGCGTGCTGGTTGATGACATAGGTGATGGGTGGAGGCAAAAATGCAGTGTTGGATCAAGGCAAGAGAATAGGGAAGAAGCTTGGTTTGATCGTCTAAGTGATATTCTCCTTACCATGGTTTCTTTTGTAGCACCATCGATCCATCCTTATTTATTTGGCACTCATCTCAAGGCATAATTCTATTATTTATTTATGCACATGATATGATGTCAAAAAGAGATAATTCAAATCACCTTAATGGTTTATTACTGAGTTATACATTTGTAACCAAAGATCTTGGTCAACTTCACTATTTTCTTAGTATTAAGGTACATACTATCACCTAGAGATAGCAGAATGGGGGTAAATTGAGTTTTTATGAAAGGGGGTGAATTGAGTTTTTATAAAATTTTAGTCAAATTTAAAATCTCTAAATAAGTATGTGCTTCAAATTAAACTAACTAGAATATTTATGGTGAATATGCAATGTGTAGCAACGAAATTAAAATCAATGAGATAATGCAAGTATGTAAAATAAATAAGTAAAGCAAGAAAGTAAACCAAGCAATCACGCCACAAAGACAAAGAGATTTATAGTGATTCGGAGCAACCCGCTCCTACGTTCACTTTCCAAGCTTTTTTTAAAAATTTTACTATAATCTATCCTTGATTATAGTGTGTTTGTTTTCTAGGCCTCACAAACAAACTCAGTTAATTTTTTCAGGAGCACCAACCAAAATCTTACACCGTTAGTTTTTCATATTTACCAACAATCAAATTAATTTTTCGGACTCACCAATCAAAATCTACAAGATCCAATTCTGAGCTTGGACAAGCCTAATCCCCAAGTTTCTTTTTTTCAAAGAAATTTGTAAAGAAAATAAAAATACAAGAATGAAAGTTTCAGCTCAAAATGAAAATAGAGTTTAAACTCTTTAAATCCTGAAGAAGAAACTGAAGGATTGCTCTTTTGATGCTTCACTTCTCTTCATATGATTCTTGAGAGGTTGTGCTAGATATTGGAGAAGATATCTTTTGAAAGTTCTCTGATTTCACTACTTGGTTCCTCTCTTTTCTCTCTTCTTTTGATATGCAATAGAGCTCACTTAAATCTAAAAGTGATTTTTCTCTTAATCTCACTTAATCTTGCTTTCAAATTGATTCTCCATCTTTAAATATCCTTAGAGATGGTTGGAGAGTGAGTTCTAGCCGTTGGAAGCTCTGAAATAGCCGTTGGAGATAAAAAAAAAAAATAGCCATTGAAAATGTTTTAGAAACTAGTCGTTAAAAGACTATCAAATTCCATCGAGCTACTCAAATTTGACTTAGAGCTGGCTTGGCTAATAGAGCTAGCTCGATTCTATCTAAAGCTGGCTCGAACTGCAGAATAGAAAAAATTATTTTTTATCATCCTGAGAGAGCTGGTTCGGATCCAAATTGAGCTGGCTCGGATAGTAGAATAGAAAAATACATTTTCTGCTATCCTGAGAGAGCTGGCTCGGCTACGTGCCAAATCAAAGTATCAATCATATTTCATGTCAGAACTTGCTCTATTCTTAGGCAGGTCAGCTCTAAATTTTTTAATTTCATTTTTCTTCATTGTTTAATCTTCCAAACTTAAATTTCTTAATCCTAAATCTTCCAAATGATGTTTATTTTTTTCTCTTTTATTTTTTTATAATGAGTCATCCAAATTTATGAAATCTTCTTTTTTTAAGTGCTTTGGCTTAACATCTTGAGAGTATTTCTTCCAAAGATAATTTCTTCAGTATGAGCATTTGAGAAACCCTATATTCAATCTTGAAACACATGATTAGTAATATTTTTACTCAATATTTTATAATCATTAAAATCAATCATAAGATCAACAATATCCTCCTTTTTGATGATGACAAAATTTTGAATATATGTATAATAAAAATAAAAATATATTTTAATGCATTTTGTCAATATGTATCATGAAGTACTAGATCAAATACATGAATGCACACTTCATGAATGTTCTCAATTAGTTTTTAGTTTATTGCATATATTTTGTTCATTACATATATTTTATATATTCATTTTAAATTAATATCTCAATTCAAATCAATAAGTATGAAGATTTCAAGCATCAAATTAATGAGCATCTTAAGTATTAATTCATTAAGCATATACTCAATATTTTTATTAATCTCTTCCTTTTTGACAGCATCAAAAAGCTTATGAAAATGATAAATAAAAATTATTAAAATTAATAATATATAAGAATGTATCAAAATGAGAGATGTATCAAATTTAGAAAATCAATTTAAATAAATTTTTTTTCCTTTGAAAACTTATCTTTTCATTCAAAATATGTTTAAAATATTTTTTTCTTTCAGAAATTAGCTTGAATTCAAATATCAAAGGCTCTCTCTCTTTTGAATGAATATAATTTTTTAATCAGATTTTCAAATATGCACTTATAAGCTTTAAGAGAATAGAATTTTTTAAAAGATTTGAATATAAAATCAAGCATAGTATATACTTTAATATTAAATTTTTTTTAAAAAAAATTAGTCAATTAAGTTCAAAAAAGATATGTATCAAGAATATATCAAGCAAAATAAAATAAACAGTATCAAAGCAATAGATAGATATATTTTCAAATTCATTACTTTAAGTAGAAATTACTTCAATACAAATAATTCATAAAAATTTTGCAATGTATATCAAAAATTTAGTATCAAATTTAAATTTTTAAATAAATTTTTAGATTAAGTTTAGAAATTTATTCCTTAGAGTAAGAATATATTTTCAAATTTAATTTAACTTCAACTAATTATCCAAAAATAAGATAGAGCAATCAAATTATATAAATTAAATTGAATAATCATATGAAAGCTCCATTTAAGAAGATCATAAAGTAGTTGATTGAGAATTTAAGATCAAAATTTATTTATCTCAATGTAAATTAATCAAAATTTTTAATCAAATCAAGTTAAAAAATATCTCTTCCTCTGTTTTTCATACTTATAGCAAGATTAATTTACTTTTCAACTTTCTCTCCCTCTTTATTTTAAATCAAGCAAATTTAATATTAAAGATATTTTCAATTTTAAAGCTATTTTTAGTTAAATGATCTTTTTTTTAATAATTTCTCTTTCTTACTTTAGCAAACAAAATTATTTTAAAATTAAATAAAATTTAAAAGCATAAGCATTAATTGAGTGAACTAAGAGTATTAATTAATCCAAATATCAATTAAGCATAGCATTCACTCAAAAAGATATCAAATTTTTTTAAAAAATATTTTTTATTAAATTCAAAGGATGGTTACAAAAGGATGTATATAATAAGAATAAATATCAAGAAGATCAAAAGAGTATGATAAGTAATTAAAAAAATATTTTTATTTAAATTTAAATTTTTTTGTCATAAGAAATATCACTTAATTAAATTTAGAAAAGTATGAAATTCTTTAAATTTATCTCAAATAGTATTACTTCAAGAGTATAGCTATGCAAATTTAGATTTGAAATAAAGACATTCTTCTCTTTTTGCCAAAAGATAAATTAATCAAATATATAATAAATAGTAAACTATTTGATACCAAATAATTGAAATTAAAGTTCTCTTCAAATGTTTAGCTTTAAATACAAATGACACCTTTTTTGAAATATAGATATCAACTTTAAAAGATTCAAAAAGATCATTTTTCAAATTTAATTTTCAAAATCAGTCAATTGGAATAAGGTATGATGTTCATTAAAAAAAATTAAAAAAAAAAGTAGTCAAATCGATGATCAATAAGGATATTTAAATTAATTTAGAAAATCAAAAATTAATCAATTGGGGGGTTCCAATGATCAAAAAATTAAATCAAGAAGAATCTAGATAATGATACTATAGGATTTGGTTCAACTAGAAAATTTTAAATTCTTAAGATCAAACTAAGATACAGTGCAAATTAATACTTCAAGCACTTGATCTTTTATGATTGAATGTCTTATATTCAAGTACTTAGGTTATGCAATTTTTTAGAATATTTCAATATTTAAGCATCTTATGGGAGAATGACAAAATTTATTCAATTTTTAAGTTTAGCACCTAAAAAAATTCATATGCAATCAAGCTCATAATAATTTAGATTTCTTAAAAATTTGAAGGTCAAAATAGCATGATACAAAGAGTTGAACAAACATGCAGAATTTATGATAAAAATATAAGCTTAAAAGCAAATAATCAAAATCAATCAAACATGCTTAATAATTATGCTAATTAATAATCAAAATATATTTAACAAACAGTGATGGCATGATGTGAGAAAAATTTAGATTTTACCAAAATATCATCACCCATCTAATTTCATTCCCAAGGCATCCATCCATAGAATTTTTTTTTTAATTTCATTGGATCCTTAGTGTACCTGCAAAAATCACTTTCTAGATTTTTGGTATCCAAGCTATCTTAGGTCCATTAAGGTTAGAGCTCATGGTTTCTTTTGAAATTCAAATTTATTTGATTAAAATTTGGTGAATTCTTTTGATATTATATTTTGAAATTTTATAGCCAACTTTATTACATTTGAAACATGTAATTGAGTGATTTTCAAATAAAGTTTTGCTAAACATGTTTTTGCCAAATTTTTTTTTTCTCAATAAATTATAATCAATTTCTACTTTATCAAAAATAGTTTTTTAATTATTTAAAACTGCTTGAAGCTTTTGAGATCCAATAGTAAATTTTTCAAGCATGGGCTTCAGGTATTTAATCTCTTTTCTTAATTTTTCATTTTCTTCCAAAAGAGACTTCTTTTCTTTTAGTAAGTTTTCTTTTTCGTCAATACAAAATTTTGATTTTTTAAATTTTATTTTTAGCTTAATATTTTCTTCCATCAAAGATTTTTTAGATTTAAGAAGTACTTTTTTTCTTTAGTCAAAGTATTCTTTTCTTCTAAGATATCTTCTTTTTTATTTAATAATTTATTATTTTTATTAGCTAAAAGAAGATTAGACTTTTTAAGCTTCTTATTTTTTTTATCTTTAATATCTTAAATTCATTCACTAAGTCATTAAAAGCTTCATATAATTCATCAAATATAAAGTTGAAAGAATTTTCAAGATTTATCTCATTTGCATTAGCCATGAGGCAACGATCGACAATATCTTCTTCATTTTTCTTTTCCATGCTTTGCTCCCCCTTAATCAAAATATTCTTTTTTCTTTGTTTCTTCTTTTTTTTCATTCCATCCTCATGAGCCATGAGGCATATAATGGGATAAGCTTCCTTGACTTCTTGAGAGCTTGATATTTTTCTTTGATTTGCTCTCTCATATGTTGTTTTCAATTTATCCCAAATTTATTTTTTTGAAATACATGAAGAAATTATATTAAATTTATTTATGTCCAATGAATAATAAAGAATATTCATAGCTTTAGTATTTAGTTAGTTCATTTCTTTATTATATTCAAGCAATGCTTTGAAGGTGTGTGAGCCATCGATTATAATCTTCCATAAATTATAATCGTGTGCTTGTATAAAGATATGCATTCGTACTTTTCAATAACTATAATTTGATCCATTAAATATTGGAGGTCTATCTATAGAATATCCTTCATTAAATAAAAATTCTATTTAGATTGTCATGATCTTTTACTCTTTTAACCACTAGATTAACAATCAAATATTAGAGCATCTACTCTGATACCAATTATTATCCAGAGGTAGCAACTCAAGAGGAGGGGATGAATTGAATTTTTATAAAATTTTAGTCAAATTTAAAATCTTTAAATATGTATGTGCTCCAAATTAAACTAACTAGAATATTTATGATGAATATGTAATGTGTAGCAGCAAAATTAAAAATAATGAGATAATATAAGTATGTAAAATAAATAAGTAAAGCAAGAAAATAAATCAAGCAATCACACCACAAAGATAAAGAGATTTATAGTGGTTCGGAGCAATCCACTCCTCGTCCACTCCTCAAGCTTTTCTTGAGAACTTTATTATAATCTATCCTTGATTATAGTATATTTATTTTTTTGGACTCATAAACAAATCTATTTGATTATTTCAGGAGCACCAACCAAAATCTTACACCGTTTATTTTTTGGATTCACTAACAATCCAGTTAATTTTTTAGGTTCATCAACCAAAACTTACAAGATCCAATTCTGGGCTTGGACAAGCCTAATCTCCAAGTTTCTTTCCTCCAAAGAAACTTGTAAATAAAATAAAAATACAAAAATGAAAGTTTCAGCTCAAAATAAAAATAGTTTAAACTCTTTAAATTTCGAAGAAGAAGCTTAAGGATTGCTCTTTTAATACTTCACTTCTCTTCATATGATGCTTGAGAGATTATGCTAGATGTTGGAGAAGATATCTCTTGAAAGTTCTCTGATTTCACTACTTGGTTCCTCTCTTTTCTCTCTTCTTTTGATGTACAATAGAGCTCATTTAAATCTAAAAATGATTTCTCTCTTAATCTCACTTAATCTTACTTTTAAATTGATTCTTCATCTTTAAATATCCTTAGAGATGGTTAGAAAGTGAGTTCTAGCCATTGGAAGCTTTGAAATAGCCGATGGAGATAAAAAAATAGTCGTTGGAAAGATTGCAGAAATTAGTCGTTAAAGACTATCAAACTCCATCGAGCTACTCAGATTTGGCTTAGAGCTGGCTCGACTGATAGAGCTAGCTCGATTCTGTCTAGAGCTGGCTCAAATTATAGAATAGAAAAAATTAATTTTTTGTCATCCTAAGAGAGCTGGTTCGGATCCGAATTGAGCTGGCTCGAACAGTAGAATAGAAAAATATATTTTTTGCCATCCTAAGAGAGCTGGCTTGGATCAAAATAGAGCTAGCTTGGCTACGTGCCAAATCAAAGTATCAATCCTATTTCATGTCAGAACTTGCTCTATTCTTGGACAGATCAGCTCTAAACTTTTCAACTTCATTTTTCTTCATTGTTTAACCTTCCAAATTTGAATTTCTTAATCCTAAATCTTTCAAATTATATTTATTTTTTTCTCTTTCATTTTCTTTATGATGAGTCATCTAAATTTGTGAAGCCTTCTTCTTTTAAGTACTTTGGCTTGATATCTTAAGAGCATTTCTTTCAAAGATAATTTCTTTAGTGTGAGCATTTAAGAAATTCTATATTCAATCTTGAGATACATGATTAGTAATATTTTTACTCAATATTTTGTGATCATCAAAATCAATTATAGGGTCAATACATACTTTTGCTGGTGTCTTGTTTTTAAATCAATCTAATTAAATATGCTTGGGATCTTTTGATAGATCATATATATTGCATTGTAAGCCTATTTCACTGCCAATGGATATAAAGGACCTCAAAACTTTGTCAGATGATAATCTATACTAGGATCTTACTCACTATTGAAGCATATTTGGTGCTTTATAATATTTTAATTTTATGAGACCAAGCTAATCTAACAATGTCAATTTTATTTATCAATTCATGCATGCACCAACAATAGCTCACTATAAAATTGTTAAATGCATACTTAGATATGTTAGTGTCACCTTGGATCATAGAATGAAAATACCAAAGGATAGTTCAATGGATCTATATGCTTTTTTGGACTCTGATTGAATGGGTTGTTCTTTTAGTCATCAATCAACTATAGGCCATTGCATATTTTTAAGTAGTTGTTTATTCTAGAGTGCGAAAAAGCAGCTTTTTATTGCAAGATCTAGTGTTGAGGCATAGCATTTGTAGTAGCTGAATTAACATAGCTCTCTTTTATTTTACATAATATCGGGATCTCTTTACCATAGCCCATCCTACTTTTTATGACAATCTTAATACTCTAGCATAACTATTAGTCTAGTTTTTCATGTCCTATCTAAGCACATTAAATTTCTTTTATTATTATTGTTGCTCCCGATCTCTCCACCTGAGGTCAATCGTTAAGGTATCTGTGGCCGAGGAAGAACTGCTATTGGAGCTTCGCCCGACCTCCTGCACAGAAATTCTCATGAAAAATTTCTCCAATAAAGATCCTCTGATGCTCAAGTTAGAAGATTGGAGAACAAAGAGAGAAGAAAGCATCAAAAAATGAGTGCATACCTGGAAGATCCTGGAGTTTCTTTATTTATAGGAAAGAAATTAGAGTCCTATTCGCTTCGTACTCTAACAGCTTTTCAGATTTTTCGCTCCAAATTGATACAGAAAATATTTTATCTTTTCTGAAAGATGGGATCGTAAAGGACTCCCATGTAATCCAGACTTTTCTAATTTGGAGGAAGCACGGATCTGATGAACGGCGATATTTTGATAATGGATGATCAATAATAGATCATTCAGGATTAATCAATGGTATATGAGTAGTTAGTAGGTTGTCCGGATAGTGGTCGGCTAAAATCGATCAATATTAAATAGATCAACTGTGGATAACTTTTTTTCGATCAACATTGAAGAGTTCTTTGGTGACAGCTCGATCGAGTATGATCAATGGCGAATCATCAGCGAACTAATAGCCTATCGTAGTGGCCAGTCATACGTGACCGACCTATTGGACTCCCATGTAATCCAAACTTTTTTAATTTAGAGGAAGCACGGATCTAACAAACGATGATATTTCGATAATGGACGATCAATAATAGATCATCCAGGATTAATCGATGGTATATGAGCAGTTAGTAGATCATCCAAATATTGGTCAGCTAAAATCGATCAATATTAGATAGATCAACCGTGGATAACTTTTTTCGATCAACATTGAAAAGTACTTTGGTGATAGCTCAGTCGAGTATAACCTATGGTGAATCGTCAGCGAACTAATAGCCTATCGTAGTGGTCAGTCATACGTGACCAACTTATTTTAATAGGTCGGTAAAGATCGAAAAATGTCAGGCTAAGGATGAGCTATAGCTGATCTACAACAGTTGTCCCCCACTCATGAGATCGAGCTTTTATTGCTCGATCGATGTGTGTATTCATCCAAAATTGAGGTCGGTCTATACGAGGTCGGGTCACCACACATCAAAGATCGACGCTACGAAGAGACCTATGGAAGATCATCAGTCTTCAAATCTAACTATCCATTAGCCTGATCTGAGGCCATTTGTTCCGACCAATGGGTGATAGCCACTTGACGAAAATGGGGGGGCATAGTGAACCGACAATAGATCAGAGCCATCTAGGTCATCTATAAATAGGGGTCGCTGTCATTTCAATTTTTTACTATTGCTATTATCGTTGGAAGAGCTTTGACACTTTGCACTTATGGAGGGATTGCTCGGTCGAGGCTGAACTGTTGTTAACTTCATCTTCGTTTCTTTATTGCTCGGCCACAATATTCCCATAGGTTAGTTCTTCCCATTCAACATGAGCGAGGCAAGTTTGTCCTCGACAACTTGGAGCTCGGGTGATGATTCAAGAAATGAGGATCGCGAGATCGAGGTAGCCAGTTCTTTGGGTAGGTCCAAAGAACAAGTGATCCCAGACTACGGTCCTTTTAGGGTTAAGTTTGCTCTTCCTCGGAGGACTTAGACTTCATTAGATTTAAGTACCAAATTTCGGATGACTTCAAGTTAGAAGTCACCGATCCTAAAGAGCGAATAGCTCTTCCTTGTCCAGGCCGAATAGGTATTTATGAGGAATCCTTGAAGGCCGACCTTATATTCCTCCTTCACTTTCTAGTTGTTGAATTTCTGAACCTATTTAGGATAAGCCTTTGTAGCTTAGTGACGAACTCATAGCGGCAGATCTTAGGCTTTCTTACCTATTATCTTCTCCTCGGGATTGAACCTACCTCTCGGCTCTTCCAAGATTGCTTTACATTGAAAGAGCATCCTACGGAGGTCGGATGGTGGTACATCTCTCCTTGGAAGGGATGTTGTTTCTTTCGAGGTGCTCCTTCTTTGATACATAACTGGAAGGAGCGCTTCTTCTTCTTCTCGATCAAGCAACCCTGGGACACACTCTAGGGTCGACCCCATAGGTCAGCGGTTAGGGCTCCAATTTTATCCGATGCCGAGGAAGAGGCAATAGCTCAGCTTTCCACTTCCATCCCCCCTCCGTTATCCAAACTCCTCATCGAGGAGAATTTATTCAAAGTTGGGTTGATTTCGATTGATCCGAAGAGTAAGTTGAAATTTTGCTCGGCTCGATTCTATTTTCATTCTTTTTATTCATATGTTCTCATTGTGTTCACTTCATCATCTTTGCAGCGATGAATCAGGCCGACCTCGAATCCCTTCGTCCAGCTATGAAGAAAAGGAAGGCAAGTGCGACTCCCACCCCAAAGCATGGCCGACCAGAAGTTGTCCTTGCCCAACCTATGGTGGGATGTTCCTTGGCTCCAAGCGGTGAGCTAAGGAGGGAATCTTTGGCACCAGCGAAAGCAGTGGCACCTCTTCGATCGATGGCTCTAGGGGACTCTGCCCTCCGAGCTTCTGCTTCGTCATCCCATCAAAGTTCGGGCAGGTCCCAAATTTCAATCCGCATGTCATCACGGGAGGCCAACGTGTCTCTCGAAGCTTTGACTCCGATAGAGGTTACTCCTGAAGCCGAAGCCCAAGACAGCAGGAGCGGCCTTGGCAACTATAGGATAGCTCGGTCCCTTATCCGATCTATTCTTCTTCTTGCCGACGTCCAAGCCATGGATGAAAAGGGGGTTGCTTTTCAAGTCCATGACTCGTATGGCTCCCTACTTCGGGTAAGTGATGTCCTATCACACTTTGATCTTACTTTTCAGGGTCTAGGTCGTGCTAATTTGACAACAGTGAGCTCTCCAAGTTGAAGGTTGAAAAGGAGCTGAAAAAAAAGGTGAAACGACTAGAATCCGAGCTCCTCAAGATCCACTCTGATTTTAAAGCTTGGCTAAATGCCGAGAAAAAAAATTTGAGAAGAAGCTGGAGGCCTCCAAGGTCGTTGCCGTCAAAGTGTTCAAGTCTTCAATCAAACTTCGAGACATCAAATTGGAGTTCAGCTTGCTTTCATATTTGCAGGGAGCCGAGGATGTGAAGGAGAAATTGAAGAGATGCCTCCCTGACTTTGACCTTAGGCTTTTAGAATAGGACGATGAGGAAGAGGTCGGGGAGAGAGGGGAAGGTGAAATTCGTATTAAAGACCCTTTTAGCCCAGCCCATGAAGATTGGATGGTCGAGGATGCACCCCCTCTCCCTCCGACTGTAATCGTACTATCCGACCATGTTAAGGTCGGTGAGTCTCAAGTTCTCGAGGGAGCCATGTAACCATGCTCGGGTATGTTCGAATTTTTGTAGGTTGGCCCATTTTTTGTCAACCTTGGCATTTGCTGAGGTATTTTTGTACGGAACTGACCAATTTCTGTAAATACCTTTTTCTTTAAATGAATACACCTACTTTCTTTTCAAGTCGTTGAGGTTGGTCATTATGAATGAATGCATAGTTTAGGCTCACCAATCGTAAGGTTGAACTTAGAAAGGTAGAACGACAAGTAGTTCGGTGGGGAGTATAATGAGCCGATTAGATTATCGTTCCTCAGTAATAATTGAGGAATAATAACCAAGGAACTCTACCTTGCATAGATTGTCCGAGGCGTGTTGAGAAAAAATTTAATTAATTATCCGATGACGTTTCTCGATCGTGGTCGAAGAGCATGCATTTCACTTGGAGACGCATTCTGCTCCTCAGCCATGGTCGAGGAGCATGTGTTCCACTTGGAGATGCGTTCTGCTCCTCAGCTATGGTCGAGGAGCATGCGTTCCACTTGGAGACACATTTTGCTCCTCGGCTATAGCCGAGGAGCACACATTGGTGATAGCTGGAGACGTGTTTTGCTCCTCGACCGTAGTCGAAGAGCACACTTTGGCAATAGCTAGAGATGCATTCCACTTCTCGATCGTAGCTAAGGAGCACGCGTTGGCGATTCTTGAAGACGTGTTCCGCTCTTCAGTTGTAGCCGAGGAATGCGTGTTGGCGATAGCTGAAGATGCATTCCGCTCCTCGATCGTAGTCGAGGAAAATGCATTGACAATAGCTGAAGACGTGTTTCGCTCCTTGGCTATAGTCGAGGAGCGCACGTTGATGATTTTTGGAGATGCATTCTGCTCCTCGACCATAGTCGAGAAGCGTGCATTGGTGATTAATAATCAAAGATCAAAACTATAAATAATTATTATTTATTATTGAAAGAAAAATAAAAATTATAACTTAAGGATAATATCTATGCAAGTTGTCGGCATTTCAAGTTCTCAGAATTGGAGTTCCGTCTAATTGACTAAGACGATAAACACCTGGCCGAACTATCTCGGCCATCCTATATGGTCCTTCCTAGTTGGGCGATAGCTTTGATCATTCAGTTCGATGAAAGACCTCAGCTCGACGAAGCACCAATTATCCTGCTAGGAATGACTTTTTTTAACTCAAAAATTATAATACCGAGCTACTCTCTGCTGGTAATTAGCCATCCAAATCCTAGCTCATTCTCGAGTTTCTTCCAGCAAATCTAAGTTTGCCCTTATTCCGAATGAATTACTATCCTCATCAAATTCTTCTACTCAGAGTGTAGGTAATCCGATCTCCAAAGATATTACGGCCTCTATTCCGAAGGCTAGCATGAAGGGCATCCTTCGATTGGGACCCATTGGGTTGTGCGGTATGCCCAAAAGATATTGTATAACTCTTCAACCCACGGTCTCCTAGCCTGATTGAGGCGAGCTTTCAGACCTTGCAGTAAAGTTCTGTTTGTTATCTCAGCTTCACTATTGCTCTGAGGATGACCTACTAATGTCAGCCTGTATAAGATTTCGAAGTCGTTGTAGAATTTCATAAACCTCGGATTGTCAAACTGTCATCCATTATTAGTTATGATAGCTCATGGTAGTCTAAATCGGCAGATAATCGATTTTTAGATGAAATTTTGAACTTTAGCCTCGATAATAGTTGCCAATGCCTATGCCTTCACCCATTTAGTAAAATAGTCTAATGCGATGAATAGAAATTTCTTCTACGCCGTAGGATGGGGAATGGTCCGAGGATGTCCATCCCCCATTGGACGAAGGGCCATGGCATGATGATCAAAGCCAATAAAGTTGAAGGTCGGCACTAAATATTAGAAGTTCTTTGGCAATGATCACACTTGTTTACCAAATCGGCAGCATCTTTTTGCATGGTTGGCCAAAAATATCCTTATCTCAATATCTTATGGGTATGGGCCTTACCCCTCAGGTTATTATCGTAGACTCCCTCGTGAACTTCTTATAGAGCATAATTGACTTTCAAGGGATGGAGGTATCTGAGCAATGGCAAGGTGAAAGACCTTTCATACAGTTTTTCCTCATAGACGACGTATTGAGGAGAAAGGTATCTCAACCCTTTAGCCTCATCTTGGTCTGCAGGTAGAGTCCCATCTTGCAAGTAACGTAGAACAGGATCTATCTAACTCGGTTCCAGATCTGCTTGCATCACTGGTGCTTCTTCAATGCTCGGCTTCTCAAGAACTTCAAGGAATAAGCTTCTTTTTAGGTCGGCCATACCAAGGATTGCATGTTTTGATAATAAGTTGGCCCGTACATTTTCTTCCCTTGGCATTTGTTGAATATTAACCATCAAGCAATCAGAAGCTAAGTCTTTGACCTTTTGTAGGTATTTGACCATATTCGATTTTTGGGCTTTATATTCTTTCTAAAACTGATCGACTACAAGTTGTGAGTTACTATGAACTCTAAGATGCCGAACTTCCATTTTTCTTGCTATTCTTAGGCCTGCTACGAGTGCTTCATATTCGGCTTCATTGTTGGAGGCCAAAAAATCAAAGTGCAGAGCATACTTTGCCACCACTCCTTCTAGATTGGTTAAGATCAACCTAGCTCCCACACCCATAATATTTGAAGGCCCATCGACATGCAGGACCTAGCATTCGTCAGTTGTAGGAGCTATTGCATCTCTTGGTTTCTCATCTGAAATTGTGTATTCCAGAATAAAATCCACCAATGCCTGAGCTTTGATGGATGGTCTCGATAAATATTTGATGTCAAATTCTCCTAATTCAATAGCCCATTTGGCTAATCGCTCCGAAGTATCGGATCAATATAGCACCGACCTGATTGGTTGGTCGATAAGGATAGTGATGGTGTATGCTTAAAAATACAGACGCAGCTTTTTCGTAGATATCAAAAGAGCATAGACAACTTTTTTCAGCTTTGTGTATCTAGTCTCAGCATCATGGAGTATCCAACTTACATAATAGATCGGCTTTTGTATCTTAGTTTCTTATTGGACGAGAACCAAACTAATCACTGAAGAGGAAACAACCAAATATAAGTACAATACCTCTCCAGACTCTAGCTTGCTTAAAAGAGGAGGAGAGTCGAGGTATTTCTTTAGATCATTGAAAGCTACTTGACATTCGTTTGACCATTAAAAATTCTTCGACTGCTTAAGAGTTTTAAAAAATGGAAGACTTTTCTCTGCTGATCTTGATAAAAATCTATTTAGAGCTATGATTCTTCTAGTAAGCCTCTGCACCTCTTTGATCATTCTCGAGGGATTCATCTCTTGAAGAGCTTAAATCTTTTTTGAGTTAGCTTCGATCCCTCGCTACGATACTATGAAGCCAAAGAATTTTTCGAAAATAACACCAAAGGCATATTTGTCTGGATTGAGCTTCATCTGAAAGCATCATAGTATGGAGAATGTCTCTTATAGATTGGTAATATGATGCTCGATAGCTTTATTTTTTATCAGTATATCATCCATGTACATCTTTATATTTCTGTCGATCTGTTCTTTGAAGAGTTTGTTCACAAGTCGTTGGTAGGTCGCTCTTGCATTTTTCAGACCAAACGACATAATTCTGTAACAAAAAAATCATTGATCAGTTATGAAAGAGGTTTTCTCCTTATCTTCGGATGCTATTTAGATTTGGTTGCATCATGAGAAAGCATCCATGAATGATAGAAGCTGATATTCCAAAGTCGTATCCACCAGCTGATCTATATAAGGAAAAGGATAGCTATCTTTCAGACATGCTTTGTTGAGGTTGGTATAATCGATACACGTGCACCATTTTTTGCTAGCTTTTTTGATAAGGATAATATTAGCTAGCCACTCCAGCTAATAAACTTCTCGGATGAAACTGGCCTTAGGAGCTTATTGACCTCTTCCTATATCATCTTTTGCCGATTGAGGGTGAAGCTTTGCTTCTTCTACCTGACCGGACGATGGTTCAGGTCCACATTAAGTCGGTGAACCATGACCTGTGGATTGATACCGGCATATCGGATGCCGACCAAGCAAATACATCAACATTGGCTCATAAGAATGAGATGAGATGTTAACTATCCTTTTCACATAAATTGGAACCGATCCTTACAACCTTATTCGGATTATCCTTGATTGGCACCTGGATTAGTTCTTCCACTGGATACCCTTTTTGCTCAGTCTGTTCATCCTGCACATCCAATTCATTCATAAGCTATTCTTTAGGCATTACTTCTTATGGTATCGCTATATAGCATTCCTTCGCGATCGACTAATTTTCTCGAATCTCACCAATTCCACCCGGAGTCAGAAACTTTACCTTTAGGTGATAAGTCGATACTATTGCTCGGAGGACATTCAATCCTGGCTGACCTAAGATAACATTATAAGCAAACGGACAATTCATTATGAAGTAAGTTATTTCGACCATGATCTGTCTCGGAGCTTGATCGGCTTTCGTTATTAATGAAATAGTCCCTTCTACTGGGACCATGCTACTAAAAAATTCGATCAGGGGTATATTCCTTTTCGTTAGCTATTCAGGATTTAAATTCATCCAAGCAAAAGCATCGTAAAATAAAATATTTACTGAACTTTCATTATCGATAAGGACTCGATGTACATCATAATTAAAAATGTTTAGAGAAACAACCACAGGATCGTCATGTAGCTAGCTTATTCCTTGCAAATCATCTTCAGTGAAGCTAATTTCATCGTCAGCCTTTTTTTTCTTCAATCCTTCTTCCCTTGATCAGTTTCGATCCAAGGTGTCTCCACCAAAATGCTCTCCAGCAATCATTCTAATCTCCCTCACTATCGACTGTTCTCTACGAGGTTCATCTTGTCGGGATTATTCGCAATGCGGATCTACTGAAATTTATTGTTCGTCAATGTAGCATCAGAGCCATCCTCGTCTGATCAATACCTCTATTTCTTTCTTGAGCTGCCAGTATTCTTAAATATCATGTCCATGATCATGGTGATATCTATAATATTTTATCAAATTTTTTGTTCGAGCAGGTGTCACCATCTTCTTTAGTCGTGGTATATTTTTCTATCGTTCGATCTCCATTAAGATTTGTGCTCGAGGAGTATTAAGGGGAGTATAATAGTGAAACTTTTGAGGAGGTGTCCTTGATTGGTGCTAAGGTTTAGGAGTTGTAGGTCGATCATTTCAGGATGGAGTTCATGAACAACGAGGTCACTATTCCTCGCATCGATGTTGCACACGTCGATAATCCTTTTTCTTCTTCAACTTTTGAGTCGACTACGATCCGCCACCAAGGTTGCCTCCTTGCTGGTCCCAAAATTCCTTGGCTTGGGCGTATCTCTCTGCTCGCTCCAGCATTTTAGCGAAATTCCTCGGATAATCTAGGTTCAGAGAAAAGAGAAGATCATTTTGGAGGAGCCCGACCTTTAATGCTATCATTGCCATAAACTAATCCAAATTCCGAACCTCCAAGGTAGCCGCATTAAAATGGTTGATGTATTTCCTAAAAGGTTTGTTCTCGTGCTGCTTGATGCTTATAAGAAAATTTAAATTTTGGAGCTGCCGATGATTGCTAACAAAATGGGTAATAAATAGTCGACTCAATTGGTTAAAGAAATCCACGGATCCCGACTGCAGATTAGAATACCAATGTCGAGCTATCTTTCTCAAAGTCGAAGGAAAGGCTCAGCACAGGAATGCATCACTAGCTTCTTGTAGGTGAATGAGGGTGCGAAAGTTGTCCAGATGATCGATGGGGTCGGCAGTCCCATCATACAGCTCCATCTGAGGTATCTTGAATCATGGAGGCAGTGGCTCATCCATGATTTTTTGGGTAAATGGGGGATCAATATTGAACCCCAGATTGTCCCTATGCTGCTTCGGCGCTTGCAATGCGTCCAGCTGCTGTTGCATTTCTCAGAGCTTTTTCTCCATATCATCTTTCCGGGTAGGTCGACGCTGAGGAGATATATGGCCTAGGGTAGAATCTCTTTTGAAAATTAAAGTAGGGGATCGTGCAAGTCTCCATCAGAAAAGACTTATAGGTCGGCTGTGGTGGCTGGCTTTAGCCCTTGGGCTTCTAGGATGCCATTCGACTGATCTTCCATGGTATGGTTCCGAATTTTCTCCGAGCGAGCAAGGCTCGCTCTTCTGTTGTATTCCTCTTATGGCAGTTGAGAGTATCTGCACTTGCTGAACCAGCGTATTGTATTATTCTTGAGAGATCACCGGGGCTACATATGGATTCTCCTGAACCGAGGGTGGTGCATTAGTCGGCTGAGCGTTGTTGGTTCGTCTCCCATCAGAATGCTGAGATACTTTGATGCTTCTCGCGAGTCTTCATAATGTCCAGTGACTAGCTTTCTTCTCTAAAAAATTGGGCCTCGAAATCAGTCGAGGATCCTTCCTCTAGCACCAACTGTTGCTCCTGATCTCCCCACCAGAGATCGATCGCCGAGATATCTATGGTCAAGGAAGAACTACTGCTGGAGCTTCGCCCGACCTCCTACACAAAAATTCTCACTGAAAATTTCTCCGGTGAAGATCTTCCAATCCTCAAGTTAAGAGACTGAAGAATAAAGAGAGGAGAAAGCATTGAAAAATCAGTGCATACCTGGAGGGTCCCGGAGTTTCTTTATTTATAGGAAAGGAATTAGAGTCGTATTCGCTTCGGACTCTAATGGCTTTCCAGATTTGTCGCTCTAGATTGATATGGAAGATATTTTACTTTTTCTAGAAAATGGGATCACGAAGGACTTCTATGTAATTCGAACTTTCCTAATTTGGAGGGAGCATGGATCTGACGAACGGTGATACCTCGGTAATGGACGACCAATAACAGATTATCTAGGATTGATCGGCGATAATATGAGCAGTTAGTAGGTCGTCCGAATATTGGTCGGCTAAATCGACAAATATTAGATAGATCGGCTGTGGATAACTTTTTTTCGATTAACATTGAAGAGTTCTTTGATGACAGCTCGGTCGAGTACAATTCATGGTGAATCGTCAGCGAACTAATAGCCTACCATAGTGGCCAGTCATATGTGAGCAACATATTTCAATAGGTCGGTACAAACCAAGAAATGTCAGGCTAAGGATGAGCTATAATCGATCCACAATAATTATATTCAAGGGAAAATAGACAGAGATGCCCTACCTACTTCCTATATATATAACTTCAAATCAACAAGTGGCTAATATAATGATCAAGCCACTATCATGACATTAGTTTCATGATCTCTAAGTGAAACTAGGCCTTTAGCCATAGTGAAGTTTGAGGAGGAGTGATAGCAACATGCATGATGAGAAGAATAATCACATGATGGATTTCACACGAGAAAAGTTATTCAACAATTGGCTTTGGCTGATTCTCTCACAGGAAGGATTAATTCATAAAAGGAAAAAAAGATATATCAGCAATTGACTCTAATGATTCTCCCAAATAATGGAATTCACATAAAGAAAAAAATATATTCAATAATTGACTTTAGAGATTTTTCCGCCTTGCGATGAAATTTTCTTATATCATCTAGATTTTTTGTCATATTTTTGAATTTTAAAAGATGGGAACAAATTCCATAATTATAGGAATATTGCAATAGTTTTGTCTATGTACAACCTCTATAAATATACGAATAAAATCCCTCTCAAACTCATCTTGAGTTGGAGAGCCAAAATTATATTGTTTTGTTGTTTTTTTCATTGGCTTTTTTTTTTTATTATTGTTTTGATTTAGTTTGATATCAAAAGCAAAGAATGGAGCTAACTAAAAAAAAAAAAAAAGGAAGAAGAACCAAGCAGGCATACAGATATAATATGTGTGTTTGGTACCGAGTTTCTTCTTTCTGTTAGGTCCTTTGGATCCTGTGAGATCCTACCAATCCACTTATGGCCTCAAAAATAAGGTAGACGCTTCACAACCAAAATGGGAAGTTAAAACTATAACATACATGCAAAATATGAGAATAATCCAAGCTTGAGTTTGTTTCTGATCTAGCCTCGATCAGGATCTGAAAAATGCATCCCAAACTTATAACAGCAGGAAAAAGGACAGCGAGAGCCCGACAATGCTGCTTGAAAGAAGGCAAACATGTAGGAAGGGTCGTGATGCCGCCCACGGCGGGCGTGAAGCTGCATGAAATCACTCTTGGTGGTCTTCAGTTTCGGTTAAGCCCATTTAGCTCAACACTCGAAGCCAGCTCTTTATAGATGCTTCAATTGGACTAATATTTTAGAGAAATGGGCACCCTAGCCGATGGAGCTTATCAGCATTCTTTGGAACCCTTGAGAAGAAAAATTGAACATGAGTTCAGATGGATGAACGAATGTTTTTGTAACTCTTGTATTTGGTACGGATAGAAGGTTGAAGAGTTCATTAAGAGTCTGATCTTTGATGGATGAATATTATGAGAAATTTGGTTGATCAACTTATCCATATTTTCATGCTTCCCTAGATGGATAAATTATCTTTACATGAAATGAAGAAAAAGTGTTACCCATCTAAGAGGTGGATAAATCATTTTCTCATCAACCAAAAAAATAATCTTTTTATTTTATTCCTAATATATCCCTAATTCTATAATAATAATAATAATAATATAATACTATATTATATATAATATTATATTATATCATTATCTAATAATATATTATTTTAATGTATAATATATATTATATATTTTGTTATAATATATATTTTATTTTACTGTATATAGTATAATTTATTATATTATATATAAGTTTATTATATTATATTATATATGTAACATATATTATCTATATTTATTAATATATATATATTATATAATATTATATATTATAATATATAATATATAATATATTCTAATATAATATATTATACTATATTACTATATATAATAATATTTATATAATAAAAAATTTTATGAGAAATATGGATAGATCTTAATAAGTTATTCAGAAAACTAGTAATATAAAGAAAATGGATAATAGATTTTTAAAATTTTAATATATAAAAATATATAAATAAATTATTTTTATCTAAATATTATTTTAAAAATATTTATCTAAAAAAATATAAATTTTTATATAAATTTTTCTCCTTAAAAAACAAAAAAAAAGAAAAAAAGAGTGGCTCACAGGAAGTATTGTTTTTCTTCTTCTTTCTTTTAAAGGCATCGTGGCCAGAGATGCATTGAAATTAGGTGGATAGGTTACAATTTAACTACTCTAATCCATCTTTGATATGTATGTGCATACAGATGTACGTATATAATATGCATGCATGTCAACGGTTTCCACTCCGGTTTTTCTGCAAGAATTCATTAATTTAAACCCATATCAGATCCAATTAGATTTTGGATCCAGTTTCGGGATCCGAATCCAGCTCATTAGCTTACTGGATTTATTTTCACACTGTATTTTTTAGCAGCACGCAAGTAATATATATATATATATATATGAACCATGCAGGCGAAAATAACGGCAGCCGTAACCTTCTTTTAGTTAACAGAGTTAGATCAGAGTCGACCAGCATCAAATCCAACAATTGCGAACACTAGACGGCCGGCTTCTGAGCAGTAGCACCACCAGCAGTAGCTGAAAGTTGGGAGCTAAATGAGTTGGGCACGGTGCAATCCTTCCGTTTCTCCGTCAGCACATCCAACCGGCCCATCTTCACCATGGCTTCGGCAAAGCTCTGGAAGAAGATCTCCGGTTTGGCCACAAACCTCTCCACGATGGGCCGTGTTCTCGCATCACTGAACAGTTCCTGGTCGGAGGTGAAGAGCCCCCGGCGGTTGAGGAGGTTGATGAAGTAGCCGGCATCGAAGAAATTGGGCGTTCGGATGTCATTGAAGGTGCTGTTGTCGGTGGCGGGTGTCGGGCACGTGGCGAATAGATGGGCCGCGAAGGCTGCGTCCATGTCGGGATCTTGATCGGGGAAGAGGCGGGCGAAGGAGGAGCAGTGGGCGATGCCGATGGTATGCGCGCCGGAGAGCGCGACGAGGTCGGTTGGGCCGAGATCCTTCTTCTCGAACGCGTTCAGGAGGGATGTGACGTTGAAGAAAGGAGGTGGGAGGCTTGCGAGCGTAGTTTCGTTGGAAGGGAAGGTGAGGCCGTCGCGCCGGCCCAACGGCACCTCGTAGCAGGGTCCTCCAGACTATATACAGTGGGTGATCGCTCAGCTTTGCATATATAAGAGTTTTTTAGACAGGGCAACTTAAACTGCAGGAGGTGGAAACACACACGGATTCTCTACCGTGCATACAATACACGTATCATACCATATGATACATCATATATACAATCCATCATACGATGGATAGCTGTACATAAGTTATATCTATGTATGATTGTTCATCAAATTTACACTCGATAAAAATATTTTTTTTATTTTTTTAAAATCAAATTAAGAAGAGAATCATTAATTAATTTGCTTCTCTATAGATGTACTTTATATAATATGGTACAAGATAATTTAACAATCCATTATATGAAGCAAAAAAGAAATGATATGGATACTCTCCATTTTGTTTGGTGACATATTGATATTGAAAGAATTAAAGTTTAATTATTTGTATGAAGAAAAAAGAAAGTATGGACAAAGAAAATCAAAAAATATCTGGTAAGCCAAAATTCTCGAGAAGGTGGTGAAGTTGAAAGAAAATGAAACATATAATGCAAATGGCTCAATTAGATAACTTAATCATGTCTTACAATTGCATGATTTACATTTTTTTAATCTATATTAAGCAAATATAATTTCTATAAAAAATAAATGAGAGAAAAATATTCCGTTCTTTTCTTTTTCTCCCACTGATTTACTTTATTTTCTTATACTTACTTGGCAACCAGGCAAAACATTAATTATAGGTTTGAATTGGAGAGGATCACTTCGTATCACTGACGATAGAAGTATCACATAACTATTCTTATTTAAAAACGAGATGATCTTCGTGTTATACACCATGCAGTAATTATTTTTTTTTAAATAGAGAAATGAGTTTTCGGCCGGTCTTTAGTTCGACTGTCACTAGTCAATGATTACATTCCTTGGTTTAATTAATTTGCTGATCATTTTAATGCCGATTCCTGTCTATTAATTTAGTTGTTATTTTTATGACCCTTACCCAAAAAAATTACGTTTGTGATCCATTCATGCAATCAATCAAAAAATATAAAGGAAAGCAAATCTTATAATATATAATCATACTCTGTAAAAATATTGAATTACATCAAAAACATAGAAAAAGACTAATGTTTTAAAAACTCTTGTATTTGGTTCAGGCAGAAGGTTGGTGAGTTCATCATCTAGGGTATTATTTATTTTCTTCCTATTTCTTTTGGAGGCATTGTGCCTGTTTTTTTTGCACCAAAAGGTAAAAAAAAACAGAGAAAAAGTTACTGGATTTATTTTTTCAATATTCCCAAGCCCTATAGCAGATTGGGTCAGCGTATTATCAGCCTCCTTATTCCCGTAACCCAAGCAATGCCCATGCAGGACCAAAGTGGGTGGTGGTCTCACACGTATATATGGCTTTGCTCCATAAAAGTGGAGAGCTTGTGACGCTATTTGTCATCATGCGCGAATAGGTCATCATGACATTTTTCCTTTTAGCCCTGACTGGCTAACACCAAGCATCAGACAGTTATTATGTCTTTAAACACCGTCCATAGATTGACAAGAATTTAACTCTAATGACTTGGGCACAAGAATAATTGACCGGTCGGAGTCAGGGATCGATGCCTAGACCGCGTAACAAAGTTGAGGGACTGGAAAATAAGTATAGAGTTAAATTTTGGACTAAAAGACATAACGACACCTTCATTATCTTAAGCCTTAATTCGGTATTAATTGGATTCCTTAAAGTAATCGATATTAATTCGATTCCTAAAAAACTAATCAACTAACATATATATTTTAATGTCTGGACCCGAAAATCTCTCCCGGTTCCGACTTCCGAGCGAGTCCGTTTTCTGCAGGGTACGGTAGGAAAGTCGTCTTCCAATGGATTTTTGTAGAGTTGCAGCACCTCATTAGTTCATAATATTGGTGCTGAGAGTATGAAGTTAAGAGACTTATCTTTTTAAAGTGCGCGCTGAAAGAAAAGAGTATATGTGGTTTAAGACTCTTTAGGAGAAATATAACCAGTAATTCAGATGAATATATATATATATATATATATAGGAGTTGAGCATATAAAAAAGAATAGAGGTAATACATACCAGGAACACCAATTCACGAGCTGCAAGAGTGGTGATATCAGCACAGGAAACCACCAGGTCCCGGAGATCGTTGATGGCTGCGAGTGTTTTTGGCCTCGGTGCGAGGTTTGGTGGCGACTTTTGGTCACCGGTCTCGCCGATGAGCGGGAGCGAGCCATCACACCCCTAATTAACAAGCCAAAAATACTAGCATATTAACCGCGCGTCCTGATCGAGCGAGCGAAAATAATTGAAGTGGCTCCCTCCTAGGCAAGGCAACGGAAGACCATTAATCAATAATATTTGTCGTGGCTACGTATATAAATGTATATACCTGAACAAGACAGTCATGGAAATGGATGCGAAGAAGACCGGCGGCCATGCCGATGTCATCGCTGAAGACTGATCAACTCCAGCTCGCGGACAGGAGTCCCCGTAGAAGTTCCATGAAAGGCCATTCACCAATGGTGGGTAGTTATGGGCCACCGAGAGAGACGAGATGAGGGGAAGACTAGAAGAAATGAGGAGCTAGGATGACAAGCGTGAAGGCCATGTTGCTGATGATTGAATTGGTGAGTGCTTTAATTTGCAAGCATCGGGTCTTATTTATGTGTAAGGTGGTAGAGGTGTAGGGTTCAAATGATTCTGATTAATTAGGAATTAGAGGTAATTAAGCTTCATCTTAGTAATATTTAATTAAGTATTAGACTCATCCAACCAATCATTTTGTCAAGGAACCGTCGTACTGCGCGCCGGTCGTTCCTTCCTTCCTGAAACCATTACATCAAGCATGGTTGTCCACCCAAACCACAACCATATCCCCATTTCTTAATTTCTTTTCCCCTTCTTTTATTATTTATTTATTTAGTGGATAAGAAGTCCACCACAATCGCCTTCTCTCAAGATAATAATAGCTTCAAGGGTCTCGCTGTCAAAAAATAGAACTAATTTCAAGTTATTGCCCACTCAAAGTGCTGCGCAGCAACTTTGAGCTAATGCAGATCAATAGCTTGCAATTTTCATCAATAACTTTGGCCGGTTTTTCTTTTCTTCTGACAACTTAAATGGGATCATGACTCCACATACTAAAAAAGGGATCATGTTATCAGGGGAAGTTGAGAAGCTACGAAAATTTGATAGACGTTAATTGTGAATGCTTAAGGACTTTATCGCTCATGGGATGCTAGAAGAACTTAAAGACGAGAGTCTTCGAACAATATGAGAAACATATCTAAGACTAACAGGTAATAGTCCAAGGTTCTTTCTTGATTCATGCTAGTATCATATGGAATGATCGGTATAATAATTAAGATTCTATGTGGCACTTGGCACCTAACTCATTTTCTTTTTAAGCAATTGGTGCGTATACCTATCCTAGACAACGACAGAGAATATGATTTTGTTGATTTCCACGTGCTAGCAGGAAAAAATGGCGGAACGCATGGCTGCAGGGGACCAAGGTTAGGTAGCATGGGTAAAATGAGGAAGGAGAACGGGTGCTTGTTCCATATAATCTGTGTTGATTTTAGTCAATTAATTTCAAGTCTATCGTGATGACTTTAATTAAACCAACTTGAGTTTGGTTTAGGTGGAAGGTCCAAATCCTATAAACCCTTCAGCCATCATGTTTAAACTAAATTTTTCAAGTCGACTCGATCAGGACTCAAAGCATGGGTATATCTTTAGAGCCATTGAGTCAAACCATAGCATGTTAATTAATTTGATCAGCATGACAACAGTTTTGGCCTGTTCAATTTCTCTAGCCAACTAAAGAATCATTCTTAAATTTAGACTGCAAGCGAAATTTATGAGTTCATATCATGGGCATGTAAACCCATCTTATGGACCTATAATTTTAGTATATATATGATGCATATAATAGCCATGCAGGTAAGTTGCTATCTATAGCTTTTGGTCAGAGCATGCTTTGCATGCAAACAAGCACAAGCTTACCACCGCTGCTCGATCACCAAGCAAGTTGACTTCGGACCCGGAGCATGTGCTCTTGAAATTGACAAAAAAATTAATGACAACTTTTAATTTAATCCCCTATTTTTAAATCTTAATGATCTAAGTATGGAGCCACCTCATCCGCTCTCTTGAGTGCTTTTGCCTATTAGTTTTTATTGGTGCAGAATTTAGTTGACGCCGGATCGAGCTGGAGTGGAGGAGGACGAGATTACCGTCGGTGACCTACAAAATAAAGTTCCATCCAGAGTCGGTAGTAGTGGCTTCAATGGGACCCTCCGACGATCAAGCCAGCTCTTCTGGCCAACAGAAATGGAGTGTTCAGGAATGAAAAATGAGCTTAAAGCTTTAGAGGGAAGAAAAGAGCTCAGAGAAAATATATCTGGAGGGTTCCTTTTATAGATGGAGCTTGAACGATGGTGACGACCATACCATCTGGTAGCGGGCCGCTCTAGATCGTATGGGGTTCGGTACGGAGAGAGAGGTATCGTCAGACTGGTAGTGGCGGCCATGTCGTCCGATCGTGGGCCACATGGGGCTTGTTATAGAGAGAGTTCGACCCCTGGAGGAGTTCGACTGCAGAAGTGATCCGAAAGGAGTTCGGCTCCTGGAGGAATCTGGTTGAAGGAGAATTCTGGAAAAGAGTCCGACTCTTAGAGGAGCCCGACTGTAGGAGTGATCTGAAAGGAGTTCGACTCCTGAAGAAATTCGATTGTAGGAGCGATCTAGAAGGAGTTCGGCTAGGGCTCGATCATTGAGAAGTTCAATCGGGGCTCGATCGCTGAGGAGTTCGATCGGAGCTCGACCGCTGAGGATCTCGGAGGAAGTTCGGCTATCGTAAGAGTCTGACTGGAGCTCGACCGCTGAGGAGTTCGATCGGTTGAAGGGATTCGGCTAAGACTCGATTGCTGAAGCTCTTTCGTGACTACCAGTTGCATTAGGCTGAGCATCGGACTGGACTTCGGTAGGAGCGGGGTTTATCCCCAACAGTAGTCTTCCTCCACTTTCGAGTTAAAAATTCGAAGGAAGGGAGTGCAAAAAAGGTAACTGCTGAAGTCTTCTTCAGGGCTCTGTACCAGTTCAGGTTGAAGTTCGGAGGAGATCCTATCTTCCGCCAAAGTTGAAGTTGAGGTTGAGGCTCGGAGAAGATCTCATCCCAGACTGAGGTTTGAGGAGATCTTATCTTTGGCCGAGGTTGACTCAGACGCTCGAAAGAGATTTTATCTCTAATCGAGGTTGAAGGTTAAGCTCGGAAGAGATCTTAACTTCAGTCGAGATTGACTCGGGCGCTTGGAAGAGATCTTATCTCTGACCGAGGTTGAAGCTCGGGGGAGATCTTATCTCCTGCAGTCGAGGTTGGCTCGATCGCTTGGGAGAAATCTTATCTCTAGCCAAGGTTGAAGCTCGGAGGAGATCTTATCTCCTGCAACCGAGGTTGGCTCGGTCGCTCGGGAGAGATCTTATCTCTAGCCGAGGTTGACTCGGACACTTGGAAGAGATCTTATCTCTGGCCGAGGTTGACTTAGGCGCTTAGGAGAGATCTTATCTCTGATCGAGGTTGAAGCTCGGGGGAGATCTTATCTCCTGCAGTCGAGGTTGGCTCTGAAGAAAAATCCTGATTTTTCGGTCCAGGTTCGTTCAAATCTGATCAGATCAAGAGATATATTTTAAAATTTTTTTCTTTGATCTGTATCAGATTTGGGATGTTTCAGATCTAATTAATATTATTTTAATAAATAAAATAAATAAGAATAAATTAAATTAAATTTAATTTATCTGATTTGGATAATCCTATTATCCTGTTGATGATCCTGTATGCAGCGGAAGGTTCTGAATCTAGCCATGCAAGCGCCTGGCCTCTATCGGTATCCACTCAGGTTGGATCTGGAGATCCTCTTCTTCTCTATCACGTCTTCAAAAATCAGATCTGGATTTGATCTGGAGGATCTTCAAAACTCTTTTTGAAGATCAGCAGTCGTCCTTTGCAGCAGTGCAGCCTTCTTGCTTTAGATCTTCTTTCTTTGATCTGGATCGCACCAACCAAAGTCCAAAACTCCTTTTGGACGTGGAGAGCAAGGGGAGAAAGTGGTTTGGCGTGGAGAAGGAGGGGAGAGGCAGCCTTGGGGCATATGGAAACTCTTAGCTTCAATCTCATATGAATCTGAGTTGGGTACATGGTCTTATTTATAGACTAGCTGTGATCCAACTCCTCTTCTTCCCAACCAATCACAACCCTTTGTGAAATCAGATCTAAATCTGATTGGTGGGAATAGAGTCCCCTGAATTTCTCCTTAGAGGGCACCTAAGATCAGTCAAACTGGATTCTTAGAAGAACTCTAATTGGAATCCAAAAGGGAGGTGGAGTCCTTATCCAACAAAGACTCCTAGGTGCCTCCAACTTGGGCGCACGCCTAAGGTGGCGTGCACCCTCCTCCTTGCCAGGTTCTGGCAGGGGGGATAGGCCCCACCAGCTCTCCAATAGGTACGTGACATGTGATCAAAAGTCAAAGTGTCAATGGTCAACGTTTGACCAGTCAAAGGTAGACTTTTGACCAAAGTCAAAGAATAAGAAATGGTAGGTGACCAAAAATGGTAGGTAATGTCTTACAAAATAAGACAATCTATTCTGACTTGGACTACCTCCAGTTAGACCATATGAAGATCTCTGATTGAGCACAAACTCCTTTGGCTCAAACAAGACAACTTATTTATGATAGAAAAAGAAGAACGTTAAGTTCAATCGAGTGCTAGCACGATTTTCTTAAACCTAATTGAATCTCATTCAGATCAATTGAACTAGATAAGTTCAATTGATGATCACCAGATTCAAACCCTTGTTTGTGTGATCCAGTTAGGTTCAGTTCTGTATGGTAATGGGATATGTCATGATCTCTATCATCGACATCATCGAAACTCCTTTCGATGGATCAGAACTCTTTTGATTCGAACAGCTAGAATGATCGATCATCTAAATCATTCTAATTGCTCTCAAAATCCATCAGTGACACCTAGCAGTATATGGTGGCAACCCATCAGAGCTGAATGCAAACCTCTTGGTGCAGTTACCTGTGTGATTAAGTTCTTCTATCTTGAGCCCCGATTAGATTAGGGTTTAGGCGAACTCGTCAAACCCTAGTTTCTGTCATATGATGTAATCATTCGATTCGAGTCCAATATGAAAATCTAAATAGAAACTCTTTCTATTATTTCACTCTGCCATGGCCATGGGCTTCTGGACTTGATTCTCATGATTATCGTAGGGCTGCTCCTCTACCACCGAGGTAGATAGATTTCATCTTGATGCCATCCAGTTCCTACAATGAACATGCTATAGCCAACATACACCTCAGGGTTCCATATGGCTAGGAGACTGAGTAATGGTGTAGTTAAACTATAACACCCTCAAGGTGAACTGCCGATGCACCTTAGATCAAAGAATCAGACACACTACTGCAGCATCGAGTCAGTCATTGACGAGAAGGTAGACTCCCTAATGACTACTCGAGGTGGTCACGCTCAGTGCTCTCGTTCTCTAACAAGTACCTGTACTTTCGCTCCGATGTCTCCACACCATAGACTCAAGACTCATCTACTAAAGGGAAGCGATTGTACACCAATCTTTCGGATCAATCACCATCCTTGTGATGATCCTATGGTCGGGAGCAATTTATGAGTTAATAATGATTATTCATGTCTTAAATTTTCAACTCTTAAAAATATGAATTATTATTGCCATTAACTCAAAGGATGTATCACAGATACTAAATACACATATGTGGTAGAAAATAACCCATTTATTGATTTTAGTCAAAATTATAATTTTGCCCCTAGAAGTGTATTACAAGTGTCAGCCAATTCTGGCTTCTAGGATACATATATCTAACAGGCTCGATCACTCGAGAGAGATCTTATCTCTAGCTGAGGTTGGCTCAGACACTTAGGAGAGATCTTATCTCTCATCAAGGTTGACTCGATCGCTCGGAAGAGATCTTATCTTTGGCCGAGGTTGAAACTCAGAGGAGATCTTATCTTCTGCAGCCGAGATTGGCTCGGTCGCTCGGGAGAGATCTTATATCTAGCCGAGGTTGAAGCTCGAGGAAGATCTTATCTTCTGCAGTTGAGGTTGGTTCGGTCGCTAAGAAGAGATCTTATCTCTAGCCGAGGTTGACTTGAGTGCTTGGAAGAGATCTTATCTCTGACCGAGGTTGAAGCTCGGAGAAGATCTTATCTCCTGCAGTCTAGGTTGGCTCGGTCGCTCGGAAGAGATCTTATCTCTGACCGAGGTTGACCGGTCGCTCGGAAGAAATCTTATCTCTGGCCGAGGGTTGAAGCTCGGAGAAGATCTTATCTCCTATAGCCGAGGTTAGCTCGGTCGCTCGGAAGAGATCTTATCTCTAAGTCGAGGTTGACTCAGGCGCTCGGGAGAGATCTTATCTCTGATCGAGGTTGAAGCTCGGAGAAGATCTTATCTCCTATAGCCGAGGTTGGCTCAATCACTCGGAAGAGATCTTATCTCTTAGTCGAGGTTGACCGGATGCTCGGGAGATCTTATCTCTGACCGAGGTTGAAGCTCAGAGGAGATCTTATCTCCTGCAGTCGAGGTTGACTCGATCGTTCGGAAGAGATTTTATCTCTAGTTGAGATTGACTCAGGCACTCGAAAGAGATTTTATTTCTGGCCGAGGTTGGCTCGGTCGCTCGGAGAGATCTTATCTCTAGCCGAGGTTGACTCGGCACTCAGGAGAGATCTTATCTCTAGCCGAGGTTGGCTCGAATGCCCGGAATAGATCTTATCTCTAGTCGAGGTTGGCTCGGTCGCTCAGGAGAGATTTTATCTCTAGTCGAAGGTTGACTCGGGCACTCGAAAGAGATCTTATCTCTGACTGAGGTTGGCTCGGTCGCTCGGAAGAGATCTTATCTCTAGCAAGATTGAAGCTCGAAAGAGATCTTATCTCTAATCGAGGTTGGCTCGGGCTCTCGAGAGAGATCTTATCTCTGTCAAGATTGGCTCGATTCGCTCGAAAGTGATCTTATCTCTAGCCGAGGTTGCTAGGTCGCTCGAGAGAGATCTTATCTCTAGCCGAGGTTGGCTCGGATGCTTGGAAGAGATCTTATCTCTGGTCGAGGTTGGCTCGGGCGCTCGAAAGAGATCTTATCTCTGGCTAAGTTGACTCGGACGCTCGGAAGAGATCTTATCTTTGGTCGAGATTGAAGCTCAGGAGAGATCTTATCTCCTGCAGTCGAGGTTGGCTCGGTCGCTCGGAGAGATCTTATCTCTGACCGAGGTTGGCTCGGTTGCTCGGGAGAGATTTTATCTCTAGTCGAGATTGGCTCGGACGCTCAGAAGAGATCTTATCTCCGATCGAGGTTGAAGCTCGAAAAAGATCTTATCTCCTGCAGTCGAGGTTGGCTCGATCATTCGGGAAGAGAGATTATCTCTAGCCGAGGTTGACTTCGGCACTTGGAAGAGATCTTATCTCTAGCAAGTTTGACTCGAACGCTTGGAAGAGATCTTATCTCTGGTGAGGTTGAAGCTCGGGGAGATCTTATCTCCTACAGTAGAGGTTGGCTCGGTCGTTCGGAAGAGATCTTATCTCTAGCCAAGGTTGACTCGGTCGCTCAGAAGAGATCTTATCTCTAGCCAACCTCGATCGCTCGGAAGAGATCTTATCTCTAGCCGAGGTTAGCTCGGGCGCTCGAAAGAGATCTTATCTCTGATTGAGGTTGACTCAGTCGGTCGAGAGAGATCTTATCTCTAGTCGAGGTTGAAGGACTTTGACCTGCTCATGTTAGGACGAGGTTCTCCTCCTGTTTCTAACATGGCTACTATTAACTGCTTCTTTCCTATCATCACGTAGTTTTTGCACCAAAAAATAATATTATTGAATGGAAGAATTTTATTGAAGGAAAGTTACTAGCAACGCATCACCAAATTTTTTATGTTTCAGGGTCGTGGGAGCATTGTTCCTCCAAATTTCTTCAAATGATAAGTCTCGGGTTGAACAACCTCCTCTATCTTATGTTGGCCTTCTCAATTTGGAGCAAGCTCCTCTTGGCTCTGAGGCTGAGAGATGATGGATCGTCAAAGTACCAAGCTCCTCTCAGACGTGGCATCGATGATATGGGAGGCGATCGATCTTTTTGTTGTTCCTCCGTCATTGATGGTTCTGGCTATGGCAGCACCCTCGACCGATCTTCTCCTGCTTCAGGCTGGTGTCTGAGAAACCAACCCAGTTGGCCTCTCCTAATGAGCTCCTCGATTTCATCTTGGAGCTGAACGTATTCTTCAGTGTCATGACCATGGTCGCGATTCTAAAGGCAGTACTTACTTCGATCACGCTTGTTTAGGGGAGATCGTAATTTTTCTGATCTTGATAGCTGGTTCTTAATTTCCGTTAGAACTTGAGCCTTAGGAGTATTGAGAGGGGCATAGTTGTGGAACCTTCCGGAGGGAGGACTTCTTCGCGCCCTTCTATTGGGGCGAGCTCGAGGAGTTCGGACTCGCTTGCACTCGGAGGGAGTCCGTGAGCACGGCCGAACTTCATTCGACCCTCCATTGATGGTGGATCTATTACACTCGTCCGTCCACCGCTCTCCTATGGTTTTTTCATCCTTCAACTTCAAGGCTTCTTCCGTACGGGCATATCTCTCAATCTGGGCTAGCAGGTCAGTAATGTCCCTGGAATACTTCTTCTCCAGGAAGAACAATAAGTCATTCTTCTGAAGGCCGCTCTTGAGTGCGGCCATCGCAACAGACTAATCCAGGTCCCAAACTTTCAATGCTGTGGTATGAAATCAGATGATATAAGCTCGGATGGATTCCTCCTTCTTCTGCTTGATATTCATCAGGAAATCCGAACCTCGATGTGGGCGTCGGTTGTTGATGAAGTGAGCCACGAACTGATGGCTCATCTGATCAAAAGAGAAGATCGTACTTGGTTTCAACATCGAGTATCAATTTCTCGTTGCTTTCTTTAAGGTAGATGGAAAGGCTCAGCATAATATGACGTCTGGTGCGCCATGGAGTAGTATCATGGTCCGAAAGACCTCTAGATGATCAATTAGATCAGAGGTTTCGTTGTAGCTTTCAAATTGAGGAAGCTCGAAGTTCGACGAGATAAGCTCTTGCATAATTCGGAAGGAGAATGGAGGATCGGTGTGGACGTCATCAAGGTGAGCTGGGGCGACGTGGCCGAGCTTCTCAATCTATTGGTTCATCTTTCGCAGTCTGTGATCGAGGGCGTCATCTTAGTTGCAGATCTTGGAGGGCTTTCGACTATAAATGGGGAAGATCTCCTCTAGAGGAGAACCATGATCCGAATACGGATCCTCTACTCTCTTTTTTTTTTTCCAGAGACGATGGGTACGCTAGCCTGAGTTCTCTTTCTTGGGGCCAATTTTTGACATCCTGATGATGGATTTTTTGGTGGAGTCACCGTCGAGGGCTGCTGCATGGTCTGCACCATCTCGGTGAGGTTCTGAATCTGCTGCATCAGCAGGTTGAGCTACTCTGCATCTACCATAGTTATAGGTGGAACCTGAGTTGCCGAGGCTGAAGTAGGAGCAGATGGATCTGGACGGGATTGGACCACGGAGGCCGTCGATCGTCAGGTCGAAGCTCTCCTAGGAGACATTTTCTCTCAGAAAAGAACTCTATAGAGGAAGAAGAGAGATCTCTAGAGAGGGAGGAGAGAGATTGTCACTGAGCACTCCTTTAAGAATAAGGGGACTCCAAGAACACCTCAAGAACAGAGGTGTGCCCTCCTTCTAGCACCAATTCTGTTGGTGCAGAATTTGGTTGACGCCGGATTGAGCTGGGTGGAGGAGGATGAGTCTCGTCTGAAGTCGGTGATGGTGGCTCCGACGGGATCCTTCAATTATCAAGTCAGCTCTTCTGACTAATAGAAATGGAGTGCTTAGGAATGAGAAGTGAGCTTAGAGCTTTAAAGGAGAGAGGAGAGCTCAGAGAAAACATATCTGGAGGGTCTCTTTTATAGACGGAGCTTGAATGATAGTGACGACCATATCATCTGGTAGCGGACCGCTCTAGGCCGCATGGCATTTGGTACGGAGGGAGAGGTGTCGTCAGGCTGATAGTGGTGGTCATGTCGTCCGATCGTGGGCCGCATGGAGCTTATTATGGAAATAGTTCGATCCCTGAAGAAGTCCGACTGTAGGTGCGATCCGAAAGGAGTTCGGCTCTTGGAGGAATCTGGTTGAAGAAAAATTCTAAAAGGAGTTCGGCTCTTGAAGGAGTCCGACTGCAGGAGCGATCCGAAAGGAGTTCGGCTTCTGAAGAAATTCGATTGCAGGAGCGATCTGAAAGAAGTTCGGCTAGGGCTCAATCGCTGAGAAGTTTGGCCGGGGCTCGACCACTAAGGAGTTCCATCGGTTGAAGGGATTCGGTTAAGACTCGGCCGCTGAAGCTCTTCCGTGACTATCGGTTGCATTAGACTGAGCACCGGACTGGACTTCGGCAGGAGTGGGATTTATCCCCAATAATTTTGAAAGAGCAAGCGGATGGAACTTGGTCTTTCTCAAATTCCGAGTCAAGAATTTGGAATTTTTGAAGTTCTCATGCTTCGTTCCAACATCCATGGCCACAGCAATGCTCTCTGGCATTTAACAACCAACAAGGCATCAGAGTAGTTGGAAACACTCCACGAACTTGAGCCCTCTTAACTTAGATAATGGCCAGAAACATCTATCTTATACCTTAAAATAACGACAGAATAGGCGTCATCTTCAGTAAAAGACATACTATAAAGAACTCTGTGATGCATGTAACATTCCACGTGTGCACTCAGAAGAGAGCCAACTTTGTCCACTTCTCCAACTTGATTTATTTTATGATGCTGGCCGGTTCTGCTTTTGCGTTCTCCCCTCCTTCATGTCTTCTTCTCTTCTTCTTTCTACAGGTGAGTTTCTCTCACCCATGTGTAATTTTTTCAATCGAATCCTTGGTGGTATCACCCGTTTCCTCAGAAAATAAGGTGCTGTCTCCTAGCAAAATAATTATTAATAACAAGGTGATATCTGAGGATAATGAGCTCTTTTGTCAAATTGATACAGGATATCCTAGAAATATGGAATATTTTACTTGGATATGGAATAGGTGTCCGCTAATTCGGTGCAAAACCATTACATGCTAGCTGAATCTAAAATCTTTGCCACCATCCTAAAATCTTTGCACTTCCGATCTAATTCTGATAATTCCATACCTACCAAGGCATTTGCTTGACTTCGTATGACTAGTGTGAACTCGCTCATTCTTCTCTGTTCCACGTTCAGCGTGCATGCTTTTTCCCAGAGGCAATGCATGAATCTGTCCGCTTTCCCTGAAACATACTAAACTACAATGTATCGATTAGATGCATATAAAGAACAAGGACTATCTAATTAACTGAGATCAGCCTTTTTATCATTAATTACTAACTTCTTGCTTCCGCCCCATGGACGAGACCCAATTCTAAACAAAATACATAGTCTTCACAAAACGTTTGATCAGTTAACGAAGGCCTAGAAGAAAGAACTTTAGAAGAATGCTCCAAAGTGGTCTGTATTTGTCTTCTACTACTGGCACGCAAGAAAAAATTACTATAAATTATAAAATTAAAATTCATAATTTTATGTAAAGATATAACAAAAATAAAAAAAATGACGATAAGAATTTAGAAATATTCTGTCTAAATTTAATAGAACATATGATTAAATTATAATGTCAAAGTCGTTGATATTTTTTTTTAAAAAAAAAAAATCAACAGATGGAAGTTAGAGAAAGAGTGGACTGGGAGTGATTGTACTAAAATGGATAGGAGAGAGAAATTCTGAAGCTCTTAAATTTGCAGTCCAAGGAGGGATGCGGTTATGTGATAGCGGATTTCAGGAAGGAGAAAAGATGGAGGTATACATACTTCACCTTGTTTCTAGTAGTTTTACATAATTGTCCCTTTAAACTTGAATTGTACAGTAAACTTTAAAGAGGAAAAAAAAAGGATAATATGAGAAATTTTGACAAATAAAGTATAGGATTTTATAGGTATAATGCAAAATGCCTGAAATGCTAGACATATGTGAGACTTATTTTAGTAGGAAAATATTATGTGTCATCCAAACAGTTATTTAGAAAAAAAATGATAAAATTTCAAAGTTTTAGGAGCCGTGAATAGTAAATTAATTTTTGGAGCTCAAATTTAACATACTAACGCTTGTGTATCATCTTTATGCTGATATTATAGAGCAAATATGGTAGCATATGTAGTAGCAATCATACCAAGTTTCCATCTAAATATGAAACTTAAAAAATATAGGCCATCCGATCAATTAATGGTAAGATAATAGCGTGTCTTCAATATACCCCACTGGGAAGATGCTTCTTCAATTTATTAAAGCTTCTTGGAATCTTCATTTGCCATTAAAAAATATTATCTTTAACTTATTTTGGAATTGATGAGGATATTAAAATAACAAATGGGCAAAGCATATTAAAGATACTGTCTTAAAAATAGTATTTTCTCAATAAGATCGTAATACATAAATTTGCTGGTGCCTACTTAGAAAACCTGCATCCGGGATACAATACGCAACTCCAATCTTTTTCGTCTAGGTCTACGTACTTGAAGAAAGATAAACTAATTTAGACATCTGATAGCTAAAAAAAAAAAAGAAAAAAAAAAGAGCGTAATAAAAGATAAGACAAAATAAAGAGCGTAATAAAAGATAAGAAAGATAAGATACCTCTCATGTTTCCTATTATATCAAGTTATATAATAATCCAAAGGATATTATCTAAGAGACATATCCCTTTAAAAGCACACATTTTTTTGGTAGAGAGAAATAAAATGAAATCCTGTGAGAGTCGATCCCTTTGGATCTGATTCATCTTAAAGCTAGCGTCTCTTGGTGACTTCACCAGAACAACAAAAAAAAAAAAAAAATGAACGAAGAAGACTCCGAGTCTTCTCCGATCAACTTCTAATTAGAGTCAAAATCCACCTTGGAGAGGAGTGAAACTCATCCCCTCCGACTCTATATTAAAGGTCGGAGCTTTCTCTCTCTTCCACCAAAGAATAGAGACCTACTCGATAGAGATCGTCGGAGTTTCTTTTTAGAAGTTGTTAATGTCCCACCTCAATCTATCACTACAGCCATCATCGAAGTTCGAGATAAGCCTCGACTCCTCTTTCTCTCTTTCTTTCTTTTTCTTGCTAATGCACATCATTGCCGACCACTGAATTCATCAAAAAATAAAAAATTTTGAATCTTTATCCTGTTTCGGATATTTCACCCTTGCTTTTTTCTTGGCTTTTTTGCCATCGGTGGTCACCATCGACTACAAATTTGAGTTCTCTAGGTTGTGGTGTCACAGCCCCAGCCATCAGCTAGTAGCTGTAGCTTTCGATTTAAAAATCTAAGGGGGACCTTATGGTCCCTTATTTCATTAAAAGAGAGGAGAAGAGAGGGACACGAGTCCCCTCTTCTACAAAGAAAAAGAAAAAAAAATCAAAAAGAAAAGAAAAGAAAAAGAGAGAAAGAGGGAGAGAGAAGAGAGAGTTGGTTTAATTGATGATTTAATTGGTTTGGATTTAATTCAATTAAATTTAAGTCAATTTGGATCATGTGGATCCAATTTAGGAATTGATTCAAATCTAAATTAGATTCGAGTTAGATTAAAAAAAAAATTAATTATTTTTTTTATTTTTTTAAAATTAAAAATTGATTAAATTATTTGATATGCTAGAGTTTTGAAGAATGTCAGGTTTAGAGATCAATTTGGAAAGGTTGTAGAATTTTGGATTTAATCAAAAGATAAGTTTTCTTTTATTTCTAAATTTATTTTTATATATATTTATATATTTAAAAATTAGATCTTTATATATAAACTATTTAAAAATTATTAAATTTTAAAATTATAAATTTATAAATAAAAAATAATTGAGAAAAATTTGGATCATGCATGATAATACTATTAAATGTTATAATTTTGAAAGAGATGGTTTTTCTTAAAAATTGCATGGTCTCTAAAAAGAAAATTATATTGTCCATCAATGCATAAAATTTTGAATGAAAATTATTTTTATTATTTTTTAAAAAATATAACAATTAAGTTAATATTGTTATGAAAATAAGTATTTTTATGAAAAAATACTAGTGACAAAAGCAATAAAAAAACTCTCTAATTAGATTATGATTTTGGTCTAACCAACGAGACTGATCATTAGCCATTCATTAGAAATATGTTTCTCCTGAGCCTAGTCAGTCGGGATTGATTGCTGGCAGACTTAGTTCTTATGGGCCTAGCTAGTGGGGCTGACATTGGTAGCATACCAATGGTTCAGATGTTCTTCGTTTCAGACTAATCTCTTTATCTTGTTATGGAATGAATCATGACCGGATGAATTAGAGTTAGTTTTTCTTTTGGATCTAGTCAGTGGGGCTGATCACTAATAGTATGTCGATAGATTGGATGCTTTTCGTTTAGGAATTAATCTCTCTTGGATCTTGTCACAGGACTGATCGTGGCCATAGTCAACAAAGACTGAGAGAGGATTTTTAGTTTGTACTGATGTATATAGCATATTTTGAAATAAAATTATCTTGATGTATATTATTGCTAAGTTATTATATTGTGAAAAATAATTACACTTTATCCCTTAGAGATGATTGGTAACTTATTGAGCCCGTAAATCTCACCCCCTCTTTTTTGTTTTTTTTTCATATCCAGAAGATTCTATGGGGCTTGGAACCGATCAATGAGGAGCATAGGATCTTAGAGATTCTTAGTTTGATTATTTTTATAAATAGTAATCTAATTATGATGAAATATTGGTGAGCTATATTTTTTAATAAATAAGATTAGAGATTTTCTTTTGCTACTACAACTGAGTTAGATTGATATGATTATGTATTGATAAAGGCAGGCCTTGCATATTCTTTAGGGTCTTACTTTAAAGAGTGTGCGGCTATCACGTGCCTAATCCGAATGCTGAATTCAGAGTGTGATAGAGTGGTATCAGAGCTTAGGTTTAAGGATATTAGAGACTATAACTTAATTGATATCAAAGTTTAAGGTTATGATTAGTGGTAATTGAACTTAAGGTTATGATCCCTAAAGACCGTGAGTTAAGGGATATTTAAGCATAAAGTTATGATCATTAAGGATGTGATAGAGATAATTTATAAGATTAGGATCTCAATGGATAATTTATATCTCGAATTATAATTTGAGAGGTTGACCAAATTATGATCTTATTGGTTTAAAAGTTATTTAGCAAACCCAAGATGTTCGGTGGATTTAGATCAGAGTATGCAGCGAAAGCATAGTGATTTAAATTATTTAAAATTAATTAAAAACTTTATTTTTAATAATAAAATATTTGAATTTTTTGTTCAACAAGAGATAAGAGGTCAAGGATGGAATAGAAATTTGGTTTACCTAAGCTTATCGACTTTGTAGTATGCTACTTTCGAGGATAAAATTATTTTAAGCAATGAGAATGTGAGAATCGATCCTTTTGGACTCGGTTCACCTTGAAATCGGCGTCTCTTGCTGACTTCACTAGAACAAAAGAAAAAAAAGAACAAAGAAGACTCCGTAAGGAGTTTTCTTCGACCAACTCCTAAATAGAGTCAGAATCCACCTCGAGGAGGAGTGAAACTTCTCTCCGTTAGCTTTATATTAAGAGTCGAAGCCTTCTCTCTCTCTCTCTCCCATCAAAGAATAAAGACCTAATCGATAGGGATCGCCATAGTTTCTTCTCAAAAGTTGTCAGTGTACCCACCTCAATTTCTCATTACAGCCATCACTGGAGTTTGAGGTAAGCTCCGGCCCTTCTTCCTCTCTTTCTTTCCTTCCTTTTCTTGCTGGTGCGCACCATCGCCAACCACCAAAATCATCGAAAAAAGAAAAGTTTTGAATCTTTATCCTATTTTGGATATTCTGCCTCTCCTTTTTTCTTGGCTTTTTCGTCGTCGGTGAGCACCGTTGACCACCAGTTGAGTTCTCTGGGTTGTGGTATCGCGACCCTAGTCATTGCCAGCCATTGGCCAGCAGCTATAGCTTTCGATCTAAGAACCAAAGGGGGACCTCATGGCCCATGTTTCGTTAAAAGAGAGGAGAAGAGAGGGACATGGGTCCCCTCTTCCATGAAGAAAAAGGAAAAGAAAGAAAGAAAGAAAGAAAGAAAGAAAGAAAGAGAGAGAAAGTTAGTTTAATTGGTTTGGACCCGATTCAATTAAATCTAGGTCAACCTGGGTCACGTGGATCCAATTTAGAAATTGATTCAAATCTAGACTAGGTCCGAGTTAGATTAAATTTTTTTTTTTAATTATTTTATTTTTTAAAATTAAAAATTAATTAAATTATTTGATATGCTAAGTCTTTGACATTAGAAGAATGTCGAGTTTAGAGAATAGTTTGGAAAGGTTGTAGTAGAATTTTAGATCTAATCAAAAGGTAAGTTTTCTTTTATCTCTGAATTTATTTTTATTTATATTTATATATTTAAAAATTAGATCTTGTATATAAAATATTTAAAAATTATTAAATTTTAAAATTATAAATTTATAAATAAAAATTGATTGAGAAAAATTTGGATCATGCATGATGACACTATTACATATTATAATTTTAAAAGAGATGGTTTTTCTTAAAAATTGCATGGTCTCTGAAAAGAAAATTATATTTGTCCATCGATGCATGAAATTTTGAATAAAAATTATTTTTATTATTTTTTAAAAATATATGAAAATTAAGTTGATATTGTTATGAAAATAAGTATTTTTATGGAAAAATAGTTGTGACAAAAGCATAAGAAAAATTCTCTAATTAGACTATGATTTAGGTTTAGCCAACGAGATTGATCGTTGGCCACACGTCAAAATAAACATGTTTCTTTTGGACCTAGCCAGTTGGAGTTGATCGTTGATAGAGTTAGTCCTTGTGAGTCTAATTAGCAGGGTTGATCACTGGTAGCATACTGATAGTTCGGATATTCTTTGTTCAGGACTAATCTTTTTGTTTTATCATGGGATAAATCATAACCATATAAAGTAGAGCTAATTTTTCTTTTGGACATAACCAGTGGAGCTGATCACTAGTAGCACGCCGATGAATTGGATATTCTTCATTCAGAAACTAGTCTTTTTTGGATCTTATCATGAGGCTGATCGTGGCCATAGTCATCGAAAACTGAAAGAGGATTTTTGATTTATACTTATGTGCATGGCATATTTTGAAATAAAATTATCTTGATATATATTATTGCTAAATTATTATACTTTGAAAAATAATTATGCTTGATCCCTTAAAGATGATTGATTATCGAGACCATAAAACTCATCCCTCTTTTCTATTTTTCTTTCAGATTCAGAAGATTCTATGGGACTTGGGACCAAACAATGAGGAGCATAGGATCTTAGAGATTCTTAGTTTAATTTATTTTTATAAATAGTGATTTGATTATGATGAAATATTGGTAAGCTATATGTTTAAATAAATAAGATTAGAGGTTTACTTTTGCTACTACGGTCGAGTTGGATTTGATGTGATTATGTATTGATAAAAGGTAGATCTTATATATTCTTTAGAGTCTTGCTCTAAGAAGTATGCGGCCATCATATATCTGATTCGAATATTAGGTTCAGAACATGATAAATTCTTTACATATTTTTAGGTTTAAAAAATATATAATAGCTATTAATTTCTAATAACCATATAGACAACGACCAATAAAAATAGAGCGGCATAAGAAAAGATGCCCGTAGGCTCCTAGCTTCCATGAATGCAGTAACCACGCAAAAGATGCCTATTTAAGATATTATTTTATAAAAATTGTAAAAAAAAAAAGGGAGAATCTGTTGGTGTTGTCTGCAATGCCCCCCCCCCCCCCATTTTTTTTTTTTAATTTACTACAATAAGGTATTTCGAGTTGATTTCTAGACTGTTGATTAATTTTCAACCAAGCTCAACTTCTAATAGAAAAATTCTTTCTACATCATGGGCAATGTAGCTCTATGGATACCATCCATGGTGATTCACTCTCGCATGAGATCAGAGCATGGTGTTCGAAATTTTTTTTTTTTTTTATTTCGATCCTATGCGAGAGCGAATCACTGCGGGCGGTGTCTGCGGAGCTACACCATCCATAGTGTAGAAAGTATTTCCCACTTCTACTATTAGTTTAAGGTGCAATGAGGGTAGTGTGTGCCGCATGGCTCAATTGTTCGTAGATATATACTCCTTTCGAGTATTTGAGCATGCCATTCAGTGATGGCAAATTTCTTAAGTTGGACTGGCTTCTATTATTGCAAAAACTTGAAAGCAAACTAATCTCTTGGAAAAGCAAGTACCTCTCTTTCGAACGGAGGGCTCAAATTAGTTAACTTCATCCTCATGTTACTCCCTCTCCATTTCATGTTCCTTGAAAGGTGTAAAAGACCTTTTCTTTGGATCATATGGTTTATCTTGCAAGGTGAATTGAAAAATAATTTATTTGCAAAAGGAAGAAGGCGGGCTAGGAGTTTAAGGATATTACCTACTTAAATGCTGCCTTGCTGACTAAGTGGGGATGGAGGTTCTTGGCAAAAGATTGGGATATTTGGTGGAGACAAATTGAATTCGCCCATCATAAGAGGGTGAAACTATCTACGTGTTGGAAACCACCTCGAAGATGCTCCAATTTATGGAAGGATGTCATCAAGTCTCTTCCGGCCTTTTCAGAACAAAGTGCACTTCAAAATTAGAAATGGAAAAGATACATTGTTTTGGAAGGATGGTTAGCTTTGTGATGTACCGAAGTTCAAGGGGAATTGCTTACATCAAGAAGACAGACAGAAGGTTATTGAATTTTATTTTATTCTATTCGTTTGATTGCTGTCGGTGTTGTAGTTTTGGATCAGATCCGGTTGTTACTTAGGACTAAGGAAGATTATCTCTTTGCTTGGTTTTGACTTGTTGATTTGATACTGGGTGCCGCACTTGAAGAAGATCAGAATATCTTTTTCTTCCATCCCTGTTTCAATTGCCAACTTCTTGTTGTTGTTGGACTTAGGGTCCCTTGGATGGTGAAAATTTGCCTTTTTGTCCGGTGTTGACTATGTAACCTATTGGGTGCAGAGGGGGTGGGTACCGTGTACAAAGAAGGATTACAACCTTGCAAAGCACCCGGAGCTTCATGTGCCGAACCTTTAGGTGATCAAGATGATGCAGAGCTCTTTGATGCTAGGTTGCTTGTAGAAATTTCTGAACCATAAACAAATTCAAGGTTACGTGCAATCATCCTAAAACTCAACCTATTGTATCACATAGTCTCGATTATGATCATATAAAACGAACCATAATCATATGTTCACGGCCTGAGAGTTACCTAAAATTGCAGCTAGAATTAATTTGAGAATAAAAGAGCTTAATTAAGCACCAAAAAAGGCATTAAGATAGGACCCGCTTAAGGCACCCGAGAAGAGCTTTTAATTTCTCTTGTTTTCGTTTTTTGGTTCTTATTCCACTCTTTCTAGAGTCATTCTTGATCTCCACTTATGAAATCTTCGCTATCAGATTTTAGTTTGAGATAACCACCTAAAGTGGTGTTACTCTTCATATAAACATGAAGTTAAAAAAATTAACTTCCACTACAAAAGCAGTTTTTGCTCTACAAAACTGCAAATCACGTGCCCCTCTCTTTGAGGCTTAAAATGGTAACATGGGCTTGGATTCAAGTAAGTTACAGGTCTAGTTCTTTGAGCCCATCATGGATGGCTTATTTGCTTTATCTCCCACTTATACATGATGAGATTAACTCTTATTCTCCATCACTGCAACCTTCAGACTAAACAAGTAGACCATAAAACCAATGCATACTTCAAGAGCTCAAGTGCTATATATCTGTTAGGATAATATAGCTTCTCGATTAATAGAGTTAGAGTAAATGTAGTATGCAGTATCCTAGATCATTTATCATATTCATATCTCTTTTGATCTCATTAAATGCATTTAAGTTCATAAGTATGTCATATTACTTAGATAAATATAATTGACTAATCAATAAATACAACCAATGTGATCATACTTAATGATCTTTTTCTTCTCCTGATTTTCTCGATTTTAATTTAACTTACTTTTCTAGGAATGCCCTACTAGACCATATCTAACATAGTCCTTTGGCAACATCTTAAGATAGCAAACATTAAACTAAGTCTTAAGTAATAGATCGGAGTCATGAGAGTATAGGTAAAGATTACTTATAATCTTAAGTATGAGAAGGCCAATCTTTTTATCTATTCGACATACTTCTCATAATAATTGGTTTATGTACTTAACATAAATGTATATATATGTTTTTAATGCATGCATTCTTTCTCTCCTCCCCTCAGCCCAATAAATTGCAATTAAGTGTCAATAACATTACCACAAACAATGTTATTTACATAAACATGTTGGGAAATAAATTCAAGAACAAGTACATCAACATCTATGCAAACTCAATGATTTTACATGCCTATGGAAAACATCTTTTGCAATAAACTTTACGAATAGATCTACGATCATCTCGTGCGTAGAAATGTACTTCATATTGATTCACACTATGCAACCATGTTCCTAACAAAATCATACTTAATGTCTATGTATTTGATTTTTTCATGATACTTGAGATCCTTTGTGTAAACTATTGTTGCTTGACTATCACAATTTATAGTCATCGAGCCAACAACACTGTCAGACACTCCCTAGTGTATCAAAAATCACTTTAACCAAATAGCCTCTTGCACAATAGTTGAAAATGCTATAAACTCAGCTTTCATTATGAATAGAGCTATACATGATTATTTCTTATCGCTCCATGATATGGCTCTATTATTCAGTAAAAGAATATATCCAGAGATAGATTTTTCCTCATCCAAATCTCCTCTCCAATTAGCATCCATATAGCCTTTTAATTGCAGATCACCTTCTTGATAACACAATGAGTAATCAATTGTGCCCTTGAGATACCTTAGAATCCTCTTCATTGTTTTCTAATGTGCTTACTCAGGGTCAAATTAATATCTACTTACCATGCCAATTGCATAACAAATATTAGGTCTAGTATACATCATAGCGTATATAAGACTTCCAACCGCATTGGTATAAGGAACATTTCTCATTTGATCCTTTTCTTGTGGAATTTTAGGACATAACCTTCGGCTTAAAGCTTTACCTTTGAAACTTGGAGTATTTATAGGTTTACAGTCCTGCATATTGAATTACTCTAGAACCTTCTTAATGTACGACTCTTATGAAAAAAGATAGTAACTTCTTTAAACGATCCCTTGAAATCTTAACTCCAAGGATATATGCAGCCTCACCCACATATTTCATCTCAAAATTAGATGATAACCATCCTTTGATAGTGTTAATATACTCTGATCATTTCTGGCTGTCAGTATATCATCTACATACAAAGGTAAGATTATAAATTTATCCTTGGACCTTTTGGTATGTATGCAATGATCCTCATTGATCATAGTGAAATCATACAACATGATTGCATCATGAAACCTTATATACCATTGCCTATAAGATTATTTGAGATCATAGATTGACTTCAAAGGTCTATACACTTTGTGCTGTTAGCCTTCTTTAACGAAACCTATGGGCTATTCCATGTAGATTTCTTTCTTCAATTTTTCATTGAGAAAAATAGTTTTCATATCCATTTGATATAGTTTAAGATCCAAGTTAGCCACTATACCCAAAATTAATCTTATCGAGGTGAACCTTACCATAGGTGAAAAAGTTTTTTCATAATCTATTCCTTCCTGTTGTATGTACCCCTTAGCCACTATGTGAGCTTTGTATCTTTTGATACTTCCATTAGTCTTATGTTTTATTTTGAGGATCCACTTGTTCTCAATTACTTTACGTCCCAAAGGCAAATTGACTAGTTCCCAAACTTGGTTCAATTTCATAGACTCCATTTTTTCTTCCATTACCTTAATCTATTTTTCCTTAGTAGGACATGAAAAAGCCTCATTAACGTCCTTGGCTCCTCTTCATCATGAGTAACTATAAATACTTTTCTTTCAATCTCAAAACACTAATGGGGAACATTTTTACGACTCATTCATCGTAATGACATTGACTCTTCAATAACTTGGTTACTCCCACTCAGATCAGGTATCTCAGTTGGACTCACTTTAGGGTGTAATTATGAATCTTAAGAAATAAATTCATCTTTATTCAAATTACTCCCACTCAAAAGTATATCCGGTTGAATTTCTATAGCAGAAGCATCCTGATTGTGAGTTTTGTTCAGAGATAGGTCCTAACCTATCTCACCCTACTACAAGAAATTGTTCTCTAAGAATGTGATGTCTCGTAATTCAAATTATGTTATACTTCTATTGTCTTGCTCATCGATGAACACATATCCTGTTGACTATTCTTAGTATCTTATAAAGATACATTTCTTCCTCCTTGGACTTAATTTTTCAAATTTATGGAAAGGATCATGAGCAAATGCAGCACAACCCCAAGGTTTCATAAAACCTAAGTCTAGTTTGCATGTCGTCGATAACCCATATGGCATGGAAGTAATAGATTGGTAGGCACTCGGTTAAGTACAAATTAATGTGGCCATTAATAGTACATCACCCTAATAGATAATTGGCAAATTAGCTTGTACCATCATTAACCTAACCATTTCTAACATGATTCTATTTTATCTTTCCGCAATACCATTTTATTGCAGTGCACCTAGAATAGTCAACCGTTATTCTATTCCTCTTTTATTACATAATTCTTTGAATTGATCCGATAAGTACTCTCATCCTTGATCGATTTTTAAAGCCTTTACTTTTTTGTCTAATTGATTCTCAATTAAATTCAAATATTTTATGAAGCAACTTAAAGCCTCAGATTTGCAAGATATCAAATAAACATAACCGTATCAGGTAAAGTCAGCTATAAATGTGATCAAATAAATAGCCTTATGTCTATCCTTTACATTCATTGGACCACATATGTCTGGAATGAATTAAGTGTAATGTAAATCCAGCTCTTGTTTCCTTTCCAAATGGTTTTCTACATGTTTTTCTAATTAGGCAATATTCATAAGTAGACAATTCTACCTTATTAATACTACCTAGTAAGCCCTCTTTGGCCAATCTTTGCATACGTTGTTAACCTATGTGGCCAAGTCTAGCATGCCATATATTCACATCATTCAAAGACTCATCAGAAGATGTAAATAACAAAAAATATACATTATTAGAATCATTAATAATATCCAACACAGTGAAACCATCTAAAAAATATCCCGAACAATAAAATCTTGAATCTAAAAATAAGTTCACACCACATCCATAGAAATATACAGCAAAACTTTGTTTTAATCGTACTAAAATAAAAACTAAATTTTGATAAATTTCTGAAGCAAATAGAACTTCTTGTAGGATTAGGATTTGACCGCTATGCATGACTAACTTGTATATGCCAATCCCATTCACCTCCACTTTAGAGTTGTTTTCGACATAATTAAATCCATCTCGCCCCATGTGAGAATTGTCAAAAATCCACGAAGGCATCTCGATTCTTCACTATGTGGTCTATGGCGCTTGAGTCTACAATCCACAAAGGATTATATTCAATTAGCAAAACAGAACTAGAAATATTTATTGCACTCTTAAGTGTTATAAGGCTGTTTACCTTTTTGGACTCGGTACAGTCACGAGCAAAATATCTCTTGTTCCCATAGTTGAAACATTTGACCTTCGCAATATGCTTTTTCTTCTTTTTGAGAGGATCTTTTCTTTTCATTCTTTGATTTCTTATTGGCTTCATCCTTACCCTTTCCTTGCTAATTCCCCTCGTGGTTCTTGCACTTGCATATCCCTTACCTCCCTGAGAGTTGGAACTGGCCATGTACACGTCTGTACTACTTGGCTTGCTGAAGTGGAGGCATTTCTCTTCCAGCTCAAGGTGACATTTGAACAAAAATATTCTGTATATAGATATTTTATGCACATTTATTAGCATCTAATAACATACATACATCAACCTTAATACTAATTAATTATGCTAATAATTATTCTACATTAGGTTTAGAATCAAAAGTTCACTATTTTTTCAATCATCATCTAATATCCTAATATATAATAAAAATAATATAATTAATTATGTAAAGATAATATTCTTAAATTACTTAAATTTAAGAACCTAAGAAATTTATTAAAATTTCCTTAATCTATATTTAATTTTCATAAAAAATAAATAAATAAAAGAAAAAATAGAAATTAAATAATAATATATAAATATAAAAAAAATATAATATAATATTTATAATTATAGAATATATTGTTCAATATTCTAAATAAAAACAGCCAATAGCATAACTAACATAGTTCAATTCATAGCTAAAATAAAAAAACAACAATCAATTTCCAAATAAAATCCAAGTAACTGAAGTTGAGTTAACAAGATCATCATAAAGGCCTTCAGGAAACTCGTAAACTATTTCCAGCCGCATCAATTTTACCAAAGCTCTTTGCTTACCATCACAAAGAGACAATCCTAAGGAGGAATATGATTTCTTCCTAGCTACTCAATTAATGTATTCCTGGGTAAACCTTTCACAGTACATTGATAGGATCCAAGAGTTCTCTGACTCTCCTTACACCAAAGTGAATGTAAGACTTTTTTTTGACTAGGTGTTAGTAAGATCGTCTTATATCTCTCTGCTTCAATTTTCAGACCACCTTTTCAAATAATTTTTCTCATTAAGCCATGTGCTCTAATGATAAGGTTTATAAGTCGAACTAATTCATTGTTGGTGTCTGTAGGATCCATTACTATATTAATTAACTCATTGATCATTCCGTCCACCTGAGCCCTTTGCTGAGCAAAAAAAAATCCTTTTTAGAGTTCTTATTACTTGCATCATTTTCTGTAGCAAATACATAAATAATTTTTTTTATGAATTTTTAAATAGTTATCCAATAATAAAAAAATGTCCAAAACAATAATTTTATGTCATCAATATTTTGGATTTTTTTGATGAAAAAATCCATCCCAAAATCCCATGTTTGTAATTTTCAAAAAATCTGCCTAAAGAAACCAAGACGATGAGCCGTTTGGACCAAAACGATGTGCAGTTTCCTCAAAACGACAAGCCGTTTACCATGATTTTTTTCAAAGTTTGAGGACCTATATCTCTCTTGTTTCTAATCCAAATTAAGCATATAATATACATACGGAAAGTTTGATATGCCTACTTTAAGTTGGTATAAACTATACATACAATGGATAATCACATAGAGAGAAAAAAATGTCTCAAACATGGCCCAATGATCATGTTATCAAAATTTCAGAATTACAAAAATAAATTACAGATGCAAATTTAATTGTTCTTGCATGCATATATCGTGTTATGCATCATATTTAGACTAGAATAAACGATAACTGGATTTGATACCAACGTAGGAATTTTTGAGCCATGAATAAATTCAAGGTTACATGTAATTACCCTAAAACTTAACCTATTATATCACATAGTCTCAATTATGATCACATAAAACGAACCATAATCATATGTTCATGATCTAAGAGTTACCTTAAATTACAGTGTACTCTACTAAAATTAATTTGAGAAAGAAAGAATTTAATTAAGCACCAAAAAATGTACCAAAATAGAATCTACCAGAGAAGAGCTTTCAATTTCTCTTGTTTCTGTCTGTTGGTTTTTGTTCTCAAACCGTACACTTTTCAGAATCGTTATTGATCTCCACTTACGAAATCTTCACTATCATATTTTAGTTTGAGATGACCACCTAAAGTGATGCCATTCTCCACATAAACATGAAGTTCAAAAAATTAACTTCCACTATATAAACAGTTTTTGCTCTACAAAATTGCAAATCATGTGCCTTTCTCTTTGAGGTTTTAAATTGGTAACATGAGCTTGGATTCTAGTGAGTTACGAGCCTAGTTCTTTGAGCCCATCATGGGTGGCTCGTTTGCTTCATTGCCAATCATCGGCTATTCAGGATGACTGGCTAGTTGGGATATTCAGAAATGAGAATGTCTTGAGAAAGTTGAGGCTGAAAGCTTATACAAGCAGGACATTGTGATAGTTGCTGAATAAGGAGTGGGAAGGTCAGTTGCCATTCGCAAAATTGTACATGTCGAGCATCTACCTCCTCACACCATTCTGCATTCAGATCAAAGAAATTTTGATACGAATAGATATGATCACCGAAGCACGGATTTAGCAAAGGTTGCCAAAGTATTGATATGTATGCTTATGATTCTAATTAGATGAAAAAAAATTATAATATGGACATTATTTTGATTCAGATTGGTTGGCTAAATATGCTAGAGCCTAGAACCTCTATTGCATTTTTCCCTTTTTGGGTTACGACATGGCAATTAATGCAGTATCACATTTAAAAAATACATGAGTGGATTTTCTTAAAATATTATTATTTAAATATTAAATTTTAAAAATAATATTTTTTAAAATCTATTCTCGAAACTATCCCATTTATGATGAGGTGGCGGTAACGTGGTGAAATTGTATGTTAAAGATGTAATTTCGAACTTGAAATCGTATATTCAATATACAATTTTAAGATGAGGTAGCAAAAATAAAATAAAAAATAATCTATACGGTGAAGATACGATTTTAGAAGAAATCGCATCTTCAATATGCAATTTTTTTTTCGTTTTCTCATGCAGCACGGTCATTCTTTTTTTTTTTCTTTCGCCTAGCAATTCACCAGGGCCGGAAGAGGGGACGGCGGCAGGGTGGGGCCACGAGGAGGAGAGGGGGGTGGTCACATGGGGCGCGGCGCAAATGGCCATGGGGCAAGGTTCCATTTGCGTGGATGGGGATGGTGGCAAGATGGGGCCGGAGGAGGGGAGGGGGGACAACGGTGGTGTCGGATCATAGAGGATGGAGGGCGCCGATGGAGGACGGAGGGCACGGAAGGGAGGGGGTGCTAGTGGAGGACGAAATGACGCAGGTGCCGATGGAGGGTGCGGGCTTCGCCAAGGGTGAGGGGAGGGGAGGGGAGGGTGGCAGTCGGTGCGCCGAAAGGGGTGCGGGGAATGCTGTGGAAGGAAGGAAAGGGAAAGGAGAAAAATGAAAAGAAAGAAAAAAAAATGTTAGGAAGGGGGAGGAGAAAAAAAAGAAAAAAATATTTTTTATTATTAATTTAACAATACTATTTGTATAATAGTATATTATTTTTTAAAAAATATTTTTTTAAAAAATAATAACATATTATTTTTCAAAAATATTATTTTTAAAAATATGTTATTATTAAAAAATAAAACATTATTTCAAAAATATGTTATAATTAAAAAATAATTATTTTCAAACAAAAATAAAATATATTATTATTTAAAAAATATTATTATTTAATCTATATTATTATTTTAGTAACTTCACTTATCGAATCAATCTATAATTTTTAAGTATTTTTTTAAAAATAATAAATATTATTATTAATTTAAAAATACTATTTATATACTAACATATTATTTTTAAAAATTTAGTTTCAAAATATAATAATATAAAAAAATATTAATAAATATTTAGTTAAAATATTTTGAAATAAAGCCTATTCCAAAAAATTAATAAAAATATTTGATATATTTTTATTAATAAATATATTATTTATTTTTATTTTCAAAAAATAAAATATTATTTATAATATTAGTACAATAACATTATTTGTATAATAAGAAAATAATAAAATATTATTTATATAATAATATTATTTTAAAAATATTATTTTATTAATAAAAAATATTATTTTTTTAAATATATTATTATATAAATAATATTTTTAAATTATTAATAAAATATTATTTAAGATAAAATAATATTTCTAGTCAAAATGCTTATGATCTTAGCAGTCTATGAACTTACTCTCATTTTTACCTTATCTGCTATGATTTTTTAAAAAAATATTATTACTCTATAAAAAGAAAAAAATATGTTATACAAATAGTATTTTTGAAATTAAATATTTTTATTATTACATATTTAATAATAAAAATAAATAACATATTTTTATTAATTTTTAGAAATAAGTTTTATTTCAAAATATTTTATTAAATATTTATTAATGAATATTTTATTATTACATTTTTAAAATTAAAATTTTTAAAAATAATATGTTAGTATATAAATAGTATTTTTAAATTAATAATAAAATTATTATTTTTTAAAAAATACTTAAAAATTCTAGATTGATTCGATAGGTGAAGTTATTAAAATAATAATATAGACTAAAATAAAAATATTTTTTAAGTAATAATAATATATTTTATTTTTATTAGAAAATAATTATTTTTTAATAATAACATATTTTTTGAAATAATATTTTATTTTTTAATAATAACATATTTTTAGAAATAATATATTATTATTTTTTAAAAAAATAATATATGATTATATAAATACTATTGTTAAATTAATAATATATATATATATATATATATATATATATTTTCCCCTCCTCTCCCTCCCCAAATTTTTTTTTCTTTCTTTTCATTTTTTTTTCTTTTCCTTTCCTTTCTCTCGTAGCATCCCCTGCGCCCCCTAGCGCACCCACCGCCGCTCTCCCCCCACCCTTGGAGAAGCTCGCACCCTTCGTCGGCACCTATGCCATTCTATCCTCCGATGGCACCCTCTTCCATTCGCGCCATCCGTCTTTCGCTGACGCCCTCCATCCTCCACGACTCGACTTTACTGTCGTCCCCCTCCCCTCCCCTAGCCTTGCCCCACCACCATCCGTGCGGCCCTACCCACGGTCGTCCATGCCACACCCCACGCGGCTGCCCCCCTCTCCTCCCTATGGCCCCACCCTACCGTCATCCCCTCTCCTTCCCTCTCCCGACCCTGATGAACCACTCGATAGAAGAAAAAAAAGGACGGCTGTGTTGCATGGAAGAACGAAAAAGAAGAAAAATTGCATGTTGAAGATACGATTTCTCATGAAATCATATCTTCAACATGCAGATTTATTTTTTATTTTATTTTTACTATCTTATCTTAAAATTGCATGTTGAACATGCAACTTCAAGTCCAAAATCGCATCTTCAACATGCGATTTCACCACATCACTGCCACCTCATCACAAGTATGATAGTTTTGAAAATAAATTTAAAAAGATACTATTTTTAGAATTTAATATTTAAATAATAATATTTAAAAAAATCTCCATTGGAGCAGTTAAATATGTAAATGCAATCTATTATGGATGTCTAAAAAGTTGAGTCATTTACTGTACTGATACAAATAAAAAATTTATTTATCAAAATGATGCACGTTTCAACTTATTTACCAAGATAATGCAAAAGAGTAAATCACTATTGTGAATGGCATTTTTCAAAGGATAAAATGCCATTTACAATGACATTTATTGCTCAATCACCCCTCCAACGTGGCCATGTTAGCCACCAAAAAAAAAAAAACCATTTGGAATGGCGATTTTAAAAGCGCCACTCCAAATGGTGCTTTTAGCGTGCCACTCCCCATGCCATCTTCATGCCACTTATGCCATTTCCTCACTTTCAACCAAAGACCATATAACTAATTTATATATTAATATTTTATTAAAAATAATAAATTTTATAAAGAAAGAACAATGTGGCTTTTCTTAGGTTGGATACCATCTACCGTCTATCTTATCCATTAGTTTGATGAAGATTGGCATGCTGATATGGTGGGCGTATCCATCATTAATGTTCGGAAACTCCAAAGTCATCCCATGTCTCTTGTTTAGGGCTGAAAGTAGATTCGGGCCAGCCCGAGGCCCATCTAAAGTATTTAGTTTCCAAACTTGATGAGTGCTCTCTACTTGCCATACTGCTCTTTTAAGCTGTGCAATTTTAAAATGAATGTTGAAATTACTGTAGATATATTTTAAACAGTATCGGTGATAGACACGTAGCGGACTCCATCCAATAGACTCATTTACAATGGCATTCAATATACCTAGATGTCTATAAAAAATTAGGCATATTCTATTTCTATTCTATGCGATATATATTCTGTTGGGGATAAATCCCGCTCCTGCCAAAGTCAAGTTCAATCCCAGCCTGATGTGGTCAATGCGGAAGAACTTCAATGGACACGTCCTAGCTGAACTACTACATCCGATCGAGCTTCTCAGCAGCTGAGCCTCAGTCGAAGTCTTTCAACCAGCCGAACTATCAAGCACCGAACTACTCATTGCCCGAGCCCCTTTGGACTTCGAGCGACCGAGCCTCGGCCGAGACCCCGACGGCCGAGCTTGTTTCAACCCTCTTAGCGGCCGAGCTCTCCGAACTTCTGTTCAGCGGCCGAACTCCCCAGCGCCCAGGCTCCGGGCCGAACCCCTTCGGATTCCCAGCGACCAGGCTTCAGCCAGACCCTTGCGGGAGTCGAACTTCCCCAAAACCTCCTCTCGGGCCGAGTTTCTATGGAAGCCAGACTCCCTATAGACTTCTTCAATGGACGAGCTTCTCAATGACCGAACTCCTTATGATGGATTCCCGCAGGCAATCTCGCCACGGTTACACAACAGTAATAACGATCGACATTTATCAGTAATAACGATCAACAATAACGATCGGCATTTATCAGAAATAACGATCGGCATTTATCAGTAATAACGATCGACAATAAGGATTGGCAGGACGGTTACAATAAGCTCCCTCTATAAAAAGGACCCTCCGGATACTTCTATGACAGGTTCTGAAAATTCTTTTCTTCTCCTCCATATTCTGTCGAGCATTCCATTCCTGTTGACAGGAACTAACTTAAGCGTCGGAGGGTCTTCCGGAGCCACCCCCATCGGTTTTGAGTGAGACTTTGTTTTGCAGGTCCCCGACGACAGCCTCTTCGGCCTCAACTCCGACGACGATAAGTTTCTGCGTCAACAGATTGGCGCTAGAAGGAGGGCTTACCGACCAAGATTCCCTTCTTAAAGGAAGCCGGTGTTCCTTTGTTCTTAAAGGAGTGCTCGAGAGACCTTTCTTCTCTTTCAATTCTAATTCCCTTCCAAAGAGAAAAGATGCCCCCCAGGAGAGCTTCCACTCGGAGATCGGCGGCTTCTGCGGCCCGATCTCGTTCGAGTCCATCCGCTCCAGCTCCAGCCCTAGTGACTCAGGCTCATTCTACAGCCCGACGATCGACGGCCTCCACGGCCTGATCCCATCCGGGTCCGTCTGCTACCGTTTAAGTCCCGGCAACCCAGGCCGCGGTAGACGCTGAATAGTTCAACATGCTTGTCCAGCAGGTTCGTGGCCTCACTGAGGCCATTCAAGCGGTGCAAGCCATGCACCAGCAAGCCGCCGTACCAGTCCAATCGGTCCTGAATCTTCCAGAGCCGCATTGTCCAGTCCAGAGGCAATCAACATGGGCTACCCGACCTCCAATTCTCGAAAAAGAAAAGCAACGGAAGGAGAGCCCTTGTTCGGACCGCAGCTCATCCCAGGGAGAAGCTTTTCATCCGATCAGTAAGAAGACTTTAGAAATGAGAGACCATGAAGATCTCCTGGATAGAAGGCTCTTGGAAATGAGTCATCGGATCGAAGAACTCCGCCATGCTCCTCCCTCATATGGTAATGAGATCCAAACCGACCCTCCATTCTCATAGAAAATTATGCAAGAACCAGTTCCGCCGAACTTCAAACTCCCACAGTTTGAGAGCTATGATGGGACCACTGACCCGGTCGACCACCTGGAAGCCTTTCGGACGACGATGTTGCTTCATGGCATGCCAGACGCCATCCTGTGCCGGGCTTTTCCCTCTACTCTTTAAGGAGCCGTCAGAAACTGGTATTCGGCACTCAAGCCGAGTACCATCCTGTCATTTGACCAAATGAGTCAACAGTTCGCGGCCCACTTCGTCAGTAGTCGACGTCCACGCCGAAGCTCAGACTCCCTAATGGCCATCAGGCAGAGAGAAGGGGAATCCATTCGAGCTTTCATTTCTCGGTTTAATACCGCTACATTAGAAGTCTGAGACCTGGATCAATCGGTCGCCATGGCCGCGCTCAAGAGCGGCCTTCAGAAAAATGACCTATTGTTCTTCCTGGAAAAAAAGTATCTCAGGAACTTTGCCGATATGTTGGCTCGGGCCGAAAGTTACGCCCGGGCAGAGGAGGCCTTCGAAGCTAAGGACGGTGAAATCGGTGGTAAACGGCTGATCGGCAGGCTGGATAGACCCTCCGAAGGAAGGAAGCAAATTGAAGCTCGGCCACGCTCCAGGACTCCCCCTGGTCGCGAGCAAGTTCGGATTCCCTCTCAAGCTTGGAAGCGGGGAAGCTCTGACGAAAGGATGCGCCGAAGTCCTCCTCCGCGCCGAAGTTCTCCTCAGCGCCGAAGTTCTCCTCAACACCGAAGTTCTCCTCAGCACCGAAGTTCTCCCCGTCTACGACGATTTCACAACTACACCCCCCTAAACACCCCGAAGACTCAAGTTCTGATGGAGATCCGGGAACGGCTTCCAAGACCAGAAAGAATGCGCTCTCACCCTTACAAGCATAATCCCAATAAGTTCTGCCTCTACCATCGCGATCACGGTCATGACACGGAGGAGTGCATTCAACTCCAGGACGAGATCGAAGAGCTCATCAGGCGAGGCAGACTAAGCTGGTTTCTTCGAAGGCAGCTCGAGGGGGTGGAAGATCGGTCGAGAACGCTAACTCCAAGCGGGGAAAACCAACAAGAAGACCGGCCACCCATTGGCATCATCAACACTATCTTAGGGGGATCTCAGCAAAAGAAAACCAGCAGGCTTGAAGGATCGATGAAAAAATGAAAGATTTCAGAGCCTATAGTCTTCACCGAGGAGGATGGCTAGGGAATCCAACTTCCGCATAATAACGCAGTTGTAGTTTCGTTGAATATTGCTGACTATGATGTACGCCGCGTCCTCATAGATAATGAAAGCTTGGCTGATGTATTGTTCTACGGTGCCTTTTTGAAAATGTCCCTACCTGATGATCGATTGAGCTCGGTGAATTCTCCACTAGTTGGATTTACTGGCAACACCGTACCAATCGAAGGTATCATAACTTTGACCGTAACAGCAGGGCAGTACCCAAAGCAGGCCAAAGCTCAGGTCGACTTTCTAGTCGTAAAGACGCCGTCCGCCTATAATGCTATCCTTGGTCGACCTGGTTTAAATGCCCTTCGGGCAGTTGTGTCGACTTATTACTTAAAGATGAAGTTCCCTACGAACTATGGGGTTGGAGAAGTCAAAGGAGACCAGACCCTAGCGAAGTATTGTTACTCAATCGCCTTATATAAGGGAGATTAGCCTGACTCCTATCTGGTTGACGGACTGGATGTCCATAACGACCTCGCTGAAGAACGAGCTGAGCCTGCAGAGGACCTCGTCTCTGTATCATTAAATGATGGAAAATCGGACCATGTGGTGCAGATCGGCTCCAACCTGGCAACCGAGGTTCGGGAGCAACTCGTCGCTTTTCTCAGAAGGAATGTAGACGTCTTCGCTTGGACCCCAGCAGATATGCCAGGAATCGATGCCGAGGTCATGGAACATCGACTGGCCGTTGACTCGAAACACCGGTCGGTAAGAGAAAAACTACGCCAACATGCCCCAGAGAGGCAGAAAGCGATCGCTGAAGAGGTAGATAAACTCCTTAAAGCCGGACTAATCGGGGAAGTTCATTACCCAACTTGGGTTTCGAACGTGATTTTTGTCAAGAAAGCAAACAACAAGTGGAGGATGTGTGTCGACTTCAAAAAGCTAAACAAGGCTTGTCCAAAGGATAGTTACCCCTTACCAAGGATCGATCAGTTGGTAGATGCAACCTCGGGTCATGAGCTCCTCAGCTTTATGGACGCCTTTTCTGGTTATAACCAGATACGTATGGCGCCTAAAAATGAAGAAAAAACAGCCTTCATCACTAGCCGAGGTCTTTACTGCTATAAGGTCATGCCTTTTAGACTCAAGAATGCGGGAGCAACATACCAACGTTTAGTCAATAAAATTTTCAAGAAGCAGATCGGCCGCAATATGGAGGTGTACGTGGATGATACGCTCGTCAAAAGCCGAGCTTCAGCTGACCATCTGGCCAACCTTGAAGAGACCTTCAATGCATTGAGGAAGCATAAGATGAGACTGAACCCTACCAAATGCGCCTTTGGCGTAACCTCTGAAAAATTTCTTGGGTTCATGGTGTCGAGACGTGGAATTGAGGCAAATCCCCTAAAAATTCGAGCTATCCAAGAAATGACCACTCCAAACATGATTAAAGAAGTTCAAGCGCTTGGCCGGAAGGGTGGCATCCCTAAATCGCTTCGTCTCGAGGTCGGCTGAACGTTGCTTGCCCTTCTTTCGAGGTTCTCAGGCGACCAAAGGACTTCAGCTGGATGGCAGAGTGTCAACAAGCATTTGAGGAACTCAAAAATTACCTCGGCACACGCCCCCTCTGCTGGCAAAACCTGAACCTGGGGAAGAGTTGTTCTTGTATATCTAGCTGTCTCCTCGGTGGCCCTGGCGGCGGTTCTCGTTAGGGAAGAAGCAAAAAACACAACGCCCGATCTATTACGTGAGCCGAGTCCTAAGGAGACGCGGAGACCAGATACTCCCGGATAGAAAAATTATCTTACTGTCTCATAATTGCCGTCAGGAGGCTCCGACCTTACTTTCAGGAGCACACCATAACGGTCCTCACGGACCAACCAATAAAAGCAGTTCTCCACCGAGCAGACGCTTCCGAAAGAATCGCAAAATGGGCAATAGAGCTCATGGAGTTCGACATCAACTATCAGCCCAGGCCATCAATCAAAGCCCAGGTACTGGCGGATTTTGTATTAGAATGCACTATTCTAGACGAAGCCAAACTTGAATCAAGCAAGACAAATACAAGAGGACGAGATCGAGCCTTGACGAAGTCGAACCATCACAACCGAACTTCCCAAAGGAAAGGGCCGACCTCTCTGAAGGCTTTTGGATTCTAGACGTGGATGGTTCTTCCAACTCCATTAGAGCTGGTGCAGGGCTAGTCTTGGTCAGCCCCGAGGGAGTTGTCGTCGAGTTCGCACTGCGCTTCGAGTTTTCCGCTACCAACAACGAAGCCGAATACGAAGCACTGATTGCGGGATTAAGAATAGCAAAGGAGCTAAAAGTAGATCGGCTTCGAGTCTACAGTGATTCTCGATTAGTGGTCGGTCAAGTTGGACGGCAACTTTGAAGCAAGAGAAGAGAGCATGGCGAGATACCTTCGGGAAAGTGAAGAGTTTAACCCCGGCCTTCGGATAATTTCGTCATTCAACATATCCCAAGGACAGAAAATGCGAGAGCCAATTTTCTCTCCAAACTGGCCACTTCGGCTCCAGCCGAACTACCCAAAGAAGTGTTTCAGGAAACTTTGAAGTACCCAACCACGAAAGAACCTCAGGATGTCCTACAGACAGAATTCGAGCCCAGCTGGATTGACCCACTGGTCACCTACCTTAAAGAGGGGGTTCTTCCTCATGACCAAAAAGAAGCTCGAAAACTCAAAAATCAAGCCTCTCGTTACGTCTTATATGAAGGCCAGTTGTACAAAAAGTCATACTCCCTTCCATTGTTGAGATGCCTTCGACCTTCAAAAGCTAATATTGCACTATGGGATGTGCACGAAGGACTTTGCGGAAGCCATTTAGGAGCAAGGTCTTTGTCGCTAAAGCTACTTCGGCAAGGGTATTATTGGCCAACCTTATTTCGTAATTCTGTAGAATACGTAAAGAGGTGCGACCGCTGCCAGAAAAATGCAAGTGTGCAGAGACGGCCGGCATCCGAACTCACTCCGCTTAATTCACCCTAGCCGTTTGTGCAATGGGGAATGGACATACTCGGCCCCTTTCAGACAGCGGAAGTTCCTCTTGGTCGCGATTGACTACTTTACCAAGTGGGTCGAAGCTGAACCACTCGCGAAAATTACCGAGGCCAAAGACAGGACTTTATTGGAAGTCCTGAGTTTGTCGGTTCGCCTGCCCCGAACCTTATAACCGACAATGGGCGACAATTCGTCGGGGCTAGGTTTGCAAAGTTTTGTGAAGGATTAAACATTCCTAGCAACGCTTCACTTCTGTGCTCATCCGCAGACCAATGGGAAATGCTGAGATAACACAATCGGACCTTGCTAATAGAAAATCAAAACGAGGCTAGATAAGGCATAAGGGGCCTAGGTAGAGAACTCTACCATATCCTCTGGCGTACGAACTACCAGAGGTGCCGACTGGAGAAACATCCTTCGCTTTGGCCTTCGTACTGAGGCGGCATCCCGGTTGAACTTAAGCTCCTTCCGCACGAGCTTGTGGGCCTTCAATGAACACAAAACCCCCAAAAACTTCAGAGTCACCTCGATCTCCTGGAAGAAAAGTTAGGGAGAAGTCCTCACATCCGGATGTTCAGGCCTATAAAACAGACAGGTGGCTCGGGTACAACAAGCTCAGGGTTGAAAAATTAAGACGTTCAGAGTAGGGGATTAGTGTTAACCGACGGAGCCGCTATCACTCAGCTCAGAGTCAAGAAAAGCTCGCTCCAAATTGGGAAAGGTTCCGTACATAGTAAACGAAAGTCATCTCGGACCCGGATTATCGCTTGAAGGAACTCGGAGGGATAATGCTTCCTCGGCCAATTGGAACTCAGAAATTCTGAGAATGTATCCATCAATGAATTTCTTTGTTCTGCATTTTTGGTTTTTGGCATAAGAATCGTGGGATGGCAAGTTAGAAAAATGAGTAAACACAGCCCGTTAGGAACTAGGAGGACGACCTCATCCTAACGCAAACAAAGTCGAAGATCGCGTTCAACCTTTAGACGAGATGGGGGGAGCAAGCTTGGACGATCGGTCCGCTAATGTGCCCCACAGTCCGTTTAGGAATAGGAGACGCACCTCGTCCTAATGCGAGCAAAGTCGAAGACCTCATTCACACTTAGATCGAGATGGGGGAGAAGCTCGGGCGATGGTTGCATGTGCCCCCACAGCCCGTTAGGAACAGGAGGAAGACCTCGTCCTAACGCGAGCAAAGTCGAAGACCTCGTTCACCTTAGACGAGATGGGGGGAGAAGCTCGGACGATGGTCCGCATGTGCCCCCACAGCACGTTAGGAACAGGAGGAAGACCTCGTCCTAACGCGAGCACTTACATCAACCTCAGCCAAAGGAGATGAGATGTCCTCCGAGCAATCTTATCAACTTCGGCCAAATAAGATCCCCTCAAGCGATTAGGCTGACCTCGGATGAAGAGCACCGACTTCGACCTCGGTGAGAGATAGGATTTTTGACCGAATCATCCTCGGCTGGAGAGCCTCAACTTCAGTATCCACTTTAGCCAAAAATGAAATCTCCCCTGAACTTCGACATGGACCAATATGAAGCCCGGAAGAAAAACTTTGGCAGTCGCCTTATCCGCACTCCCTTCCTTCAAATTTCGAACTCGAGAGTGGGGGGGGCTAGTGTTGGGGATAAATTCCGCTCCTGCCAAAGTCAAGTTCAATCCCAGCCTGATGTGGTCAATGCGGAAGAACTTCAGTGGACATGTCCTAGCTGAACTACTACATCCGATCGAGCTTCTCAGCAGCTGAGCCTCAGTCGAAGTCTTTCAACCAGCCGAACTATCAAGCGGCCGAACTACTCATTGCCCGAGCCCCTTTGGACTCCGAGCGACCGGGCCTCGGCTGAGACCTCGACGGCCGAGCTTGTTTCAACCCTCTTAGCGGTCGAGCTCTCCGAACTTCTGTTCAGCGGCCGAACTCCCCAGCGCCCAGGCTCCGGGCCGAACTCCTTCGGATTCCCAGCGACCGGGCTTCAGCTAGACCCTTGCGGGAGCCGAACTTTCCCAAAACCTCCTCTCGGGCTGAGTTTCTACGGAAGCCGGACTCTCTATAGACTTCTTCAATGGACGAGCTTCTCAATGACCGAACTCCTTATGATGGATTCCCGCAGGCAATCTCGCCACGGTTACACAACAGTAATAACGATCGGCATTTATCAGTAATAACGATCGACAATAACGATCGACATTTATCAGGAATAACGATCGGCATTTATCAATAATAACGATCGACAATAACGACTGGCAGGACGGTTACAATAAGCTCCCTCTATAAAAAGGACCCTCCGGATACTTCTATGACAGGTTCTGAAAATCCTTTTCTTCTCCTCCATATTCTGTCGAGCATTCCATTCCTGTTGACAGGAACTAACTTAAGCGTCGGAAGGTCTTCCGGAGCCACTCCCACCGGTTCCGAGCGAGACTTTGTTTTGCAGGTCCCGGCGACAGCCTCTTCGGCCTCAACTCCGGCGACGATAAGTTTCTGTGTCAACATATTCTAAGTCAAAGAAAAAACCAACTCCAACTAGCAGTCATCTCTTCATCCATAATTGTATGTGCTAAGGGATAAATCTCATTCTTTGCATCAATTTCTATTGCAATTAGCATCTTAGCTTTAAACTTTTCATACAAGTATGTACCATCGATGCTGATCACAGGATGATAGTGCCTAAAATCCTAGATGGATGGTTGGAAAGCTCAGAAAACATAATTTAAAACTCGCACATTAGAATTTTCTATTAAAAAAAATTTCATGAAATAATAGTATCGGGGTTTGCATTTTGGAGTGTAGCCATATAATAGGATAATTTTGCGTAAGACGGCTCCCATACTCCATAAACATCAATCAATGCCTTCTTTTTTCCTAACCATACTTTTTTGTATGACACTGTGTATTGAAATTGTTCGTTAACAATTGCCACAATAGCTTTAACTTTAACACTAGGATCTTCCTCAATAATATGCCAGACTAGTATACCAATCATCCTTCTACTGACATATTTATAGTCTTGACTCAATCTCCTAAACAAACAAGTGTGAGAACCCTCATATCTGGTGATCTAAAAATATCCATGCTATTTCAACAATGCAGCACGAAGCCTCCATTTACATTCTTGTTCATTATCTAATGATGCACATCATATGGACCATAACTTTGAATATGACTCGACTACATTATATGTCTGATGCTTTCGAATATGATAAAAATCAATAGCTCTCTTTAGATCATCTTTGCTCTGAAAAATTGAATCTATAAAAAATTCAGTCATCGAAGAGTCTCAAAACTAATAGTCATAGTTCAATCTTCGACCAGCACTAATAGCACCATCATGATCTAAATTTAAGTCACTAAAAAATTATGGGGGTTCATGCATTCTAGGTTTAGGTTCTACATTATTATTGAGCCAATCGTCCTGATCACCATCTTCATCTTCATCGTTGTTTCTGTCTTCATCAAGCCATTCTTTTTCAGTCTCATTCTCATTTGACTCAAAACTTCGACTATCAAAATTTATTCCAATGCTGACCTAATTATTATCTCTTATCTGAGTGTCACATCCTGCACTTATTGCTACTTTCACTATAAAAAAAATTACTACAGGAGAAGTCGTCATGGAAAAGTCACCATAGGACTTTGAATAATTGGACAACTAGGACCAACAGTATTAGAGTTGTTGGGGATAAATCCCGCTCCTGCCGAAGCCCGGCCCGACGCTCAGCCCAATGTAACCAGTAGCCGCTGAAGAGCTTTAGCGCCAGGCGCCAGGCCGAGCCCCTACCACGGCCGAACTGCCTAGAGGCCGAACTCCCCTGCGCCAAGCTCCGGGCCGAACTCCCTCCGCCCGCCGAACTTCCCACGGCCGAGCTCCTTCGGACCGTCCCCAGGCGAGCGCATGCAGCCGAGCTCCTTCGGACCGACCCCAGGCGAGCCCATGCAGCCGAACTCCTTCGGACTTCCCACGGCCGACTCCTTCGGACCGACCCCAGGCGAGCCCATGCAGCCGAACTCCTTCGGACTTCCCACGGCCGAACTCCTTCGGACCGACCCCAGGCGAGCCCATGCAGCCGAACTCCTTCGGACCCCACGGCCGAACTCCTTCGGACCGACCCCAGGCGAGCCCATGCAGCCGAACTCCTTCGGACTTCCCACGGCCGAACTCCTTCGGACCGACCCCAGGCGAGCCCATGCAGCCGAACTCCTTCGGACCCCACGGCCGAACTCCTTCGGACCGACTTCAGGCGAGCCCAAGTGGCCGAACCCCTTCGGACCGACCCTAGGCGACCGAACTCCTCAGCGAGCCCTGGCCGAACCAACTAGCAACCGAAGTCCTTCAACTGGCCAGCCGAGCTTCTTCGGGCCTCTCAGCGGTCGAACTCCTCGGCAACCGTCCCGCGGCCGAACTCTACAGATGGCCGACCCTTCAGCCAGACGAACTCCCCCAGCTTCCCCCTCGGCCGAACTCTGTTACAAGTCCGAACTCCATTGGACGAACTGTCGCCTGCAGCAAGACCGGACGGCGCCTTCCTCTCCGTACCGGACTCCATGCGGCCGACGACTCGCCGGTATGGCTCCCACGATCTACCGGACGACGCCTTCCTCTCCGTACCGGACTCCATGCGGCCCACGGCTCGCCGGTATGGCTCCCACGATCTACCGGACGACGCCTTCCTCTCCGTACCGGACTCCATGCGGCCCACGACTCGCCGGTATGGCTCCCACGATCTACCGGACGACGCCTTCCTCTCCGTACCAAACTCCATGCTGCCCGACGACTCTCTGCCAGACGGCACAGCCGTCACCATCAACTAAGCTCCGCTATAAAAGGACCCCTCCCGACATACTAAGGCTAAGCTCTCTGAACTCTCGACTCTCTAAGCTCTCCTCCACATCTCTAAGCTCCGGAACTCATTCCGAGCACTCCATTACTGTTGGCCGGAAACTAACTTGACCGTCGGAGGGTCCTGCCGGAGCCACCACCCCACCGGTTCCGGACGGGACTTCGTTTTGCAGGTCCCCGGCGGCGCCCAGCGGCCTCGATTGCGGCGACCTCCGGCGGCGACGGATTTCTGCACCAACAGATTGGCGCCGTCTGTGGGAAGGAAGGGACTGAACCTTCGAGGTTCCCTTGTTCTTAAAGGAGTGCTCGGCGACGATTTTCCGCCCCTGCTCCGGATCTCTCTTCTCCCTCTTCAGAATTCCTTCTCTGGAAAGAGGAAATGCCCCCCAGAAGGGCTTCGACGCGGCGCTCGACGGCTTCCGCGGCTCGATCCCCTCCGAGTCCGTCTGTCCCTGCTCCGGCCCCGGCGGCCTAGGTTCCACCTGAACCCGCGGTGGATACGTGAAGCAGTTCGGCCTGCTTGACCGACAGATCCGTGGCCGTGGCCTCACGGAGGCGTTGCACGCTTTACAGCAGCCTCCGGTAGCGACTCCACCAGCAAGCCCGCCATGAGGGCGTGAGAAATCAGCCTTAAGGAAGAGCCCAATCGCCCCGAAGAGAGAAACAGAGAGCAGAAGTTCCCCGCCGAAGCGGAAAGAAGTTCGGCTCGGAGAAAAGCCGGGCTCCCCCCAAAGCTCGGCATCAAGGTAAAATGAAGCTCGGTGGAAAGCCGAACTCCTCAACTCAACCTCCAAAATAAAGTTCGGCGCCGGCAAGGACGGAACGAAGCCCCCCTCCCAGAAGGTTCCGCAACTACGACCCGCTCCTCTAACTCGAATTCTCGGCAAAGTTAAGAGCCAACCGCCAAGACCTGAAGGACTACGGCCTCTCCAAACATGCGCGATCAAGGAGAAGATCGGCTATAGGCACTGCCGTAACCGGAAAAGACAAGAAGGTTGGCCGTCCCGCGGCGTCATCAACGCCACCCCGGGGAGGAGCTAGGAGCTAGCTACATCGGTGATTGTCATCCCCAGCGACAAAGTCAAGAGAAGCATGGTCCAAATTATGAAGGCCGGCATGAGATAGAGGAGGTCGTCTGGACGGGACTTGCTGCTCGAGGGAGCTCCGAGGAACAACACGCCCCGTCGACCCCTCAAACGAGAGCGCGCTGTCCACGATTTCCCTTCGGTAAAATTCTCCCCTCTGCATAATATTATTTCTGGATGCGAAAACTATGCGATGACAGGAGAGCAGCAGTCAATAATCGCCGCGTTAGGAACAGGAGGAGAACCTCGTCCTAACGCGAGCAACAAGCTCGGCCGCAGGAGATAAGATCTCCCCCGAGCGCGCACCTCGGCCGCAGGAGATAAGATCTCCCCCGAGAGAAGCTCGGCCGCAGGAGATAAGATCTCCCCCGAGCGCGCACATCAACCTCGGCTAGAGATAAGATCTCTCCCGAGCGACCGTTGACAACCTCGGCTAGAGATAAGATCTCTCCCGAGCGACCGTGAACAACCTCGGTTAGGAACAGGAGGAGAACCTCGTCCTAACGCGAGCATCAACCTCGGCTAGAGATAAGATCTCTCCCGAGCGACCGTTGACAACCTCGGCTAGAGATAAGATCTCTCCCGAGCGACCGTGAACAACCTCGGTTAGGAACAGGAGGAGAACCTCGTCCTAACGCGAGCACAACCTCGGCTAGAGATAAGATCTCTCCCGAGCGACCGTGAACAACCTCGGTTAGGAACAGGAGGAGAACCTCGTCCTAACGCGAGCACCAACCTCGGCTAGAGATAAGATCTCTCCCGAGCGACCGTTGACAACCTCGGCTAGAGATAAGATCTCTCCCGAGCGAGAACAACCTCGGTTAGGAACAGGAGCGCGAGCACAACCTCGGCTAGAGATAAGATCTCTCCCGAGCGACCGTGAACAACCTCGGTTAGGAACAGGAGGAGAACCTCGTCCTAACACGAGCCAACCTCGGCTAGAGATAAGATCTCTCCGAGGAGATAAGCGACCGACAACCTCGGCTAGAGATAAGATCTCTCCCGAGCGACCGTGAACAACCTCGGTTAGGAACAGGAGGAGAACCTCGTCCTAACGCGAGCGCGCACCTCGGCTGCAGGAGATAAGATCTCCCCCGAGAGAAGCTCGGCCGCAGGAGATAAGATCTCCCCCGAGCGCGCACATCAACCTCGGCTAGAGATAAGATCTCTCCCGAGCGACAACCTCGGCTAGAGATAAGATCTCTCCCGAGCGACCGTTGACAACCTCGGCTAGAGATAAGATCTCTCCCGAGCGACCGTGAACAACCTCGGTTAGGAACAGGAGGAGAACCTCGTCCTAACGCGAGCATCAACCTCGGCTAGAGATAAGATCTCTCCCGAGCGACCGTGAACAACCTCGGTTAGGAACAGGAGGAGAACCTCGTCCTAACGCGAGCGCGCACCTCGGCTGCAGGAGATAAGATCTCCCCCGAGAGAAGCTCGGCCGCAGGAGATAAGATCTCCCCCGAGCGCGCACATCAACCTCGGCTAGAGATAAGATCTCTCCCGAGCGACCGTTGACAACCTCGGCTAGAGATAAGATCTCTCCCGAGCGACCGTGAACAACCTCGGTTAGGAACAGGAGGAGAACCTCGTCCTAACGCGAGCACCAACCCGGCATTCTCCAACTCTGCAAACGAATCGCAATGTCAAGATGAGCGTTACGGCCTCAACATCAGCTTCATCAACTTTGGCTGGAAATGAGTCCCGTTGGAGGTGAGTCTCCCCAAAGCCTCAGCTTCAACTTCAAGCGTCAATACTGGCTGGAGATGAGACCTCCCCGAGCTTCAGCTGCGACAAATGCGGGAGCCCTGGAAGAAGGACTTCGGTAGTCACCTGTTTTGGTACTCCCTTCCTTCAAATTTTTGAACTCGGGAGTGGGGGGGCTACTATTGGGGATAAATCCCACTCCTGCCGAAGCCCGGCCCGACGCTCAGCATAATGCAACCAGTAGCCACTGAAGAGCTTTAGCGCCAGGCGCCAGGCGAGCCCCTACCACGGCCGAACTGCCTAGAGGCCGAACTCCCTGCAGCCTGTCGGACTGCCTAGCGGCCGAACTCCCCAGTGTCCAGGCCTTCGGGCCGAACACACACCACCGGACCGAAGCTTCCTGGGTGCCGAGCTCGACCCCAGGCGAGCGCATGCAGCCGACTCGGACTGACCCCAGCGAGCCCATGCAGGACTCCTTCGGACTTCCCACGCCGAGCTCCTTCGGACCGACCCCAGGCGAGCCCATGCAGCCGAACTCCTTTTCGCCACTCCTTCGGACCGACCCCAGGCGAGCCCATGCAGCCGAACTCCCGGATTTCCCACGGCCGAGCTCCTTCAGTCAAAGCTCTCCTGCAGCCGAACTCCTTCGGACCCCACGGCCGAACTCCTTCGGACCGACCCCCGAGCCCATGCAGCCGAACTCCTTCGGGACCCGCGAGCCCCAGGAACGACGGCCGAACTCCTTCGGACCGACTCCAGGCGAGCCCAAGCGGCCGAACTCCTTCGGACCCCACGGCCGAACTCCTTCGGACCGACTTCAGGCGAGCCCAAGTGGCCGAACCCCTTCGGACCGACCCTAGGCGACCGGAACTCCTCAGCGAGCCCTGGCCGAACCAACTAGCAACCGAAGTCCTTCAACTGGCCAGCCGAGCTTCCTTCGGGCCTCTCAGCGGTCGAACTCCTCGGCAACCGTCCCACGGCCGAACTCTACAGATGGCCGACCCTTCAGCCAGACGAACTCCCCCAGCTTCCCCCTCGGCCGAACTCTGTTACAAGTCCGAACTCCATTGGACGAACTGTCGCCTGCAGCAAGACCGGACGGCGCCTTCCTCTCCGTACCGGACTCCATGCGGCCGACGACTCGCCAGTATGGCTCCCACGATCTACCGGACGACGCCTTCCTCTCCGTACCGGACTCCATGCGGCCCACGGTTCGCCGGTATGGCTCCCACGATCTACCGGACGACGCCTTCCTCTCCGTACCGGACTCCATGCGGCCCACGACTCGCCGGTATGGCTCCCACGATCTACCGGACGATGCCTTCCTCTCCGTACCAAACTCCATGCTGCCCGACGACTCTCTGCCAGACGGCACAGCCGTCACCATCAACTAAGCTCCGCTATAAAAGGACCCCTCCCGACATACTAAGGCTAAGCTCTCTGAACTCTCGACTCTCTAAGCTCTCCTCCACATCTCTAAGCTCCGGAACTCATTCCGAGCACTCCATTACTGTTGGCCGGAAACTAACTTGACCGTCGGAGGGTCCTGCCGGAGCCACCACCCCACCGGTTCCGGACGGGACTTCGTTTTGCAGGTCCCCGGCGGCGCCCAGCGGCCTCGATTGCGGCGACCTCCGGCGGCGACGGATTTCTGCACCAACAAGAGTGTTTTGCAAACATGGCCTCAGCACCAACAGTTCACACCATAGGACTTAAGAAAGACGAGAAAGGTTCAGGAGTATTGTCTTCTTAGGTTAAAAGCCCACTAAAGTATCCAACCCTTGGTACCATCATTTAAGTAATATTTTCATTAGAAGGTATTTTTTTTTCAATATATAATTCAATATATTGGCATTCTAAAAATTTCAAAGAAAATGTCAATATTTTTTGGATATCTTCATCATCATCAATTGGAACTAAGATATAATTGCTTTGCATTAACTATCCCGATAAATTAGAAAATCTCCACCTTAATTTAATTTCATATTTTTCTCTATTTATAGGAATACTACTGTATAAATGATTCAATAATTTTTGATGTGATAATGATGAAGATAATCTAACCATTCGGCTCATAGGCTAATTGTACTGCATGCCATCTATATTATTTTTCATTATGTCATCGTAATACAATAGTAAACGAATCCGAGCACTAGCCATTTTCTCAGAGAATCTATGATAATATCAAAATCAAAATATTTAGTATTAATAATTATTTTGATAAAATGGTTTACATAATAAATATATCCTATCACCAACTAATAGGTAAAGTTAGGTCCTATCTCATTCAAGAATTGCCTTAATTCTATAGGTAATTACAGTAATCAAATGATGCGCAATATGAATCGAGAGAAATTTTGACAGCATTTTTTCTTAGTTCTCCCCACATGGAAGAAAAATAAAAGAAAAATATTATCCAAAATTTTTTTCGATCCATATTACGCATCGTTTGATTAATGTAATTATCTATAAAATTAATTATAATTTTTAAATTATCTAAACTAGATAGTTAATTGACCAATGTACATAATTTTTCATCCGTACAAAAATATATCAATATACGAATACCATAGATTATGTACATTAATCAAAAAATGGGTCTATGATTCTATGCAATATAATATATTTAAAATTAAAAAAAGATCAATCTTGAAAATGTACTGGGCACTATCCCGAACCGTAACCGATCCAAAAATTATTTTTAGGCATTGGATCGGACTTAGACTCGATGACTTTAGAAAAACTCAAGTTTGAGCCCATTTCTAAGAATGTATCAAACATGAAAATGGGCCGGACACTATCCCTAATCGAATCCGATTTGAAAATTGTTTCTAGGCATTGGGTCATATTTAAGCTTGATGACTTTACAAAAAATCATGTCTAGATCTAACTCTAAATATGAACATAGCAATTAATATAAATATATTTAAGATAAATTAATTAATTTAATTTAATTTAATTTAATTTAAAAAATAAAGAAGGATGGTGGTGAGGGAGGGGGTTAGGGTCAAGTGCGGTGGGGTAAGGATGAGGGTGGTGGGGTGAGGGGGAAGGTGTGGTGGGTGGGGGTAAGAGCCGAGTGCGCAAGAGGGGTGGGGTGGGGTAAAGGGCCAGTGGGAGGGAGGGGGTGGTGGGTGGGGTAAGGATGGTGGCGGAAAGATGGTTGGTGGGGGCAGCCAAATGGGGGGCAAGGAGGTGTGGAGGGGGCGCGGAGGGAGGTTGTTGGATGGTTGATGGGGGGGGTGCGGAGGGAGGCATCGGATGGGAGAGAAAGGGAAGAGGGGAGAAGAGAACTTAAGGAGCGATGGCGTCGAAGAGAGGAAGAGGTCGGGAAGTCTGGTATGAGGGCAGTTTGTTGGAGAGGAGGAGGTCGGGAGAAAATAGGCCGGAGGTGGGGTTTAACCACATGAAATCACTATTTGGAATGGCATTTCTAAAAATGCCATTTCGGATGGTGTTTTTTTTTTTTTTTTTTTTTTTTGTTCCATATGGGATATTGACAGGGACCGGGAATGGGCTATAAAAGCCATTTTGAATAGTACTTTATCGAATAAAAATCATCATTTTAATTGATATTTTATTCTCTTGCATCATTTTAATAAAAAAAAATAAAACTTATATTATTTAAATAAATAATTTTTAAATTTATATTAATACCTAAAAAAAAAAGACTTCTAACAAATTATCATGCCGTAAAAAGCTACAAATTTTTTTCTCAGTTAACCATTTGGTTAAAATATGTACCCATCGGAGCAGTTAAGGCTGTCAGTCTCATTGCAGAGTGGAATAGCAAAAATCAAATATATCCAAGTCAAATCATTGTGATTCTTTACATTAGGCATGTGCAATCCTGTCACTGCCGCTCACGTGAAAGATTTGAAATGGGCCTCTCTAGATGGGCCATGCTAATGCTAATCAAAGTAATAAGAGGAGAGAGAGGATGTCAGAGTAACGGCTCGATGATTTCAAAATTTAGCAGGGCAGAACAATTCTGGCAGATTTCTTCTGATCTCACGGCAAGCAACGAAAGAAATGCGGATATTCTATTACCTTGAAACGGAGACTGGTGCATAAGAGAGATGGCAGACTATTATAATATATAATAGTGTACACACACACTATTATAACTTTGGGTAACATATTGGATGGCACAACCTCAAAAAATCTGTCGAACAGGACAATCGAGCTTCCCAATTTCTTATTTTTTTTCTTTTCTAGTTTAAAACATCAATCACGGTCACAACAGGAAGAGATGAAGCCGGTGCTTGGATGATTGTGGAAATAAAGACAGAAAAAGAAAGCAACTGGTATGAGAGTACTCCGTTTCATTTTCTTCCTTCTGGTTAGGCTCCTCTGTTAATCCCCACCCTAAGAATTACCATAGCATGAGACGAGTTCACCTGACCACATCGGGCCCGCAGTACGATATCACCTGTCACGTGGCCAACTTGTAAGAAACCTCCTAGGGTCAGGATCGCAGACGCAGGCAGCGAAAGCGCGCGAACCGTTTGAACGCGAGAAGCCGGGGAGGAGGACCGCTCGCACGGCGTCCTCTATAGGCCGCGACGCGGTTTTCTTTCTGATTTTTAGAATAAAGAAAACATAGAAAGCCTAATCGTTTCCCGATTCCCATCACCCCTGACACTCCAAACCAAGAACTTGTGTGTGTGAGAGAGAGCACGTACTTTTTGCTGGGAGGTGGAGTCCTGCTAGTTGATGGAGCTCCGGTGGCTTGGACCCCAACCCACCATCGCGCATGAGTCTTATGTCGAACGGAAGCCCCTTCTCCTGTAAACACCACAGCCCCCCCTGTATCCCAACAAATTCTGTGATTGTGATGTAGAAACCAAGAATAGAGGTAGAAAAAGAGAGAACTAGAGAAGCACAAGCCTCCATCTCTGGTTTTCTTTTATCTCTTTTCTAGCTTTTAATTGTCCCGAACTTTGAAACCAGAGAAGTGTGAACGGTGGCATTTGCTTTCTCCGTGGCTTTGAATGGTGAAGCTAAGTTTACCTTCCCATCTTCCGAAGAGTTTCTGTACGAATCTTTTTTTTCTTTTTCTTCCACTTTCTCGTTGGCAGGCAAGTTCTTCAATCTCTCTCTCTCTTCTCTCGTTTTTCCTCACTAATCACAAACAAACCCCGGTGGAGATGTACAACCCTGCCCGTGAATCAGATGAACAAGCTAGCGGTGGGAACTTTCCGCCCTTTTTTTTTTTGTTTTTCGTAAAAGGAACTTTCCACTTAAAAAGGCAGCAAATGTCAACATGTCTTCGAACCCAATTCATCTCAGTCGGGCCCATGCTTCCTACCTCGCTCGCGCCCACGGCCTCTCAAATAGAAAAATAGTTCTGTTCCATTCTTCCCCTCCCGCATCACGATATCTTGGGTCCAACGCCCGTCCTCTGCCCTTCATCCATCGGCTACCTCATCCCAAACAGCATCCATGCTCCTTCCACTGACGTGTCAACCATTTTCTCAAATTGCACCAATCCTAAACTGCCACGCTATCATGTCAGGCTGCTCGCTGTATAACGCGAGACAGCTGAGCCGCCGATCTCAGGATCTGGGTGCCTCGTTTAACCCATGGCTTCTGGGACGCGTTATACTCACCCGAGACTGAAGTTAACACGTCGCTAGCGTGGTTCCATCACCCGAACGGAGAGGCTGATGGCTACCGGTCTTTTATCTCGCCCGCGGTTGAGCGGAACCCAACTCGATAGGCTAAAAACTCGAAAACTGATAGTAAATCAACAATATAGGAGCAGCGAGAGCTCACTCCAATTTTAATCTCTCTTCGCCGCTCTCGCTCCGCTGTCACGATCTCCCTCGGCTCTTAGGCTCCTTTTCATGCCGGGCCTGGCGCTGGTTCTGGGCTTGCTCTCGGCGTGGGTTTTTCTTGAATCCCAACAGCATTTGGCGATCGCTGGGGGTCAGTTACCATTGCTCCTTCCTTCTCTCTCTGGTTTTCACCTGCCCTTTCTTAGTTTTCTTCCCAGCGGTTCGTGTAGGAAGAATTGTATAAAAATAATACATATAATTTATAAAAGTTAAAATCTTTTTCATGATGTCCGTAAAATAATAAATATATTAATGTGATAATTAAAATAAAATAAAACACATGGCTCGGGAGGCGGATAATCTACTGCTCTAAAGGAGATTTTGGCTCTTTCTCGTGCGAACTGAGCCACACACCCTCCTTCGAGGTACAACCCGGAAGCTAAGCACTTCAACGCCCGTCGGTGGCATGATCTCAAACGGACGTTGATCAACTTTATCTTCAGCCTAAATAGCAACAAAACAATCAAAAAATTAAGAGGGAGAGTGGAGAGAGATTTTTTTTTTTTTCAAATAGGAAGACTCGATATTTCTTCAGAAACACCGCATGAAAAAACGGTATGTGGAGCACTCACGGAACATCTGCTTGCGCACGGAGCGCTCGCGAAACAATGTGGAACGGCACCCAGAATGCGGAAAACCCATGGAATGTTCCGCGAACCCACGGAATGAACCGCGAAATCATGGAACGATGCACAACCCTCACGCGGAATAGCCCCGGAGAGTTTTGAAACTCTCGAAAAAGAAAAGTCAATAATCTTCCACAAGTTTCAAAACTCATAAAAAAATATTTAAATTTAGCAAATACATTAAAATTTTATTGGGCTTTTACCATGCTTAGTACAAGTACCTTCTAGGTTTGAATTTGCATTTAGTATAAAATACACATAGTATGAGGACAAGCTGATCACAATACGGGATAGCGCTATTTAGGCCATGCGCTTGCCTTGATTTTTATGAGAGTTACTAGGGATTCGCCTTGATCCTATAGTCACGGCCTCATGACTACTCTCACTAAGGTAGATCCTCCAAAGGTACATGTAACGGAATCGTACCTCACTGAATTTTTAGCCTTGGATCTATTAAAAGTTATACTCAACCTAATCGTTACATATGAAGCACTACACCATAAGGATGGGTCGGAGACAAACTCCTAGAAATAGTGCTCCCAGATGTCACCTCAGAGGTCGTTTCCCTTTGAACCTTGACCAAGGTATCTCCAATAGTTAAGGTAGGGGTCCACTCTGGTGATTAATTTATGGGCTTAAGCCCCATCCTCCTCGATGTCTCAAAAACCAAAGTTTTCGAAAGTCCCTTGGTTAAAGGATCAGATAAATTTTTTTTGACCTAATAAAATGAAGTGATATCACATCTTTCATTTTATTTCTTATAGATTTATATTTGATCAGAATATGATTGTTCATCTTTTTATTTGAAGTCTATTGATTTAACAGATCTATTAGAGTTCTACAATCATAATTAATTGGTATTACAGATAATTTGAATGGAAGAACTTTAATGTCATTAATTAGATCTTTTAGCCACTGTCCTTCAGTGCAAGTGGTGTCAAAAGTAGTTAATTCAGATTCTAACGTGCTTTTTGTTATTATTGTTTTTTTACATGATCCTCAAGATACCGCACCTCCTTCAAACATGAAAAGATATCCTGTGGTGGACTTAACATTTAAATTATCTGTCATCCAATTAGCATCACTATATCCTTCTAGTACTTCTGGATAACCAGAGTACAAAAGGGAATAATCAAGAGTTCCCTTCAAATATATAAAAACTCTTTCAAGGGCTTTTCAATGTTCTTCACTAGGATTGCTGGTATAACGACTTAGTCTGCCTACTGCATAAGCTATATCAGAATGGGTTCTATTTGCTACATATAACAGAGATCCTATTCTCTGAGAATACTCTAATTGCTTTATAGGTTCACCTAAATTCTTAATTAAATGAGAACTATGATCATATGGGTAGAGACAGGATTAAGATCAAAATATTCAAATTTTTTAAGCATTTTTTCTATTGAATTGGTTAGGTTTATTGCTATTTCATTATTTATTCTTTTAAGCTTCATTTCTAAGATTATATTAGCTTCTAAATCTTTCATATCAAAATTATTTGACAAATATTCTTTAGTTTCTTGTATTATTTTTAGTAATGTTCCAAACAATAGAATATCATCTATATATAGGCATAGGATAATAAAATCTGAGATATTCCTTTTATAATATACACATTTATCATGTTCATTAATCCTAAAGTTATCACCTAGGATAATTTCATCAAATTTAATATGCCATTGTCTAGGAGCTTGTTTTAAACCATAAAGTGATTTAATTAGTTTACATACCTTATGTTCTTGTCCTCTGACTATAAAACCTTGAGGTTGGTTTATATAGATTTCTTCTTCTAATTCTTCATTTAAGAATGCAGTTTTTACATTCATTTGATGAATCATTAATTTATGAATTGATGCTAATGCTACTAAGGTTCTTAAGATGGTTATCCTGGCTACAGGAGCATAGGTATCAAAATAATCTGTCTTTCTTTTGGCTGTATCCCTTAGCTACTAATTTAGCTTTATATCTTTTCACTGTTCTATCTGGTCTTAATTTCTTTTTGAAAATCCATTTAGTTTCTATTGCTTTATTTTCTGGAGGTAAATCTGATAAAACCCAAGTTTTATTTTCTAGTATTGATTGAATTTCACTATTTATGGCTTCCTTCCAATATGATGAGTCTGATGATGACATAGCTTCATCATATGTACAAGGATCACCCTCTACAAGATATGTAAAGAATTCTTCTCAAATTTTTTTTTTCAATTTTGTTCCTTTTACTTCTTCTTAATTCAGTTTCAGTTTCAAGTTCTAGCTCCATAGATCTAGAAGAAGGTTCATATTCTAGGGATTTAGAAATTCTAGTCTTAAAAGGAAAAAAGTCCTCAAAGAAAGAAGCATCTCTAGCTTCAAGGATAAAATTATTACTTATATCACTAATATTTGATTTAATTACTAAGAATCTATAGGAATTACTATTTTGGGCATAGCCTATAAATACAGCATCTATAGTTTTAGGTCCTAGCTTTCTCTTTTTGGATTCAGGAATATTCACTTTAGCTAGACACCCCCACAGTTTGAGAAAATCCAAATTATGAGTTCACCATATTTAACAAGGATCATATTTAGAATGAAGCAAGAAGACAGAAAAGCTTCCCCCCACAAGTTCTCAGGTAGGCCAGAGCTAATCAACATAGCATTAACCATATCCAAAAGAGTACAATTTTTATGCTCAGCCACACTATTGGACTGTGGAGAGTAAGGAGTAGTTACTTCATGAATTATCCATGTTCTTGACAGAATATAGAAAAATCATTTGAAGTATACTCCCCCCCTCTATCAGATCAAGAATCTTAATTTTCTTTTCTTATTAATTTTCTATTTCACTTTTATAAATTTTGAACTTATTGAAGGTTTCATCCTTAGATTTAATTAGGTAATAATAATAATATCTAAAAAAATCATCTATAAAAGTTACTATATACCTATTGCCACCACGAGTTGCAGTTTTGGTAGAGTCACATACATCACTATGTATCAACTCCAAGATGGAAGAATTTTTTTCAATTGATTTAAATGGTTTTCTTGGTTGTTTAGATTCAACACATATTTCACACTTAGATGGGTCTAAGTTTGATTTGGGAATTAGCTTTAAATCCATCATAAGTTTAATTTTTCCTAAGTGTACATGATCCAATCTATCATGCCATAAATTTTGATTAGACTTATTCACAAAATAAACTTGATTCTCAACTTTATTAATAAGATAATTTATTACATTTAATTTGAATGAGCCTTCACTTACGTATCCTCTTCCTATGAAAGCATTATTCTTAGTTATTATAACTTTATTACAATCAAGGACAATTTTATATCCCCTCTGAACCAGCTGAGACCCACTAACTAGGTTCTTCCTAAGGTCTGGAACGTACAATATATCCGTCAGGGTAAGAACTTTTTCAAAAGTCATCTTCAAATTGATTCGATCTTGTCCCTTGATCCCACCTCATCCGCTTGAGTCCTGAAAAGTGGTGAACCAGGAGCGGTCAAAACAAATGTGTACATTAGCTCCTGAATCCAACCACCAATCAAGGTTAGAGGAAGTAACATTAACTTCAGGGTTAATGCTAACTGACCTAAAGGTGGTATCTTCTGGACCTTCAACTACATGTGCTTGAGGTTCCGAGGAACCAGAAGGTTTGCGAAAGGGCTCCTTCCAGTGATAGCAATCTCTCGCCAGATGATTGGTCCTTCCGCATACAAAGCAGAACTTATTACTTGGACCTTGGGCAGGTTTGTTGGTTCTAGTGATATTGGACTTAAAGTTTTTATCCGTAGGCTTGAACTTATTTGAGTTAGGATAGTTGGGTTGGTCTGGCTGGTTAGATTGGTGTTGTTGGTTTGGTTGAAATCTAGATTTTGATTTAGATTTGGTAAAGGTCAGATTAGCTTGGGCATTTGGAACTCTGGCTAGCTGGGATTTGGACCTATGTTGGTCATCTATCCTGATTGAATTTAGAAGTTGAGTTAGGGTTAGCTCTCCTTGCTTATGGAGCTGGCTTTTGGCAAAGCTTTCCCAAGAAGGAGGTAACTTATCAAGAAGGCTCGAGACCTTAAATTCTCCAGAGAGAATGGTTCCATTGGTTTGAAGCTTCCTAAGGTATTCTTGAAATTGGTGGAGTTGGTCATTTATGGGTTTATCATCTACCATAACATATCTAAGAAATGATGCGATGTTGAATCTTTCAACACCAGCATCATCCAGGCTATATTCAGACTCAAGGTTATCCCATAGTTCTTTTGCACTCTTTACAGATAAATAAACATCATAGAGTGAATCACTAAGGGCACTTAGAATTCTACCGTTACAAAGATAGTCTTTTTCAGGAGTGGCGGGAGAGGTTGAACTAGAGGAGGCAGGGATTGATCAATAATTGACGAAAGACCTAATGTGGTTAGCCAAAATTTCATTTGGCTTTGCCAATTTCTAAAGTTGGTTCCATCGAATTTATCAGGTTTAAGACTAATGGTTTCATCTCTAAGGGTAGCCATTTAGTCTAAGTTTGGTTTAGAGAAGAAGACTGAAACTGAAGGAAAAAATTTATTAGTTTTATTGTCTCTAAAGAAATCCTATAAATTTATTTGATTTATTTGTTTTCTAGTCTTTTAAAAATTAATTTAACATGCAGCAATACAAGTTTTATGGGGATCTTTGATTAATTTTGCACAATACAAATCTATAGAAATTAAATTTTAAACTTAAAAGAAAATGATGTTAGATTATATATATATATATATATATATATATATATATATATATATATATATATATATAAAAGACTACAAATAACTATATTTAATATAAAATTATATGCAAGCACAACAAAAATATTTATGGAATCTCCTTTAGATTGTAGAAAGAATTGTATGAAAATAATACATATGTTTTATAAAAGTTGAAATCTTTTCTATGATGTCTGTAAAACAATAAATATATTGATGTGACAATTAAAATAAAGTAAAACACAGGACCTGGCTCGGGAGGCGGATAATCCACTGCCCTAAAGGAGATTTCGGCCTCTTCTCGTGCGAAGACCTGAGCCGCACACCCTCCTCCAAGGTATAACCCGAAAGCCAAGCACTTTAATGTCCGTCGGTGGCATGATCTCGAACGGATGCCGATCAACTTCGTCTTCAGTTCAAATAGCAACAAAATAATAGAAAAATGAGAGGGAGAGCGAAGAGAGATTTTTTTTTCAAATAGGAAGGCTTGATATTTTTTTTTCACACACTGATTCTGAGAGAAGAATAAGGTCCCTTTAAATAGGCGCAGAAGCACCACGTGGAAAAACGGTATGCGGAGCGCTCGCGGAACGTCCGCTTGTGCACAGAGCGCTCGTGGAATGATGCGGAATGGCACCCAGAATGCGGAAAACCCACGGAACATTCCGTGAACCCATGGAACGAACCGCGAAACTGCGGAACGGCATGCAAAACTTCCGCGTGAGAGAACCTGACACGGGGCCTAGAGAGTTTTGAAACTCTCGGAAAAGAAAAGTCAACAGTTCGGGCTTGATTTTCGGTGGGAAGCGGTGAATCTGGGAGTGGATTCTTGTTTGAGCTACTATTTCCATTTTCTTGCAATGTGGGATTGGTTTTTTGTTTTTGCCGCTTTCACCATGGGAAATCATTTATCTTGCGTCTTTTTTATTTTGTGATACAATTTTTATTTGCTTTATTGTGCGTGCTGAATCGGTGAATGAGTTTTGCTGGTTTTTTGCCACCACTAATTTCGCGTATATGTTCTTCTAATTTTAATTTAATTACTTGCACTTTATTTTTTTTTTGTTATTGCTTTATAGGCATTGTTGTTTTTGTATGATGTGTCAATAGGGGAACCAAGGGACTCTATCCGCAACACTATATATCAGCCGGAAGGTCTAAAGCCACAAATTATAAATGGTGTCATTTCAATTCATGTGCACGCGCACGTGTGGACAATTGACGTTGTTCAGTTTTCTTCTAAGCCATAAGACTGTCATAATCACTCGACATATTTATTACAATTTGTCTCTCTAGATATAGAATCTCCATATACAATTTGTTACTTAAAGTATAGAAACTATCTATCAAAATTTTGACTGTCATATATTTAGATATTCCAGTTGTTTTGACCGCGCTGAGAATTTGCAGATTTGTGTCCTTGAAGTGCCTTGCTTTGAGTGCTGGATATTTGCTCTCTTGTTTCTGTCAAAGTTTTGCTTTTTAACTGGTCAGCTGCCATTGTTTTCTTTTTCTGTTTCTTTTACGAAATGTGGGTTGGTAAACAAATGAGCTTTTGTTTGAGAATATCATAGTTCATATCGGTGGCTGAGATAAGGTCATTATAGATATTTGATTATCTGTCTGGAGAAGCCAAGATCTCATTAGTATGCAATGTGTTTCCATGACCTTTTTCAGCTTCATATTCAAAAACTCTATCTAGCTAGCAAGCCTTTCTACTAGAAACACATTAGTTCTGCACATCTTTTCATACACTATTCATGTATTTTGGTCAGATGATTTTCTTGTTGGTTTGATTCTATAATTAGACTCTTCATCTAAGTGCCATTAGGATCTGGTTTAGTTCTGTACCTATATTTAGTGGAAAGGTGTTAATTTGTAATATTTATTTTATTCTCTCTCATGCAGATTGTCCCTTGAATTTTAGTTGGGCAAACTTTACACTGGCTGCTTCTGCTTGTTCAAATCAAGATGAGCGAGGGAAATGCTGCCGATATATCAATGCATTTGTTGCAATTTCCATTGCTAAGTATGCAAATTCAACAGGCAAACTGGGAGTTCCATCAGCATATTCTGATATCTGCCTTACTTCTGTGTCTGAAACTTTCAAGTTATATGGAATTCCAGCTTGTGCAACCGTAGTCTGTGGACTGGGACCCAAAATTCGAGTTTCTTATCAGTGTGAGGGGAGAGGAACTGTCTTGGAAATGATGCAGTCTCCTAACTTTACCGATGTCCTTGGAAACTGCAAGGTGCCCCTTTCATTGGATGGCAGTTGTACAAGGTGCTTAAATTATGGCATCATGTATCTTCACCATCTTATAAGTGCAGATGACAATGTCACGTTCAGTGTCTGTCGTGATGCAGTTTTTGTTACACTTGCAAACCAAGGTGACAACTTGTTGGCTGTTGACATGGCCAGTTGCTTCTTTGGCGTTCAAGGGCTCAGCATTCTCCCAGGTTTGATTGTTTTCAGAAGTGATTGCTTTTCTTTGACTAAAAATAATGCTTTAATGTATATTTTTTTTCCAACATTATATACTTTCTTTTTTGAGTACGTTGGTCATGCTGGAGAAGCAGAGGTGCCATATTTGTCCTTCCTTTTATCTGCTAGCAAGATTTAAAATAGTTAGGAATACATGGTTGAGAATAATTTATTAGAAAATGATGCAAGCAATTCTGAAAATGGTATTGATACTGATGGAGACCTTTCTAATACCATTTTTGTAATCTGATTTAAATGGTTCATGAAGCTATAAATGGCTGCTCTTGTTGTGCTCCTAAAGTATCAGATCTTATGAAGATTTTTTGACCATAAAAATTTTTGAATTATTTAGAAATGGTGGAACAACAAAATCTTTTAATGCTCTTTGCTACATAATGCTTGTTTATCTATTCAAAAAATAAAGGATAAATTCCCTTTTTTTCATTACAGAAATGCAATACTCATCTGTGAGAAAAGGGTGAAGGTTCCACAATACTATTGTTTATTTACTGACTCATAGTTATTTCTAGTGCTTTAAGTATCTCATAGTCAATCCTTAAGATATAGTATATGAAATGCAACTTTGTTGAAAATAAGAGTGAACATAGTATCCTGGTTAAATTCGATGGTGATGAGATATTATTACAATAGAGCGCAGACATAGTGTAAAGAAAAGAAAAATGATAGAAACTGTGCTTTAGAGTGATGACCAAGATATATAATAGTGTGATTAATTTCTATCTTGGATCTCTTTAATGGAAGCAAGGAGAGGATGATGAACACATGCAATAGAATTAAAGCTGGGTTGATGAAGAAGAGAGGTGCTTTTTAGCTGTTATATGCCTCAGGATTCCATCAATCCAACCTACATGTGCTTGTGAGATTGAATAAATAGAAAAAAATCTTGGATAGTAACGTTGTGGTCTGCAGTGTTATGTAAGCATGATTGTTTTGACAATAAAAGCTGTATATGTGTTAAAACTATGCTTACAAGGTGATAACACTGTACACCAGATGTGGTGGGCAAGTTGAAACATCGAGGACAGTTAGATGAGAATCGACTGAGATGGTAAGAGTATGTGCATAGAAAATTCTGTGAAGGTCCCTGTTAAGAAAGGAGATTGGGCATGCATCAAAGAGCTAGCAAAAGGGACAAAAAGACCCATGATAGTGAATGAAAGTTGTTAAATTGGATTGTAGAATCAACCCAACATAGTTGGAACAAGGCTTGATGGTCATGATGATGATTATAGGTAGCTCATTTCCCCTACATAAAGGTTAAAGATAAGTCATTTGAGAAATATAGAATAAAATTTATGATGAATAACAAATGTTGTAGGACAAAACATTTGAAAATATTACAAAGGCAATCCAAACCTATGCCTCTACAATGCTTAAATGACTTTCCATGCTTTCAAAACCCTTTCCTTGTTATTCTACCAGTCCATTCTTCTGGGAGGCATGCGAATGCTGTTGAGACTTCCAATTTCTGTTCATGGGTTCTATATAGAACCTCCTAACTTAAAACTACTGAACATATCAGTTGCACACTAATTGGGTGCTTCGTGCATTTTTACACATCTTATTATTTTTATGTGACTTTGTTCTCCTCTTCTCAAATATTGTGATTGACGAACGTTGCAGAGTCATCTTCCCAATCGCTCACCCCTACATCTTCTCCAAGTTCTGATTCTGCTCAAGCTCCCAATCAACATCTGATGAGCATACCACTCAAGAAACATCAGCAAGCCTATCACCTCATGTTAATCCCAGGAATTGGAATTGGGGTTATAGCAGTGGCAGTTCTACTACTCCTGATTTTAGTACCAGTAATCCGTAAGAAAAGTAAGGAGTTAAGGAGTGTAGATGATCCCATTGAGACATTATGGAATGTCTTCCCTCCTACGCAAGTCCGGATAAGTCGAGAAGGTATAATATTTTAGCTCTTTTCCTTGCATATTAGCTAATCACTGTAATCAAACTTATGCTTCATCTGTGTGTGAAAAATAATTGTAGGTGTACTCTGTTAGGTGAAGATGAAGAAACCATGCAGATGCATCTAGAACAGCAGAACAACAACAAATAATAACTAGGCCCTTGAAAAGAAAATAAATGGTAAATTTGGCTGAGTTTATGGTGCTGGCAACCAGTAGAAAAATTGCATTTCATTTTTGTCAAAATTGATTGGCTCTGATCAAGCTTTGGAGTTCATGCTAAGACTGTGACGTCTCGGCTGAACCAAATCCAAAAACCGACCGAAGTTTTCAGTTTCATTCAATTTCAGGTGTTTTTGGCTGGTTTCAGTAGTTTGAATGGGTTTGACTGGTTTTGGCAATTTTGGCTGGTTTCAGTCATTTTTGGCTGGAACCGACAGAAATTACTCTTATTTATTTTAGTTTAACAAGTAAATATGTTTTATGTTTTATAAAATTTACCAAATATTATTCAACCACACATTTATCTAAACTGTGCTATTTTTGTCGTAGTTTTTTTAATTAATTTAACATGGTGGGTTAGTTGAACTTTAATCCATCAAGGTGTCAATACATTTGTGTGATGTGTGTTTAAGCTGTATGTAAGATTGCAACATGAAATGATGCATGCACATCTGATTTCAGGAGATAGGGAAATTTTATTACTTCTTTGAATTTTGGGGCAGATGAGAGACTATTGGCATAACCTCCATACCTGTCACTTTGCTTCTTTTGCTTATTAAAAGTGGCATGAAATGAAATAAAAAGGGAAGCCTAGTTCATGTGGCTCCCCCTACTGTAGAGTTTGAGGAGGGCCAGATCTATGCAGCCTTATCCCCTTATGTGGAGAAGCTATTTCCACAAAAGTGGCACTAAATAGGTATATGAAATTAGTTTTATACTCTTTTGTATATGTTGTGTTAGTTATGCTGGATCGTGTAATATTTGGTAATGATACTTAGTAAATTAATTTGTTCTGTGACATGTTTTTGTGTGTTAAACTTCTATAAATTTAGTTTCGGTATAAAATTACCCAGCCTATTGAAAGCTATCATTCTGGGTAACTCAAGACACAATAAAATTATGTAAAATAACTTTAATTTTTCTTAAATTTTATATTCTTCAGTATTTCTTTTGACTTTCTTTTGGCCAAGACCAGTGAAACTGCTGGAGCTGCTGAGAATGTTTGAGAATGAAATTCTATGTAGGGGAGTGAAACTGAAATAGATACCAAGTTTTAAAACCTGGGCTATGATCCTTGACTTATTAGGGTTTGCTTCGACTCAATAATCCTGAAGATCAGATTGGCATATGATGAAACCGAAAAATATTTACTACGCAAAAAGGGGAAACATCAATGTAGGTTTTCTATGCAAGATGATTGCTAACCATATTGTACAATGACGTTGATGGTCTACACTATCCAGTGGCTGCTTTAATAACTCATCGGTGCTAATATGCTTAATTTGAGGGGCTCAAGTAACTGTTTGTGGGGACCTTCCTCTAGCCTCCTTTTGATTCCATGGACAATCAACTTTTACATAGATCATTGTCCAGGTCCATCACCTGTTTTCCGACGATTCAGCTATAGGGAAACAAAGAAGGCGACGGAGAATTTCAGTACTGTCATTGGAAAAGGTGGTTTTGGAACTGTTTATAAGGCTCAATTCAGTGATGGTTCCTTAGCTGCCGTGAAACGGATGGACAAAGTTTCAAAACAAGGTGAGGATGAATTTTGCCAAGAAATGGAGCTTCCTTCCAGACTGCACCATCGCCATCTTGTTGCTCTGAAAGGTTTCTGTGTTGAGAGGAATGAGAGGTACCTGTTCTCCTTTCTAACACCATATTTCTTTCTTCATAAGAAAGCAATGCTGTTGCAATCTGATGTCTATTTTCCTTTGATTGCAATTTGCAGTTTTCTGGTGTATGAATACATGGAAAATGGAAGCCTAAAGGATCATCTTCAATGTAATCCTTCCATTAGTTTCTGGTTCTCTTTAGAGTTTTTATTTTTATTTTTTTATTTTTTATTTTAATAATTCCTTTTGCCTATGCAGCTCCAGGGAGGAATCCATTGAGCTGGAAGACTAGAGTGCAAATTGCCATTGATGTCGCCAATGCTCTGGTAAAGCTTATTACTAGCATAACCAAAGAAAAAAACTATATATATATATATATATATATATATATTAATTATAATTTTAGGGTTAGATCATATATCATGCTGCAACATATCCAAGGCCTTCAGCCCATTCAAGACTGTGTAAATCCATTTTTTCTTACTTCCAACCAAGTTCAGTTTGGCTCCATATTCTTTGAGATGTCAACCTGAATCCAAGACCACCTTAAAAAGCTGGATTCTAGTCTACATTACATATGAATGGTACTCTCAATTGGTCTTCCTCTTTCTTGTCCATTCATGCTACTCTGAATCTTCATGTATTGTAGGATATTTTTTCAATTTCTGCTATAGGTCTAGCATCTGCTTCCAAATTCATCAGCCATGATGGTCTTAAGCTCATGTATCTCTTTCATTACCCATTGTGTTGATACCTACACTAAAATGGTCTTGCTGATACCTGGACTTGAATGGTCTTATTGCAGTCTCAGATGACCAATAATTGCATGAAACTTCTGAGGCCTATCTCCATTCCATTCATCCCACCTGTTTGCTACTTAAGACATCTCATTCCTTTGTGCAGTAAAACTGACCTTAGAAATGACTAACATAATCAAAATTGTGAGCCTTGTCATAACCTCAGTGATGTTTCCCTGCATGTACCTTCTCTGAAAGTGAATCCTGACTTTGTTGTAGAATTTTGTTCTAAGTTTTCATTTTGTACTCATTCCTCGCCTTTCTATTTTGTACATTCAAACTGAACTTCTGGAAATGATTAACATAATTAATTTGTGAGTTTTGTTATCTCAATCAAGTGTCCCTTCACATGAAGTTGATTTCTGAATTTATGGTAGATTTCTATTTAAATATTCATTTGTCCTCACTCCTAATCTTATCTGTGACAAATACACTAAGTATAGGCTTAGACAGTGGAAGTCACCATTCTCTGATTTGCAGTTACGTTCTGAGTCATGGATCCCATTGCATGTTTTTCTTAGTTGAAATAAAAAGATATCTTTGGCTCTTTCTATTGTTACATATTCTTCTTTTGTATGAAATAAATATCATGCATATGCTCCTTTTTGTTGATGTTTATTTGTTGCTCAGGTGAGAAATTGCCTAAATAACTGAATTTTCTGGTATTGGTTTTCTAAACCTTCCCAACTTAGCTTTTGTTCTGCTATCCTCTGCCATGTCTTCATTGCATAGCTCATAATTTTCATCCTGCTGTTTCTATAGTGCTTTATGTATCTCCTTCATTTTTATACAATAATATACTTGTGCTTGTTGGTGTTCTCTAGATTTCTGAGATATCATTAACATGACTTATTAACTAAAGTACTCAAGCAACAGAATTGATTTTACCCATTCTGGAGTGAATCTGCAACCTACATATCAGCTGATTTTAACCCTAGTGGGGAGTTGGGAAATTGTTAAGGGGGTAACCATAGGAAACTATTTTAATGTATAAAATGTGCCAGACATACAAACAAAATCAATGGCAACAATGGTAACAAAGTAGTAAAATCAGATAATCAACTGTAGCTTGATTAAACTCTCTCTCTCTCTCTCTCTCTCTCTCTCTCTCTTCTGGCATACCCTTCCAAAACCATCTACATGATTAAGATTTCATCCAACATGTGGTTGAAACAATTTGGATATGTATTCCATGAGGTTTCTGTGTGTTTCAGCATGCTAGATGAAAGTGAACATGAACATAATCCAACAAAAAATCATGGAAAGTCATCTTTTATTGGTAAAAGAACTTTAGAAAAATAGCAATAACATTCCTATGTTGCTAAGCATGATCAATATTCTAAGATGATAGAAGAAAAGAATGCATTGTGCATGACATGCCCTCTTTCCATGGTCCTAAAAGCCATTGATATATTTGAGCCATAAAGTTGCGTGAAAAACTATCAACTCAATTAAAGAAGAGGGAGATAGGGGGGAGAAAACATTGGGCAAAGAAGTGTCTCATGCAGGTCAGTAGTCCTCTTCTTCTCCAATTGCCCAACCACCAATAGAAGTTGAATAGGTATATCACCACCTTCAGCCTCTAACTTGTATATGAAGGATGCTTCTTTTTTGGACTAATCTGATTGTGGTCAGATATCACAAGGTTATGGAAGAGCCTGGGAACTAAACTAGCCCTTGCGGTTTGGGATATGACTGGGATTTGCCTTAATTATTTTAGTGTTAAATGGAGGTTATCCTGACTTCATTGAGGGACTATGCTCGACGGGGGACGGGGTGGGGATTGCACCTAAAATAGAACTATTGGCATCTTGTTACGTAGAATTAGTATTAATGTTAGTCTCTTTCTTCTGATGGTCAAACTGGTATAATATTGACAAGTATTTTTTGTGATATGAACTAATTTACTAATTAGATATGGCTGAAGCTAGGTATCTACCTAGTCTTCTATCAGATAGATATAATTCTTATAATTAGATCTTTTTTCATGAAATAGTACCTTATTGATTTGCAAATGCAGGAGTACCTTCATTTCTATTGTGATCCTTCCCTTTGCCATCGAGACATCAAGTCCAGCAATATTCTGTTGGATGAGAACTTTGTAGCGAAGGTACATATTCAGATTGGGTTCTGATGTTATGTTTCAGTTCATTAGTTTCAAGAATAATAGCAATTGGGATGTATGTAGGTTGCTGATTTTGGTCTTGCACATGCTTCAAGATATGGAGCAATCGGCTTTGAACCGGTGAACACAGATATACGGGGAACTCCAGGTAAGTATCTTCCATCTTTAGCACATCTATGATCAGTGTAAGTAGGCTATCATACAGAAATCTCTATGTTCATATATAGCTTATCTCAGGTTTAACTTTAGCAAATCTTTCTGAGTGATAGGTCATAATTTAATTAGGTGAAATATATTGAATCGATGGTTGTATGAAAATATTGTGATGGATATTGAACTTCTCCGAACAATTTGAGAAACCTCTCAAAACACCTTGATCTGCTTATAAAAAAGTTTTATAATATGATGTCAAAGCATGGTGAAGTGGTATAAGGTAAGGTTGGCATTTTATTTTGTGTCTTGTCCAAATTACATGGTTTTTCCAGTATCTTTTTATAAATATTTCCCAGTAGCTGTGAAAATAAATATAGCACTAGTGGCTGTTTTATCGAACATTGATAACTTACATATTAAACTACTTTCTTTGAGCACGTTCTTTCTTATATTTTCTCTCATCTCATCTTCTCCATTGAGCCTATAATTATATTTTTCATGATGATACAAAAAGTTTGAGGCATTATACTAATCTGAAAATCTTGTCTTTATATCAGAAGTCAACTCATTGTTCTTGTTTGTTGACAATATCACTTGTGTAGTGACTTTAAGATCAAATGATGAAATGAAGCAACAAACTGCTAATAAGGGGAATGTCCAGTATATCATGGGCTGCAGTTGCACACATCATTGGACTTGTAAAGTACTTAAAGACACCATACAACTATACATGGAGCACATGTTGTAGGGTGCCAATTGGTTGTGTTGGTAAAGTCTCTTCGTATGGACACAAGAGGCCTAGAGTTGATCCTGCTCGCGCCCTGAATTTTTGCCAGGCTTCCACCAATCCTAGTTGTCTGTGAAAAAAAACTAGAACTATTCACAGTCCAAATCTCCTCTTTCCAAACTCTCTGTGCATTATAGATTGATTGTTTGTCTATTGATACTTGAAACTTGCAGTAGGCAAGCTGTCAGAAAGCTTTTGAGTGTAAGCATATTAACATTGTCATACCAAGACATGCTATTACAATCATAGCGGTTGAAACAAACTCCATCAAAATAAACTACTCAGTCCCATGAAATTTTGGTGATCCAAAAGACCATAAAACTTAACTAATGCTATCTAATGGCTCTCACAATAAATTGGAGTCTTGGACACATGGACTCCCTCTCAATCTTGTACAGACTACCTCCAATACTTACATGAACTTGATTCCCTTTGAGACTGATGTTTCCCTTTAAGGTTTTTCTAACACCTGGCAGATATCAAGAGGTGCTCAGCCACCCTCCTCTATTCTAATTGGACCTCCGACTTCAATCATACTAACTAATCCTAATTCAAATTGGTTTACTAGTACCAAAATGTAAAATAAAACAAATCCCAGAAGTATCCCTTTTTATCCCCACTGTCACCAATCAAGCTTTTGTCTATTCCTCTTGTTATCAGCAGATGCCATCATACTTGTTTCATGCTTCCCTTTTGTGAGCTCCAATCTCATATTGCTAGCCAGAATGTGTGGGCGAGTTTGCTTTCTCATTCTAATATCTCAATCTCATATCCCAGTAATGATCAGAGCTTTTCTTCTATGTTGTTTGGCCCAAAGAAATTTCATTATCCAGTTAAAACACAGATCCTTTAAACTGAGCCATTATTTAACTGCCTTACTGAAATCTATTCCTAACTTTTCTCAGAAAAAGGGAAAAAACTCCTAACCAGCTTCTGTAGAGTTTTATTGTATATAACACTTAATTCCATAATAAAATACTGTATAATGGTTGTCAGTTATTACCTAATGGCTACTGTATAGTAGGATTATTGGTAAGTAATGGCCATTTGTATAGAAAATAAGTTGACTAGGTGAGATTCCTTGCAATTATTTTAGGTTTTTGTCAAAAATTATGAGCTTTTACCGCTGTGAATCATATTCTGGTCGATATGAAAATGTTACTTATAAGGTCTAGGGCATTGCTTCCTTCAAAAGAGGTCAGGGGCTTAGCCTATAATATGGCATAAATGGATCTGTATATCAATAAATGGTCATGTATAAGTATAAAACTTCAACTAGAAACTTAGCAAATCCCAAAATATATCAGCCCTGTTATGGTTACTTGGGAACATACAAATATTATTCGTCATTTAGTTTTGAATCTGCATGCATTTGCATGTAGACTTTAACTAGTGAATATATGAGCTATTTAAGCTGCATTTAGAATTAAGGGACAAAAGCATCCACTAGTATTAGTCTTTCGTTGCAATTGTTCTATAACTTAACAACACAAGGTGATGGGTAATGAAGTTAAAAAAAAACTCTGTAATTACTATTTCACTATCACTGTGACTGCTTTGTTTTATAAATTAAAATATCGAGCAACGAAGTTAAGAAATGAGCTTAAAACAAGCTTGGGAACAGCAGAGGTTGAATTTTAAAGTGTATGTGTCGTAAAATTAGGAAACAAGTAAAGAATTTGGTACATTTAAACTGCCTATGTGGTGCAGACAACATATAGTTCGGGTGAAAAGTTTGATATGTTTTGGCTGTTTGGAGGATAGGAGCAATGGCCGCGTCAAGATGGTCTTTGGTACAGGTTAAAGGGTTGAAAAAGGGGAGAGTGACACCAAAAAAGAATTGGATAGTTGTAGCAGAAAAGGATCTGAAGACACCACCAATTTCACAGGATATGGCATAAGATGATGTGATGATCTCCACATGCTTAATTTTGCATGTCTTATAGTTTATTGGATCTGGCCAACTTGAACCATGACAAGGATGATGTTTTGCATGTAATGCATCAAATGTTTTTTTTTGCTTTTTGAGAAATACAGTGGAAATACCATCACCAGTTTTTGAATCCTTGGTCTATCGTAAGTAGATAGGGATGCCAACCGAGCTAAGGTGTGTTGGCATGTATCAAATGATTATGCACGTCTTCTTGTGAATTGTTTTCTATTGCATAGGAAAATTGCAAAGTATGAAACTTTAGGATTTTAACATCAGTGCTTACAGGGTATATGGATCCTGAATATGTGGTTACTCAAGAGCTGACGGATAAGAGTGACATATACAGCTACGGTGTGCTATTATTGGAGCTTGTCACTGGGAAGAGAGCAATACAAGATAGCAAGAATCTGGTGGAATGGTCTCAGAAATTTATGATAAATGATTCCAGGCTACCTGACTTGGTGGATCCTGTGATTGGGGACTCGTTTGACTTTGAACAACTCCAATTGATTGTAGGGATCATACAGTGGTGCACCCAAAGGGAAGGGCGAGTAAGGCCATCAATCAAACAAGTGCTCAGAATGCTCTCTGAGAGATTTGATCTGGTGCACAATGACCATGGACAACTTGCAGAAGATGAAGAAAGAAATTATGTTGGGGAAAGGAGTATTAAAGTGAGGATGCAACGAACTGAATTTGATCCCTTATAGTGGTGATGCAAGGTGTCTTCAATCTTCTTCCAGTACTTCAAGATCCTGCTGTAGCCGGAGTGTCTTGCTCGAGGGTGGTTCACCACAATCACCTCCTGGCCTTTACTCTGTTTAAGTTTATTTTTTTTCTCAGTCGTGAGTTTTTTTTTAGTCTTTGATGTTATTGTGCAACCAGCCTGTTTAAGTAATCAGGAGATCAATAGAGATGTGATGAAGAAATGTGACCAGTTGTGGATTTCCAGTGCAAACATGGAATTGCAGTTGTCAGTAAGAGTTCTACATTTTAAGAACTTGAAAATCTCTATTTTAAACTGTTGTAAAAATTCAGGATGGTTCTGCTGTTGATGAGAAGACTCAATTAGGTCATTTACAGAAAGAAATGAGAGAATGTACCTGAAATCTAAATTATTTCATATGTAGGTAATTTTCGTTGCATCCGGCAAAAGTTAAAGAGTTGTAGATGATAAATGAGCGAAAACCAAAGGGATAGATATTGTAGTTTTCTGATGAACAGTACATTTTTTTATGAGTTTGATGTAGTCATTTGTGTTTTACTTTGTTTACTAGCAAGTTTTGGTGTATTTGGCGTATATTGGCAAAGTTAGGTTACCAATAATTGTGCAACAACAATGAGGATGAACTGTGTATCTTACGCCCTTATCTGAACTCTTGGCGAGTCTTGTAGTATTTGCCAGGTAGTTCATATCCAATTATTTGAGAATATCTAAGTTGGTTATTTCTTCTTTATTCTTATTGAACTTCTCATGGGGATCAAAAGGGGTGGACATAGATCTACGATTAAAATAATTAAACCTCACATCTAGGACAATACTAGACAGCCTTTTGGAGAAAACATTCAATTAATTAGAAGGACCATCACAAATATAGCTTTTTCAATAAAGTCCCCGCATCTAAGATACATTTAGCTACCTGTTTTTGGCCAAACAACTTTCTTCATATTGGAGGTATCTCCTTCCCCGTTTATCTAACAAAGGAGAGGCTCATATTATTCAAGTCCTAACTTGCTCTTTCATATCAACTCTTCCTGCTAGCTATACTAGTTTGCAAATGGACCTAACAAATCTCTTCCGCTAGATATTTGATCAAGCCGGTCAATCAATATCCAAGTCTATGACTTTGGCTCCATGCTTCCTCCATGCCGAACGGCAGGATCTTTCTACGTGAATTTTTTGTGTGTGATGCTTCAAATCATTGTCTTTCATCCATGCCCGCAAACAAAATGCCAATGTCGATTTCATCGAGCGATTGCAGCGACCTGCTCAAGTTTGGACGCACATGATTTAATTTATATAGATGTTGTTTTTTTTTATTTTTTTGGATGAAAAGGGAGGTAAGACCACCCGGTCTTTGTTAATGAATAAAGAACAAATAAAATAATACATGGTGAAGATGCTGCGACACCAAGGAAACGAGGTGCAAAAGAGAGGAGATTATCGTACAGAGTTTCTATTACACATTTACGGTTCCCAGGGCAAAAAGGGAAAAAAAATTCACCAAACTAGAGTAGTTGTTACAGGCGTTCACCAGCTATGGGACGGCAATTTTTTTTTATCTGTGACAGGATCCAAGAAGTTGGATGACTGCAATGGGTGCCGGCATGCGCTAATCAATTTTTTTTAGCGTAGATGACTAGCAACCGCCCGGCATGCGCTAATCAATTTTTTTAGCGTAGATGACTAAGCAACCGCGCGCCGGCAGAGATGAGGATATATCTAGATGTTCGTTACCGTAGCTTTCAGCATTCACTCTAGTTGACATACCTAACTTGAGCATGGCTTCCTACTCCCAACCCAAGCAACCCCTCCTGCATCTCCTGCTCCTCCTGTCATGTTTTGCAATCTCCTCTCCTCTCGACGATGATCGCCGGGCCTACATCATCCACATGGATCCATCGGCGATGCCGGCCCCCTTCTCCACGCATGAAAGCTGGCACACTTCGATCCTGTCATCCCTCCCCTCGCCGCCCGGAACCACTCCCCCCGACCATCTCTACACTTACAACCATGTCATGCATGGCTTCAGCGCTGTGCTCTCATCGGCCCACGTCGAACACCTCGCTAGAATTCCTGGGCATGTCGCCATCCACCCTGATTCCTACGGCCGGCTCCACACCACCCGCACCCCAAAGTTCCTAGGCCTAAACAGACACTTGGGCCTGTGGCCAATGTCCAACTTCGGGGATGACATGATCATCGGCATCATCGACACCGGAATTTGGCCCGAGAGCGATAGCTTCGACGATAAGGGGATGCCACCCATCCCTGAGCGGTGGAAGGGGACCTGCGAGACTGGAACCAAGTTCGATTCCTCAGACTGTAATCGAAAGCTCATCGGTGCGCGCTCCTTCAGCAAGGGACTAAAGCAGCGGGGACTAAACGTGTCCAAGACTTGGGACTACGACTCGCCGAGGGACTTCTTCGGACATGGGACGCACACCTCGTCAACCGCTGCCGGTGCCAGGTCCACAGGAGCAGAATATTTCGAGTATGCGAAGGGCAATGCGATCGGTATTGCCCCAATGGCCAGGTTAGCCATGTACAAAGTCCTGTTCGCGGCCGATACGTTCGAGTCGGCGGCCACCGATGTGCTGGCTGGCATGGACCAAGCCATTGCTGACGGTGTCGATCTCATGTCGCTCTCTCTCGGGTTCCCCCAGACTCCGTACTATAGCAATGTGATCGCACTCGGAGCGTTCGCCGCAATGGAGAGAGGGATCTTCGTGTCATGCTCCGCAGGCAATAGTGGTCCTGAAGGCTACACTATATTCAACGGGGCACCGTGGATCACCACCAGTCGGTGCCGGGACCATCGACAGAGACTACGTTGCCTCGATAACACTCGGACAAGACTTCGCAACCTATTCGAGGGAACTCGTTCTATCCGGTGAGCTTGTATATCTCCGGCGTACCGCTATACCACGGCCTAGGCGATGCCGGTAAGGAGAACTGCCGCCGTTCATCGCTTGATGCCAAAGAAGTCAATGGAACGATTGTTTTCTGCTCGTATAACATCGATAATGATGTCCAGGAACAGATGGATGAGGTTCTAAGGAGCGGCGCCAAGGGCGCGATCATCGCCACCGATCGGTGGCCTTTCATGCGGCTCTCGAACTTCACTGAGCCATTGGTCGTCGTAGCACCAGGGGATGAGAAGGTGATCAAGGCCTACGTAGCGAAGACCAAGGGTCAGAACCTGACAGTGGACATCGTATACCAATTGACGGAGGTGGGCACCACGCCGGCACCGCAGGTGGCCGACTTCTCGTCACGGGGACCCTACACCATCAGTCCGGAGATACTGAAGCCCGATATCCTAGCTCCTGGCGTGAACGTTTTGGCTGCATGGGCTCGGGCACCTCTCTCAGCGGTAACGTCTATTGGCCAACAACCTCTGATCTCGGACTACTTACTGCTATCTGGAACTTCCATGTCTTCACCGCATGTCGTCGGGGTGGCGGCGTTGCTGAGATCATTGCACAGAGAATGGAGCCCTGCAGCAATTCGTTCGGCGATCATGACAACAGCCAATGTGGTTGACAACACGCACCAAACTATCACCGATCTGGAAACCGGTTTACCAGCGACACCGCTAGATTTTGGAGCAGGACATATAAATCCTAACAAGGCGATGGACCCTGGTCTCATCTATGACATAGGTTTCCAAGACTACGTCGATTTCCTCTGTGGACTGAACTACTCGAGCTCGGAAATCAGAATTATAACTAGGAGAAATGATTATACTTGTCAGGCTAATCTTGACCTCAACTACCCTTCATTCATCGTCATCTCCGATCGAAAGGCCAGCATCGCTCGACGGAGCTTCAAGAGGGTTCTGACGAGCGTCATGGATGGACCATCAGCTTACCGCGTGGTGGTGGCAGCCCCTGTGGGCATGAGGGTGGTGGTTGAACCTCAAACACTAAATTTTGATGGGAAATATAGCAAGCAAAAGTTTTCCGTGAGCGTGGAGGTTGAAGTAGGAAGTAGCAGACAAGGAAGCCATGGATTTCTCAGCTGGTCTGAGATCGGAGGAAAGCACGCGGTCCGGAGTCCCATAGTGTTTGCCTTTGCTCCCTGAGCAAAGTAATGGTGCATTATTAAGCCCTGTAGCTTACCTCTTCTTTTTTCTCTAAATGTTTTTAGAGTCATAATAAAAATCCAAGATGTTGCCATTATCTACAATTTAAAGAAATATAAAGTAGTGTAGAAATTTTTTTTTTAAAAAATCATTACTTGAACCTTGAAAAATGGCTCGCACTTTCAATAAGATGCCGCTAATTAATTTGACAGACTAAATTTGTGTAACAATTGTGAAATGTAAGAATTATGTAATTTTGAAAAAAACTAGTGTCGTTATAATGGCTTTCTTTTGCATCAGCAACTCGCGATGCATCTAAAAACAACCTCCTTTCCCCAACAAATTGAGATTGGTTATGATTTACATTTGATTCAACCCTCCTTCAACCTCGCTTTTGTTTACTTATGTATCCATATTCAATACATACTCCATGTTATTATTGGCTAGATATCCTGATGAATGTCACGAAATTGAAACACTAAAACAAATCAAAATGCAAAAATTTCTGGCCAACCGGATGGTCTTTTTCTTTCCATTAAGAATGCTAAACTTGTAAACGCAAGCATTGTCTGGACCGAGGCCAAAGTTTCTGTCTCGTGTCTCTTTGACCACTTGCTTAAACTTCTTTGCCGCCTCAAAATGTGCATCAGAGGGTTAAGTATAACTAACTATTCCACGTCTTGACAATCATGGCTATAGAAAATTCTTAAAACCTTCTGATGTGGAGAGTTATTGCCGGTGTGATTTAAGTTATAAAACTCTTGATAATAAACAAATTCAGCTTGTGATGGATGGTTTAACGAGGAAAAAAAAAAAAAAAATCCTTCATACAACCCATTCCTCTTCGTCTCATGAAAATATTTACGGGGTCAATCCTGGTATCCAAAAAAAAAAAAAAAAAATTATGATACCATAATCTTTCTTCTATAGCATCGATCCCATGAATTGCTTGCACTAATTCCCTTCTGTCTCATGGAGTACTTGCTATGAAAGGGATTTTTCTCGGTATAGGATTGGGCCCCCATGGTACTCTTTCTTATTAGTTAAAATCCGTCAAATGCCAAACTGTTGGAGATTGCTGCCGCTGGCGTTGCAAATATTGGGGTTCCAAGATCGGAAAACCCAAACTGCCATGCAATCATGCCCATCTCAAACCTAAATCGTTTGGAATTGCATAACAAATTGCACAGATTTCAGTCCGCTGGTGCCCCACATGTCCATGCTACATTGAGCAACATATAGAAAAAAAAATAACAAATTAATAATTATAATTAAACAAATAAATGATGGTTAACTAGTTACACAGATTAAGTAGATATATACAAGAAAGTTGGAAGACAAACCATGGACGCGCATCTCACATGCATCCTAATTCCTATGCAGTCTTCCATCATACGCGAACACCTCACATGCAAGGCCAGCCTCCTACTCTCATGCCCCATACCTGGATCGAGAGTAGAGATCGGAGCCTCCCCCACTACCAATTCCTTGCTTTTCTATTCCCTACTTCCCGTAAGGCTCCTCTTATTTGACCATCACTACTGTCACACTAAAGCATTCCAAAAATTAAATTTACATCTCTGATTAAGGGCCCCTCTTGACTCGAGCAGCAACCAATTAGACTTGAGGCTCATACTTGCCAATTTTTTACAATGCCGTTGTGGCGCCGCTTTATCCATCTCTGTAAAATCGTCAAGGCCTTCCTTCATTTGTGTGGGTCTTCGCCAGCCGCTAACCAGCCGGAGGAGACGTCCTAGGAATGAGACACAAAAAGACTTGATTTAGCTTGGGAAGCATTGGAAAGGGCCATCTCGCCTGGTGACAGAGGCCGCTTCTGCTTCACACCCCCATAGAGGGCTAATAGACATCTCTAAGAAGGCACTCTTCCCCCAGGCACTTCTATCTTTGTGGCCTTCTTTGGAGGTACATTGTAAAAACGAACGTACCTCCGAATGCATTAGAGTTGCACTGCCGGCATCCTCACATGGGGAGGCCTGTAATTGGCGCGGGGAGGCCTGTAATTGATCATTGGGGCTCCATCGAGGGGGACTGATAAAGCCCTACACCACGCTGGGGCCCATGCCACTTCGGTGTCCAATTTCGACTTGTATTTTCTTTTTTCTGTTATAATGGACAATTTTGTAATAAGCTTATATAGTCTTCATGAATAAAATATCATTTGCCCGATCAAGTTGATATATTGCTATTTTTGTATAGTTGCTGTTTCTGTTTTGAGAGGCTTCCTTCAAGAAACCATCCAAAGTCAGTCCGAGGCTGATTCATATGGGCTATTGCTCGGCTTGTCTGTGGATGAAGATCGACACGTGGCCAAGCAGGGTCCCCGGAGGGTTTAGCCTCTTCGTGGGGGTTCTCGGAAGGTTAGCTCCTACTTGATTGGTCTACGGATGAGGATCGATACGTAGCCAAGTGGGATCTCCGAAGGGTTAGCTCCTTTATAGTGTCCTCGGAGGGTTAGCCCCTTAGTGGTAGAAGAGCAATTGAATTATAGTGAATATAAGTTTGGTAGCCGACCTTCATTGCATTTTTACATACCTCAGCACTGCATCGCTTGATGGGCTTAGTGATTTTTATCTATGGGATCGGTCAATGATACAATTGCAAAATGAGCCTTGTGGGCCGGCATTCTCCAAACTCCGCACAACACCCCCCCGGCATAGCGGACCTTGAAGGATCTTAGGTATTATTGGGGATAAATCCCACTCCTGTCGAAGTTCAGTTCGATGCTCAGCCTAATGCAACCAGTAGCCACGGAAGAGCTTCAGCGAACGGATCTTAGCCGTACCCCTTCAGCTGACCGAACTCCTCAGCGGCCGAGCTCCTTGGACTCCCAGCGGTCGAGCTCCTTCAAACCCATTCAGTCGGCTGAACTGCTTAGCGGTCGAGCCCCTTGGACTCCCAGCAGCCGGACTTTAGCCGAACCCCTCAATGGCGAGCTTCAGTCGGACTCCCACGAGTGCCGAACTCTCTCCGCGCCCTTCCAACCAGACGCTTACGAGAGCTGAACTCCCTCTAGACATCCCCTTCGGCCTGACTTTTTTAGGAGCCGGACTCCTCCTAGACTCCCCAGCGATCGAGCCTTAGCTGCATACCTCCAACCAGATGCCTACGGGGGCTGAACTCCTTCCGAGCTTCCTCTTCAGAAGTTCGAACTTCTTTGGAATCGATATATGCCGAAGTCCACCAATCAATGCCTACTTTCTGAGAGCCATAGCTATTAAAGTTGGACGAACGATCACCATCAGTCTGCCATAGGCGACGCTACAGGCGGCTCCGCCAAACCTCGAGCAGCCCACCACTATCGAACAGTATGGCTGTTGCTTTCGACCTTACGATACCATCCTCTCCACATCAAGTCCGATGTAGTCTCAAGCAGCCCACCATCAAACAGCTGCAGCTGTCACCATCAAGCTCCACCTATAAAAAGGATCCTCCAGATATGCTAACTCGAAGCTTTAAACTCTAAGCTCTCATCTTCTTCTCTAAGCTCTACGGAACCCATTTTCGAGCACTCCATTTCTATTGGCCAGAGTTAACTTGATCGTCGGAGGGTTCTGCCGGAGCCACCCCCATCGGCTCCGAACGGAATGTTATTTTGTAGGTCTCCAACAGCAACCTCGTCCACCTCTGCTCCAGTTGGATTCAGCGACGATCAGTTTCTACACCAACAGAGTGGCGCTAGAAGGAGGGCCGAACCTCCGAGGTCTCCTTATTCTTAAATGAGTGCTCGATGATGATTTCTCTCTTTTCTCTTCGAAGATCTCTCTTCTTTCTCACTAGAGTTCTTTTTCGAAGAGAAAATGCCTCATAGGAAAGCTTCGACTCGATGATCGACGGCCTGCATGCCAGGTCCATCTGCTCCCATTTCAGCCCCGACAGTCCAGGTTCCACCCGAAGCCACCGCAGATGTGGAGCAGTTCAACCTGCTGATTGGGTTCGTGGCTCCGTCGAGCTGATGCAGACCATGCGACGACCTCCGACGGAGACTTTGCCAGCAAATCCGCCATGAGGGCGTGAAGAATCGGCCTTAAGAAAGAGCATTTGGGCATACCAATCGCCCTTAGGAAGGAGAAACGGAGAGCAGAAGTTTTTCCACAAAAGGTTTCACAAGAAGGATGGAATGAAGTTCGATCGCGTTCGCGACCTTTCCGACGCAAGCGACGCCGAACTCCCCTCGAAGCTCATCATTAAGGAAGCCTTGATGAAGGGGCATGAAGTTCTCCCATGGAAGGTTTCGCAGGAGAGCATAATAAAGTTCGACGCAAGCGAGGCCAAAATCCCTCTTGAGTATGTCATCAAGGAAACCCCCTACGAAGATTTTACAAGAGGTGTAATGAAGTTCGGCCGCGCTCGCGACCTCTCCTGTGCAAGCAAGGCCGAACTCTCCTCGAAGCTCATCATCAAGGAAGTCCCGACGAAGGGGCATGAAGTTCTCCCATGGGAGGTTTCACGGGAGAGCAGACTGAAGTTCAGCACAATCGAGGCCAAACTCCCCTTGAGCCCGTCATCAAGGAAGGCCCTATGAAGATTTCACAAGGAGGGTGGAATGAAGTTCGGCCACGTTCGCGACCTTTTCGGTGCAAGCAAAGTCGAACTCCCCCTCGAGTTAGCCATCAAGAAAGCCCCGTAGAAGGTCTCACCAAGAGGTGAGATGAAGTTCGGCTGCGCTCACGACCGCCCCAGTGCAAGCGAAGCCGAACTCTCCCTCGAGTATGTCTCCAAGGAAGCCCCTACAAAGAATTCACGGAAGGTGGAATGAAGTTCGGGCAAGCAAGGCCGAGCTCCCCCTCGAGCTCGTCGTCAAAGAAGTTCCGACAAAGAAGCATGAAGTTCTCCCACAAAAGGTTTCACAGGAAGTTTGGCCACGCTCATGACCTCCCCAGTGCAAGCAAGGCCCGAACTCCTCGAACTCGCCCTGATCCGACGGAAGAGGCGCGAAGGAGTCCTCCTCCCGGAAGGTTCCGCCGCTATGCCCCCCTCAACGCTCCTCGAACCCAGATTCTCACCGAAAGTAAAACACCAGCTGCCAAGACCGGAAGGATTACGATCTCCCCCAAACAAGCGCGATCGAAATAAGTACTGCCTCTACCATCACGACCACGGCCACGACACGGAGGGATGCATCCAGCTCCGAGACGAAATTGAGGAGCTCGTCAGAACGGGTCGGCTGGGTAAATTCCTCCGGTACCGGCCTGAAGCAGAAAGAAGATCGGCTAAGGGCGCTGCCGTAGCCAGAAACTGACAAGAAGGTCGGCCACCTTACGGCGTCATCAACATTGCCCCTGGGAGAGCTCGGTGCATCAGCGATTCGCATCATCTCCAGCGACAAAGTCAAGAGAAGCATGCACCAAATTGAGGAGGCCAGCAGGAGATAGAGGAGGTCGTCTGGACGGGACTTATTGCTCGAAGAAATCCGGAGGAACAACGTTACCACGATCTTGAAATATCAAAGAATTTGGGAGATGCGCTGTCCAGTAACTTTCCTTTCAATAAAATTCTCCCCTTTCGATAATATTATTTCTGGATGCGAAAACTATGCGATGACAGGAGAGCAGCAGTCAATAATCGCCGCGTTAGGAACAGGAGGAGAACCTCGTCCTAACGCGAGCAAGCTCGGCCGCAGGAGATAAGATCTCCCCCGAGCGCGCAGCTCGCAGGAGATAAGATCTCCCCCGAGAGAAGCGCGCAGGAGATAAGATCTCCCCCGAGCGCGCACATCAACCTCGGCTAGAGATAAGATCTCTCCCGAGCGACCGTTGACAACCTCGGCTAGAGATAAGATCTCTCCCGAGCGACCGAACAACCTCGGTTAGGAACAGGAGGAGAACCTCGTCCTAACACGAGCCAACCTCGGCTAGAGATAAGATCTCTCCCGAGCGACCGTTGACAACCTCGGCTAGAGATAAGATCTTCCCGAGTGAACCTCGGTTAGGATAAGATCTCCCCGAGGGGGAACCTCGGCAGGAGATAAACTCCTCGAGCAACCTCGGCTAGAGATAAGATCTCTCCGAGTAAACTCATCAGGAGAGATCTCCCCGAGCACCCGGCATCAATCTCGAGCTGCAGGAGATAAGATCTCCCCCGAGCGTCCGACATCAACCTCGGCTAGGAGATAAGATCTCCTCCCGAGGCAAACCGTTCGCCAACTCGGCTAGAGATAAGATCTCTCCCGAGCGACGCGAATCAATCTCGGCTGTAGGAATAAGAGAACCTCTCTTAACACGAGTGCCAATCTCGGCTGTAGGAGATAAGATCTCCTTCGAGCCCCGCAGCAACCTCGACTGTAGGAATAAATCTCTCCCGAGGCAACCTCGACTGCAGAGATAAGATCTACTCCCGAGGTTCGGGCCAACTCGGTTGGCAGCAACAGATAAGAATCTCGTCCTAACAGAGCAAATTTCGGCTACAGGAGATAAGATCTCTCCTGAGCACTCGTGAATCAACCTTGGCTGCAGGAGATAAGATCTCCTCCGAGGCAACCTTCGACTGTAGAAAATAAAATCTCCCCCGAGAGACCGCGACAACCTCGGCTGCAGCAGATAAGATCTCCCCCGAGGCAACCTCGACTGCAGGAGATAAGATCTCCTCCGAGGGTTCGGGCCACTTCGACAGCAGAGATAAGATCTCTCCCAAGGCAAACTCGACTGTAGGAGATAGATCTCCCCGAGCGCTGCATCAATCTCGGACTGTAGGAGATAAGATCTCCCCCGAGCAACCTCGGCTTAGGAGATAAGATCTTCTCCGAGGGTCCGCATCAACCTCGGCTACAGGAGATAAGATCTCCCCCAAGGCAACCTCGGCTGTAGGAGATAAGATCTCTTCCGAGGGTCCGGGCCAACTTCGGCAGTAAGAAATAAGATCTCCTCCGAGGCAAACTCGGCCAGATAGAAGATCGGAGACAACCTCGGCCAGAGAAGATCTCTCCCGAGCACCCGTATTAACCATGGTTGCAGGAGAGGAGATCTCCCCCGAGTCAGCCTCGGCTGTTGAAGACAGTATCACCCCCCGGAGGAGCTCAACCTCTGACCTCGATCGCATGAGATGAGATCTACTTCAACCTCGACTGGAGATGAGATCTCCCCCGGGCTTCAACTTCAACACCAACTTTAGCTGGAGATGAGATCTCCTCCGAGCTTCAACCTGAACCAGCATGGAGCCTAGAAGAGAACTTTGGCAATCGCCTTTTCTGCACTTCCTTCCTTCGAGTTTCAAACTTGAAAGTGGGGTGACTATTGTTAGGGATAAACTCCACTCCTGCCGAAGTCCAGTTCGATGCTCAGCCTAATGCAACCAGTAGCCATGGAAGAGCTTCAACAGACGGATCTTAGTTGTACCCCTTCAGTCAGTCGAACTCCTCAGCATCCGAACTCCTTGGATTTTCAGCGGTCGAGCTCCTTCGAACCCGTTCAGCCGGTCGAACTGCTTAGCGGCCAAGCTCCTTGAACTCCCAGCGGCCGGACTAGTCGAACCCCTCAGTGGCTAACTTCAATTGGACTCCCGCGAGTGCCGAACTCTCTCTGCGTCTTTTCAGTCAGATGCCTGCAAGAGCCAAACTCCCTCCAGACATCCCTTTCGACCTGACTTCTTCAGAAGCCAGACTCCTCCCAGACTCTCCAGCGATCGACCCTTAGCCGCATACCTCCAGCCAGATGCCTACGGGGGCCGAACTCCTTCCGAGCTTCCTCTTCAGGAGTCCGAACTCTTTTGAAATCGATATATGCCGAAGTCCACCAATCAATGTCTGCTTTCTAAGAGTCATGGCTATTAAAGCTGGACGAACGATCACCATCAGTTTGCCACAGGCGATGCTATAGGCGGCTCTATCAGATCTTGAGTAGCTCACCACTATCGGACGGTATGGCTGTCACTTTCGACCTGACGATACCATCCTCTCTGCATCAAGTTTGGTGCAGTCTCGAGCGGCCCGCCATCAGGCAGCTGCAGCCGTCATTATTAAGCTCCACCTATAAAAAGGACCCTCCAGATACGCTAACTCGAAGCTTTAAACTCTAAGCTCTCATCTTCTTCTCTAAGCTCTGTGGAATCCATTCTCGAGCACTCCATTCCTATTGGCCAGAGCTAACTTGATCGTTGGAGGATCCTACCGAAGCCACCCCCCATCGGCTTCGGATGGGACGTTGTTTTGCAGATCTTCGACGGCGACCTCGTCCACCTCTGCTCTAGTTGGATTCGGCGATGATCAGTTTCTGTACCAATAAGTATCAAAATATATTTTATTGCAGCCTTAGATCTTATCAAAACTGACTTCATGAATTCTCTTTCCAGGCTCTCTATGCATTATAGATTGACTGTTTGTCTATTGATACTTGAAACTTGGAGGAGACAAGCTGCAAGAAAGCTTTTGAGTGTAAGCATATTGACATTGTCATATCAAGACATGCTATTACAAGCATAGCCATTGAAACAAACTCCTTGAAAATAAACTACTCAATCCTATGAAATTTTGGTGATCCAAAAAACAAGCTTAACCAATGCTATCTAGTGGCTCTCATAATAAATTGGAGTCTTGGACACATGGACTCCCTTTCGATGTTGTATCGACTACCTCCAATACTTACATGAACTTGATTTCCTTTGAGATTAATATTTTCTTTTAGGTTGCATTTGGTAGCTAGCAATCTATCCAGATTGCTAGTAATTTAAAAGGATCCCACCAGATTATCATATTTGGTATACTTTTTAAGTTGATAATCCAGATTGCTAGATAATCTAAATTACCTCTCATGAGATAATCTGAATTATCCAAAGAAGGGATAGTTATCCAGATTACTAAATATTTGGTAATCTGACAATGACATATTTAGATAAAAATATCCTCATTAAAAATATATATAATATAATATAATATTATATTATATTAATATTATAACATAATATTATATTATATAATATTATAATAATAATATATTATAATATATATTATAAATATAAATATAAATTAGAATATAATATATTATATATAATATATTATAATATATAATATATATTTATAATATAAATATAATATATATAATATCATAATAATATTATTATTATAACATTATATTATATAATATTATGTTATATTATGATAATATTATAATATAATTTTATATTATGTAATATTAGTATAATATTATTATTTTAATAATATAATAATAATATTATTATATTGTGTGGCGATATGGGGCGCCTTTAGTTCCACATTGGAAGGGAGTCAAGGGGTACTCATTCTTATAAGGATAGAAGGTCTCTTCCCTCTCCGTGAGGCATTTTTTGGAAAATTATCCTGAGGACATCCAAAGGGGCAAAGCTGTGAGGCGTCGACAAAGCGGTGGTTTGTCCGGCTTTCAAGACCAAAGCGGATAATACTTCATGAATGTGGTCGGAGGAGAGTTGCTCGAGTATCCCGAGACCTCACTTTAGTATGTGGACTGTGTTGATGTTCGCATCAACAATGATGCCCACCATGGGGCCAACTATTCCTTGACAATAATGGCCGTACCCTTTGACTGGGGGGCTACTGTTGTGGAGATATGGGAGGCCTTTAGTCCCACATTGAAAGTGAGTCAAGGGGTACTCGTCCTTATAAGGGTAGAAAGCCGCTTCCTCCTTTGTGAGGTGTCTTTTGAGGGATCGTCCTGAGGGCACCCAAAGGGGCAAAGCCGTGGGGCCTCGATAAAGTGGTAATTCGTCTGGCTTCCAAGGTCAAAGCGGACAATACTTCATGGGTGTGGTTGGAGGAGAGTTGCTCGAGTATTTTGAGACCTCACTTTAGTATATGGACTGTATTGATATTTGCACCAACAAATTTCATTAAGCTACAATATAAGATAGTGAACTCCTCTTCATCTTTTCCAACAATATCCCTAAGAGCCTAGCTCAGCATCTCAAAACACGAATCAAGTCCAAACAGTGTTTAAATTTAAGAGTGGTAACATCATATCTGCTAGATTATCTACTGTAGGAATCTTTTTTAGTACAATAATCTCTTGTAATATAATATTCTGAATAAAGTGGTATTTGATATCAATATGCTTAGTCCTCTCATAATACATCTAATTTTTAGTCAGATGTATGATACTATAGTTATTACAATAAACGATAGTCATATTTTACAGTAAGCCAAGATCTCCAACCAAATTTTACAACCAAGTGGCCTTTTTTACTGCCTCTACAACTGTCATATACTCTATCTCTGTAGTAGACAAGGCAATGGTAGACTGTAAAGTCGCTTTCCAACTGATGGCACAATCTGAGAGTGAAGAGAGCCTATTAGAGACCTTCTCTTATTCAAATCATCTGCATAATCAGAATTCATATAACCAACAATACTGCATAAGTGTTTGAGCTTTGATCATATACCAACTAACATTCTTAGTGCCTCTCAAATAGTATAAGATCCATTTCATAGCCTGCTAATAGATCTTTTTTGAATGTCCTATACTTGTAGTGACACTGGTGGCTTGCAAGATATCTGAACGTGTGTAAACCATATGAAACATGATACTCCCAACTGCACTAGTCTATGAAACATATGATATGTATTCCTTCTTCTCTAATTATGGAGACAAAAAATTTGCAATGTGCTACAAGTGAAGTACTTACCAGCTTGCAATCCTATTGGGGATAAATCCTGCTCTCGCCGAAGTCCAGTCTGATGCTTAGCCTAATGCAACTGGTAATCACGGAAGAGCTTCGATCGAAAATTCTTTCTCCAGTGGTCGAACTCCAGCCAAACTTCTCCAGCAACCGAACTCCAGCCAAACTCCTCCAGCGGCTGAACCCCAGCCGAACTCCTTTATAGAGCCGAACTCGTTCAGTGGCCGAATCTCTTTCGAACTCCTATAGTGGCCGAACTCCATCCAAACTTCTCCATCAGTCGGACTCCTTCTGGACTTCTCCATCAGTCGAACTCTTTCCAAACTTCTTCTTTGGTCGGACTTCTTCATTAGTCGGACTTTTTTCAGATTTCTTCTTCCATCGGATTCTTACAAGAACTGAACTTCTTCTGGATCTCTTCTTCAGTCGGATTCCTACAGGAGCCGACTAATCAATATATAGCTTTAAATTCACTCAATTTAAAGATGGTAGATAACTTGAACCTTGAAAAATGGCTCGCACTTTTCCATAAGATGCCACTAATCAATATATAGCTTTCTTTTGCATTAGCAACTCGCGATGCATCTAAAAACAACCTGCTTTCCTCAACAAATTGAGGTTGGTTATGACATACATTTGATTCAACCCTCCTTCAAACCTCGCTTTTGTTTACTTATGTATCTATATTCAATACATACTCCATGTTATTATTGGCTAGGTATCCTGATGAACGTCACGAGAAGTGAAACGCTGATCAAACAAGTCCAAATGCAAAAATTTCTGGCCAACCGGATGGTTTTTTTCTTTTCCAAGAACGAACGGATTCTAAATGGATACTGGTGAAGCTACATGGTCATTGCTTACTTTGACTAATCTGTGCATAAGAATCTTCAATAAGAATGCCAAACTTGTAAACGCAAGTATTGTCAGGACCGAGGCCAAAGTTTCTGTCTCGTGTCTCTTTGACCACTTGCTTAAACTTCTTTGCCGCCTCAAAATGTGGATCAGAGGGTTAAGTACAACTAACTATTCCATGTCTTGACGATCATGGCTACAGAAAATTCTTAAAACCTTTTGCTGTGGAGAGTCGTTGCTGGTGTGATTTAAGTATAACTCTTGATGATCAACAAATTCAGCTTGTGACGGATGGTTTAAAGATGAAAAAAAAAAAAAATCCTTCACACAACCCATTCCTCTTCGTCTCATGAAAATATTTACGGGGTCAATCCTGGTATCCAAAATAAAAAATAAAAATTATGATACCATAATCTTTCATGTATAGCATTGATCCCATGAATTGCTTGCACTAATTCCCTTCTGTCTCATGGAGTACTATCTATGAAAGGGAGTTTTCTCGGTATAGGATTGGGCCTCTATAGTACTCTCTCTCTTATTAAAACCCATCAAATGTCAAACTGTTGGAGATTGCTGCAGCTTGAGTTGTAAATATTGGTGTTACAAAGTTCTGAAAACCCAAACTGCGATGCACTCATGCCTAACATTTTGGAATTCCATAACGAATAGCACAAATTAAGTTTGCTGCTGTCCCACTTGTCCACGCCACATTTAGCAACATATAGAAAAAAATAACAAATAAATAATTATAATTAAACAAATATATGATGGTTAGCAAGTTGACACAGATTAAGTAGATATATACAAGACAGTTGGAAGACAAACCACGGACGCGCATCCTAATTCCCATGCAGTCTTCCATCATCGGCGGCCACCTCACATGGAAGGCCAGCCTCTTTTCTAGGAACCCACGCACATCCTACTCTCATGCCCCATACCTGGATCGAGAATCGAGATCGGAGCCTCCCCCACCACCAATCCTTGTTTTTCTATTCCCTACTTCGCATAAGGCCCCGGTTATTCGACCATCACTACTATTATCATTTGGTTTACGAAAAATAAAATAATAATAATAATTTTTTAAAAATAAAAAAATATTTAATTAAAATTTGAAGAGCAGAAAGTATGGGAAAAAATTTTTGTATGAAAAAAATATTTTTATATTTTATAAAAAATAAAAATTCATGAAAGATGTAGATTTTGGAATTTCTCATATAGGATGCAAATTGATGGATATTTTTTTAAAAAAATATTTTTTTATAAATATATAATTATAGAGTAGGTAAATTCTCAAAAATATTATTAAATATTATATTTATAAATATTAATATAATATTATATTAATATTATCTTAATATTTATATTTATTTAATATAATTTTTATACTAATATAAATAATATAATATTTATAATATATTAATATTATTTTAATATTTATATTAATATAATATTTTTATTAATATTAATATAACACTTATATTTATATATTAATATTTATATTAATATAATACTATATTAATATTATATTTATATTTATATAAATATAATATTATTATTTATATAAAATTTGATACGATCTTATATCTATTAAGGATATAATAGATTTTTTATATAATTTTTTTTAAAAAATAAATATTTAATTAAAAATAAGTTAATTTAAAATAATCTATTTTTTCATGATCAATTAAATATGTCAAAATTATATTTTTAGAAAATATTTTTTTTTTAAAATTTTTTTTATGAACTAAATGAGTTCTTAAGCCTTCCAAACATTAAGTTTACATCTCTGATTAAGGGACCCTCTTGACTCCAGCAGCAACCTATTATGTAGTTTTTCGAAATTTTTTTTTTTTTTCCGTGAACCAAATGAATCCTTAAGCCATCCAAAAATTAAGTTTACATCTCTGATTAAGGGCCCTCGTGACCTGAGCAGCAATCAATTATGTGGTTTCCCCGTCAAGCAGATTGGTCGTGTCAAATTTGAAGCCGAAATTTGTAATAAAAATAAACGAAAAGAAGAATGGAGGCCTGGGTCTCATCTGCTCACACTTATTAGGGATCACATTCCCGTTCCCTCTGCCGAGATCATGCAGATCATCTACCATCCCGGCTGTAGTACTTTCCTAAAGGTTGGGTACATGTACATATACTCAGCCTATGGGTTGGCATGGGTGCAACTTTGGGCTGTCATTTTTTTTTTTCTGGGTAATGAACTCTGGGCTGTCATTTGATACAACTGAGGATGGACCATTTTGCAAACAAAAACTGGTACGCCTCCGCTGATTTTCAACTCAGATCGAAGATGTCGGAGTAGGTCAAAGCCCAGTGGAGGTGGTGGCAACCAAACCTATAAGATAAATCCCTCGTTAGAGTTGGTTCTGGCAGAGATCTTTCGACGCTCAAATCAGAAATTTATGGAATAGATGAGAGAAAGCACGTGACGAAATGAGTTGTATACCTTGTCGGAGGTCCCTTGATTCTCTTATTTACAAGCTAAAGTTGGAGCCATAAAAGAAAAGAGCGATAGAGGAATCCTGCCTTCTCTCGGTCACATCATTCTGGGAGTCCTACTTTGATTTTTCAAAGTCCTGCGGCTAATGCCGCTCCGTCCAATAGGGGATTAGCCACTTACATTATGGCGCGGCCTCTTTAAATTTGATGGTTGATATGATAGTTAGCCATCTTCCTTAATAGTTTGGTTTGATGGGATCCATCAGTTTTGCCGGGGGTGGCGATTACAGTAAGGGTTGGGGAGGATGCAACTCAACAACTTGCCGTGCAGGTTGGGAAGACAATTGGTGGCCGATGTTCATGCTTCCGACTTAGGGGTCGGTGGCTGATGCGTAGGGTCTCAAGAATCACGGTCGATGTGTCATGATCCTGTAACACTTACCTCCTGCTTCCAAGTCCAAGATGGAAACAGAGTTCTTTGGAGATGGGCCTTGAAATATGTTCGAGCTAGTGGGCCCAACTCCTTTAGTCTTTGCATGGTACATCGTGATGCTTCATGGTGCTTCAGCTTTGATCAAGCATGTTGTTCCGTGAATCATGCCTCCAAAGATGGTGCTTCGTTGGTGCATGGGGCACTTTGAGTGGTATGGACACCTCAAGGCACATATATCTCCTTGGGATTGACGTTGTCTCACGATCTGGATCGCCTTTATTAAGGGGGAAGCTGAGAGAGTCGACTGACGACTTCGAAGATCTCAGCTATGACCAAGATATCTTTGAAGAGATAGATCCACCGGTCTCATCGATTGCCTCAAAGATCTCGGTCATGGCTAAGATATCTCTAAGAGGATTGGTCTACCAATCTCATCATGGGGTTCAAATAGTTGCCTGAATATCTCAAAAGTCCTTGGTGCTTTGTTCAAAGTTAAGATATCTTTGGAAGATCAAGTGCTAAAGGATTGCACTCCCTAGATCATTCAATGCTCGGTGCTTCTCGATGGTGATAGCCTATCAAAAAGGATGGCCTTCCTGACTTCTAGGAGGCCTTGTCTGTGAAGTCTTTCACATGGCAATAGCTATCGCACTATCAGAGGGCATAGCTAGAGGTAGTTAGATCTAGGTCCTCTATAAATAAGATTTGATTGCTTGAGGCTCATACTCTTTAACTTTTTATAATATTATGGTGGCACCGCTGTTGAGAAATATGTCCCAAAGCTAATCGTCAGTCTGTTGATGATTGAGCTACATTATATCTGCAATTGATTCATTAATAAATAAAATATATTTTTGATATTTTTCATCACCAAAGTATTCATCTTCTAACAAACTTTATTATTGTGATGAAGTCCTTAGGACTATTTAGCTTCGATAAAGAGAGAATTTATCGATTAGTCCTTAAATTTATTCAAGATCAAATGATAGACTGTTAATCAGGACGACGACGTCTATCGAACATAGGTCGCTGTATGTCATATAGGTTAGTTGTCCTTTTAACTAAGGAGTGTGGAGATACTGGTATGACATACAGATGAGATGTATGGGTATATCGTTATTGAACGTGACCAACTTCAGAGCATTCTGCTATCGAGAATATCTCTGATGGGATATAGGTATAAGTATCTTTTAGATCTGAGATCACCTCAGTGACTTGCAAGCAACTCACTATGCTTTGATATCGAACTAATTGAATTTCTAATTCAGTAATGGAAGGCTTCTGGGCATAGTCAAGTACTTACGAAGTCAGAGTATGATCAAGATGGAATTGACTACTCTAAGAGTTGGAGAAGAATGTATCACTATATTTCAATATAGCAAAATCTTGGCCAGGATAATCCAACGGATGGATTTGATATTTTGAAATATAATATGGACAACCTGATCAGAGTTGACAGTTGAACTCTGAGGTATCCTACGAGCATTTTGGTCAAGAAGATGAATTATATGAAAACTATATCTGCATGGGTTCTAAAAATGTTGTTTTACACATTTGACCTATTCGATTGTCGGGTACCATTGCTAGATGGTTACTTCGATTGGTATAAGAATTTATTTCTATGCTACCGACTTAGGTTCGAATCTATGAGGTCACACATATTAGAGATCATGATCTGATCGGATGGTTGATCAATGATTGAGAATCGTTTAAAGGTTAAACAATCAATACAATTGATGTTTAACCAAGTACAAGTATTGCAGGAAGATCGATTAGCAATTTGATTGCTAATTGGCTTAATTTGATTAAGCCAAAGGATTGAGATTAAGTATAATTAAATATGATTTAATTAGATTTGATTTGGATTGGATTGAATTAAGTCCAATTGGTTTATTGAATAAGCTAAGTGCAAGGAACAAACTAGTCCTAGTTCAACTAGGACTTGGGTCAACCCAATTTTCTAATTTGATTAGAATATTAAATTAAAATTTAATTTAATTTAATTTAATTTAATTAAATTTTTAATTGGGTTAAGACCTAATTTAATTTGGTTGAATTAATTTTGGTTTAATTTGGTTTAAGAAACTATTTTGACCAAGTCATAGATAGAATCCTAGTAAGACTAGGATTCCACCTTACGCCATCTAAGCCTCTCATGCCCATGCCCTCCTCTTTTTTTTTTGTGTGACAAAAATCCTTCTCCTAGGCATTCTCATGCATGCCCTCCTCTCCTCTATTTCTCACATAGAAATTTGATGGTTGACCAAGTCAAAAGGAGAAGTTAGTTGATTTAAGATTCTATGAGATAGAATTCTTATAAACCAAAACACCTCCTTCCAAATGGTGCCACCCCCTCTCCTATTCTTTCTCTGAATTCTATGATAAAAGAAGAATCTTTTGTGCATCCTTTCTTGCTGGTCCATGCCAAATATTTTGGAGGAGGCGCCCAAGAGTTGGGCGCCCCTTTGTCTTGCCCTATTTGACCTTTCCTTGTCTAGTTTTTGATCTAGACAAGGACTCTTTTATTTTTATTTATTTAGGATGAATTTTGACTTGATTTTTTCATGAAATATAGATCTTTAGGAGTGCTTTGGGGTGTGTGAAAATCAGAGGGAGAGGATCTTTGGACATTGGGGTTCCATAGACACCAAACTAGGTGTCTAGGTGAGAGCAAAAAGAAGAAGAAGAGGATCTTCTTCCAAGGTTGTTGTGTTCATCATCTCCTTCCTTTTTTCTTAGATTTTCTGAGAGAGTCTCAGATCTGAAACCTCTTCTCTATCTTCTCCTCTTTGAAAGAATCTAAATTCAAAAGAAGAAGGTATCTGATCGACCATCGAAGAAAGATCAGCATAGTACTAGCATACAGTGTTGATTTTCTGCATCAGGATTTCTGATCGTACTCGTGGGCTCGTATGGACGACTCTTAGAGATCGGATGTATATGCGGCTTGCAATTTCATCCTCAAGTCTAGATCAGTAAGTTAGAACATCTAACTTGCATAGGTAATAGATATGATAAATTGGTTTCATAGTTGCATTAGATGTAGTATTGTAACATGTTAATGAGATCAATATGTTAATCTTTTCCTTTGTATTTTTTAATTTTTAATTTAATATCATATCTTGATTATATAATAAATCTTAGATCTAAGATATTTTTATATTTATTTAAATAAATATTTAATTTATTTAAGTCTTTCACTGTCTGATCTTGAAAAAATTTCAAGATCTACCCATGAAACCCTAGATCTGGTTCCTTCAATTGGTATAAGAGCCTAAGTTCTTATTACATGATTTTTCTAAGCATGTTTAAATTATTTATTAGATTAGATTTAATTTATAATTTAATTATTAAATTTAAAATTAAAAATTTAGATTTCACAAACTGCCATAAGGTTGTCTTGCTGTAAGATTTATCTTTTATAGTAAAAAGATTGTCCTAGTTCATGATGATCTATTTTTAATCATAAATTTATTAAATTTAATCTAATTTTATTTATAATTTAATAAATTTAAAATAATTTTAGATCTAAAAATAAAATTTTTAGATTGCATGGACTGCTATAAGGTTATCCTGCCGTAAGGTTTATCCCTTACAGTGAAAACGTTGTCCTAATACGTGCTGATCTAAATATTGATCATCAAAATTTTAGATTAGATCTAAAAAATTTTATGTTCTGATTAAAAATATTTTAATCTAATTTTAATTATCATAAATATGTTAGATTTGATCTAAGTTGATTTATGATTGATTGGTGTTGAAACTATTTCAATTACATGAACCTATTTAGATTAGATCTAAAGTAGATTCATGTTTATGTTACTTGCATTTTGATCATGAATCAAACATGCAACTTGGTTGATAAAATTATATTATATTTTATAAATATAAAAATTATTTTTGAAAAGTCGAACTCCAATCCTCAGCCTAAAACTTAATTAAGAATTAAGAAATTATTTGATCAGGATCTAAAATTATAAATTGAAGATCCTAAGACATGAATCATAACACATTGGGTTAAATGTGTTAGTAGGGATTAGGTCCATTAATTAGGTTAGACCTAGGATTAGATTAAAGAATAGACTTAATTAGAGAATAGACTAAATCTAATCAATTATTGTCTTAGATTAGGTTAAGGATTCTCTAAATCAATTACAATAGTTATAGTTGGTCAAGTCTATGTCTTTAGCAAGATTCAAGATGGACTTGATTCTTGGTTATGAGGTTCAGCATGAACTGTTAGGTTGATTTAATTGAAACTAATTAAACCAATTGATGTCTAAGATAAACCAGACCGATGGTTTTTAATTGACAGCCTGCTTGTCTGATCATTTTTGATGGTGTCTAAGGCAAGCTTTGGCAGACCCTCTCACTGATCGAACTTACCTGATCTCTTGGTGAAATTATGTTTTAATCGGATTATTTGACTATTCGAGCTGATCCATATCAGCTAGGTAAATCAGTATGACTAATTTAGGTGCTCCTTGACTAGCCTATTAAAGGTCTCCCTTAAGCTGACTTGGTGAAGCCAGTGGAAGAATCATGACAAGCTGGTTCATCTGATCTTTCTTCTTCTTTAAAAATTAAATCCTCTAAAATTATTAGATCCTTAAAATGAATTAGTTATAATGATAACTAGATCATAGCCTTCCATTAAATGGATGATAATGGATCTATTAGTTGGATAATGATTAGAGGCCCATAGACCTGGTGCTTATTCGCTAATAAAATTATCATTCATAATATGATTTCTTGGATGCATATCTCTAAATGATGGTTAGGTTGATCAACCATAGTTGGGCTTAATCATTCATTAGTTAGATGGACCAAGTATGATCATGTTAATGGTTGGACCTAATCGAAACTTACAGTGGAGGCCCTAACCTACTGAAAAGATATTTAGGATAAAATTAAATTACTAAAAATTATTTAAAAAAATAATTGGTTATGAATCTATCCTTAGATATACATGGGTTGACTAACCATAGTTGAACTTGTGTGCAGTCTATGTGGATTCTAGTACCCACTAAGAAATTAGGATAATTTCTCGAATTAGAGGTAGAGGCTACCAATTCGAATAAAATAGTAGGAGAAACCTTTTGATTAAAGTCTAAATCTTTAGGTTTAATGAATCAATTACTAATTAGACTTTTGATTCTCCTTTATACAGTTAAATCTAAATCACAGTTGCTTCATTCACTATTAGATAATGATTAACTTATGGGATCCAACTTCGATAATAAGTATCGAAAGTTGAATGTTGTTCAGTAACACGAAGTGGTTCGTACTGGGGTCTCTATATCCAATTTAAATATAAGATCTAAGAATAACCTAGATCAAGCAGAGTGCTTCTAATGTAAGAAGCAGGGGCATTGAAAGAGGAATTATCCTTAGTGTCATGATTCTCATGATCCCAACAAGCTGAATAAGAGAGATGAGCAAGTAGTTGCTGATCAAGAATTTTATATGATAATACCTTATAATTTCTCTGTTTGTGATACTTCTACTTAGATATTAGATATCGAAAGTTCAATCCATATTTGTAATATATTACAAGGACTTCAAAAGTAGAAGATTTGAGAATAATGAGCGATTTCTGAATGTTGGAGATGAAAGATCTGTTTCAATTCTAGCTATGAAAATAGTTCAACTTATTCTCAATACTAATATCATTTCTTTAAATGAATGTCATTATTATCCTTTCTTTCTGATAAATATAATCTCTATTAGCCTTTTGGCCAAAGATGATTATCATTTGTCCATAAAGAAAGATCATTATGACATTATTATGAATAATATTACAATAATGCAAGAACAACAAAGAAATGGTATTTATATTTTATCATAGTTTGTGAGTGTAATATAGACTTCTAGAAAATATCCTAGATTAGATAATATCTCTGATATATATCTATGGCACTATAGACTAGGTTACATTAATAAGAACATGATAAACAAGTTGACCCAAGAGAGAATCCTCAAAGTTGGTGATGGTGAATGACTTCCAACCTGTGAGTCATGTCTTCTTGAAAAAATTACCAAGTCATCTTTTACTGAAAATGGTGAGAGAGCTACTAAGCTCTTAGTTTTAGTACATACTGATGTATGTGGACCAATGAGCATAAGTACCAGAGGTGGATATATCTACTTCATCACTTTCATAGATGATCTATCCAGATATGGATATGTTTATCTGAAGAAATATAAGTCAGATTTATTTAAAATATTTAAAAGATTTCAAAGTAAAGTAAAAAAATAAACTAGAAAGAGTATTAAAACTCTTCGATTGGATCAAGAAGGTGAATATCTATCCAATGAGTTCTTGACATATCTAGGAGAGAATGGGATTCTGTTATAATATACTCCTCCTGACACACCACAGCATAATGGTATATTGAAAAGGAGAAATCGAACCTTGTTAGACATGGTTCAATCCATGATGGAGTTTTCTAGTCTGCTTGTTTTATTTTGGGGTTATGCTCTTGAGACTATATATTATATATTGAACAATGTACCGAGTAAATTTATCGCAAAGAGGCATAGGTCTACACTCTCTCACCTATGGGTTTGGGGTTGTCCGGCCTATGTTAAATATTTGCATACAGATAGGCTTGGACCCCGGTCTAATAAATGCGTGTTTATAGGATATTTCAAAGAAAGTAAGGGTTACTATTTCTACCATGCTGATGAATAAAAGATGTTCGTCAGCCTTAAGACAATCTTTTTGGAAAAGGAGTTCCTTAATGAAGGAACTGTTGCCTTTAAAGTTAAACTTGATGAAGTTCAACAGATAGAAAAATCGACATCTGTAGCTGAACCTGAGTCGGATTTGATTCGATCAGATCTAGAGCCCAATGTACCTACACCATTAAGACGATCCGATAGAGTACCGCATCATCTGGATAGATACTATAGTTTCTTAGTCCAAGATGGTGATCTCATCGAACTTGATGAGAATGATGAGGATCCGATCACCTATATGGATGCTATACAGAGATCTGATTCTAAGAAATGGCTTGAGGTCATGAAATCCAAAATAGAGTCCAAGAAGGTCAACGATGTGTGGATATTGGTTGACCCTTTAAAGGGGTTAAACCCATTGGATGTAAATAGATTTTCAAAAAAAAAAGAGGCACAGATGGAATGATGGTGACCTATAAAGTCTGTCTGATTGCCAAGAGGTATCGTCAACGTTATGGTATTGACTATGATGAGATATTTTTTTTCTATGGTAATGCTCAAATTCATTCGGATTATGCTTGCGATTGCTGTCCATCTGGACTATGAGATCTGACAGATGGATGTAAAAATAATTTTTCTAAATGGAGAGTTGACTGAAGAGGTGTATATGATACAACCTGAGGGGTTTACATCTACAGATGAGTCTAAGGTGTACAGACTTCAGAGATCCATTTATCGACTGAAGCAGGCATCTCGGAGTTGGAACATGTGTTTTGATAAAGTGATCAAAATGTATGGCTTCATTAAGAATGGAGAAGAACCCTACATTTACAAATGGGCAAATAGTTCAGTAGTAGTATTTCTTATCTTGTACGTGAATGATATTCTCTTAATCAAGAATGACATCCTCGCACTGCAGGGAATAAAAGTCTGGTTGTCATCATAATTTTTCATGAAGGACTTGGGTAAAGCATCCTACATCCTAGGGATGAAGATCTATAGGGATAGATCTAAAAGAATGCTTGGATTATCCCAATCTACGTACATAGATACTATGTTGAAGAGGTCCGACATGGAGAATTTCAAAAAGGACTATCTTTCGATAGGCCATGAAATTTCTCTCTCTAAGAAGGATTGTCCGACAACTCCTGAAGAGAGCGAGCGTATGAGTAGAGTCCTATATACTTCGATAGTGGGATCTATCATGTACGCCATGACATGTACGAGACCAGACAAGGCATACTTACTAGGAGTAGTGAGTAGATACCAGTCTGATCCTAGAAAAAATCACTAAAAAGTGGTTAAAATCATCCTTAAGTATTTGAGAAATACTAAGGATCAATGATTCATTTATGGTGAGTCAGATCTGAAACTTATGGGGTTTACTGACTCTAGCTTTCAATTTGATCATGATGACAATAGAAGCATGTCGGGATATATCTTTATTCTGAATGATGAAGCTATCTACTGGAAGAGTTCCAAGCAGCATACTGTGGCAGACTCTGTTTGCAAAGCAGAGTACATCGCAGCATCAGATGCCATAAAGAAAGCTGTGTGGCTGAGAAAGTTTATCATCAAGCTCGAAGTAGCACCCTCCCTAGATGGTCCAGTCTTGCTCTACTATGATAGCACTGGTGCCATTGCTCAGACGAAAAAACCAAAGGTACACCAGCAAACAAAGAATATTTTAAGCCGCTTCCACCTGATCCGAGAGATTTTGGATAGAGATGACGTCGACCTTCAGAAGATCGATGGAAAGAAGAATCTGGCCAATCTCTTCACTAAAGCCCTGGAGATAAAGGAGTTCGACAACCATAAGTTGAAGATGGGTATTAGATACTGTACTGAGTGGCTTTAGGTAAGTGAAAGTTGTTGAAAAATATATTCCAAAGTCAATCATCAGCCTATAGACGGTTGAGCAACATTGTATCTATAATTAATTTATTAATAAATAAAATATATTTTTGGTATTTTTTATCATAAAAGTATTTATCTTCTAACGAACTCAATTATTGTGATGAAGTCTTTAAGACTATTTAGCTTCAATAAAGAGAGGATTTATCGATTGGTCCTTAAATCTGTTCATGACCAAATGATAGGCTGTTAATTAGGACGACAGTATCTATCGAGCATAGGTCGCTGTATGCCATATAGGTTGATTGTCCTCTTAATCAAGAAGTGTGAAGACACTGGTATGGCATATAGATGAGATATATGGGTACATCATCATTGAACGTGACCAATTTCAGAGCATTTTGTTATCGAGAATATCTCTGATGGGATATAGGTATAAGTATCCCTTAGACCTGAGATCACCTCAGCGACTTGCAAGCAACTCATTGTGCCTTGGTACCGGATTAACTAAATTTCTAATTTAATAATGGAAGACTTCTAGGCACAGTCAAGTACTTTAGAAGTCAGAGTGTGATTAAGATGGAATTGACCACTCCAAGAGTTGGAGAAGAATGTATCATTGTATTTCAATATAGTAAAATCTTAGTCAGGATAATCCATCAGATGGATTTGATATTTTGAAATACAATGTGGATAACCTGATCAGAGTTGACAGTTGAACTCTGGGGTGTCCTATGAGCATTTTGGTCAAGAGGATGAATTATATGAAAACTATATCTGTATGAGTTCTAAAGATGTTGTTCTACACATTCGACTTATCCCATCATTGGGTACCATTACTAAATGGTTACTTTGATTGATACAAAAATCTATTCTTGTGCTACTAACTTAGATTCAGACATATGAGGTTACATACATTAGAGCTCACGATCTGATTGGATGGTTGATCAACGATTAAAAATCATTCTAGGGTTAAATAATTAATATGATTGATGTTTAACCTAGTGCAAGCATTGCAGGAAGATCGATTTGCAATTCGATTGCTAATTAGCTTAAATTGATTAAGCCAAAGGACTGAGATTAAGTCTAATTAAATATAATTTAATTCGATTTGGTTTGGACTTGATTGAATCAAGTCTAATTGATTTATTGGATAAGCCAAGTGAAAGAAAAAAACTAGTCCTAATTCAACTAGGACTTGGGTCAACCCAATTTTCTAATTTGATTAGAAAATTAAATCAAAATTAAATTTGATTTAATTAAATCCTTAATTGGGTTAAGACCTATTTTAATCTGATTGAATCGATTTTGGTTTAATTTGGTTTAAGAAACTATTTTGACTAAGTCATAGATCGAATCCTAGTAAGATTAGGATTCCACCTTACGCCATCTAAGCCTCTCACGCCCACGCCCTCCTTTTTTTTTGTGTGACAAAAATCCTTCTCTGAGGCATTCTCACACATGCCCTCTCCTCCCTTTCTCATATGGAAATTTGGTGGTTGACCAAGTCAAAAGAAGAAGTTAGTTGATTTAGGATTCTATGAGATAGAATCCTCATAAACCAAAATACCTCCTTCCAAATGGTGCCGCCCCCTCTCCTATTCTTTCTCTGAATTCCACGATAAAAGAAGAACCTTTTGTGCATCCTTTCTTGTTGGTCCATGCCAAATATTTTGGAGGAGGCACCCAAGAGTTGGGCGCCCCTTGTCTTGCCCTGTTTGATCTTTTCTTATCTAGTTTTTGATCTAGACAAGATTTTTTTATTCCTATTTATTTAGGATGAATTTTGACTTAATTTTTTCATGGAATATAGATCTTTAGGAGTGAAGGATGCAATGCTACTTTCGAAATTTTTTTTCAAAAATAGCAAAGATGTAGTGGAAGAAGTAATTAATCTAATTAATTACCTACTGATTATATTAGAATATTAAATCCTACACTAAGGATTTAAATATAATATGCATGCATTCATATAGATATGAAAATAAAACTATGCAGCAAACTATTTATTATATCTATGTGTTCAGAATACAATATCTTTTCGCGGATAGCTGATCACCGCAATCTAAATTCATCGGATAATGCTCTAGTATCGCATCGCAGCCGCACACATATCCGCCTCTATGGTTTGTCCACATAGAGCTCTAGTCCTGATCAGCTCCACTGGAGTGCTAGCTCCTTGATGGAGCCTTTGATGGCTGATCACGATCGATCCGATCGATCATTTATTTTTTAATTTTTTGGATACTCTAAAAAATTAGAACATGTTCTTTGGAGGATGATGAGATGATGTACAAAGTTTGTTAGTGATCCGATGCTCATAGTACTCGATCTCTCCACTCGAACCTAGATTTTCAAATCTTGGGTTTCACTCGGCCTAAAAATTCTGATACACTGAAAACCCTCTCACGCCCTCTCTGTGTGAAGTTTTTCTATGAAACAAGTTTTTATGAAAAGATGACTTTCAAATCGATAAATTTTATTTAGATCATATCTAAAAATTGAATGTCCTTAGAGACAAAATTAGAAGAGAATAGAGGCATGAAGAAAAATAAAGTGCTATAGGAGCCTACTCACCTTCACTTTAGAAGCAAAACCAATGCCCAATCACTTTCAAATTTTTACCATGGAATGGTAACCCTTCCAGCTTCATGCACAAAAATCTTCATAATTTATTGCATGAAAAATAAGTAGAAATATTATGTGGAGTGGTTAGGTTAAGATTGGTTAAACTAGTTTCAACCAACTTCTAGTATTTAAATTCAAATGCAAGCCTATCCAATTCCAATGTCCATACCACCTATTTCACATGTAGAAGGACTTTCCTTCTATGTGCATGCCCATTTTTCAGAAAAAATTGATGACCAAAAAGAAAGAAGGGCGTGGAGATAAGGATAAGAGGGAGAGTGAGGTTTCATCCAAACCAACCTCTATGAATTCAAAGTTCAAAAAAAGTTTGAACTGGTCCAACACTTGACCAGGTCAAAGAGAGAAAGAAAGGGGGCACAAATTTCTTCTCTTCATGAGAGAAACTTACGTAAAAAAACAAAGATGGACATGGGCAAGGTAGAAAAGTCAAACATAAGGTGGCGTATGGGGAGGTTTGAATTCAAACAGGATTTGAATTAGTCCAAGTTGGTTTCAACCAAACCAAATTAATTCAAAACTAACTAGACCAGATTAAATCCAACTAAATTAGGCTTAATTCAACCTATTTAATTCCTAATCAAATTAAAAATTAATTTGGTCCAGATCCTGATCAAATCAAGATCAAATCTCCCACAGCGATAAGGTCAACTCATGACCTAATCGGATCAAACCCAATCGAATTGAATTCGATCAAACTTGATCAAATCTTCATCGCTCAATTAAATTGAGCTAATCAATAATCAAATTGCTAATTAATCCTCCAATAAACATAGAGTCCTAATCGGATGGGAGTCAGGACAATAGAATTTCATCACTATGAAACTCTCGAAGAGTTTCAATCTAGTAGGACTCTTAAATTCAGTATCCTAAATGAATGAAACTCGTGATCATAGAGTTCTAAATCAGTGAAACTCTTGATTAGAGAGTTTCAGATGAGTGGAACTTAGAGTCTCAGTCTATTAGAACTCTAAATCAGCCATTAGATCGGGTAGTAACTTCTATTGTATGCGATCCCATAGATTCAAATCCTAAGTCGGTAGCATAGAAACTGATTTTCTATACCAATTGATATGACCATCTAGCAATGGTACCCAACATCCAGATAGATCAAATTTATCACAATGCAACATCGACGAACCTATGGAATGTGGTTATCGTATAATTCATTCATATGACCTCTGTGTAATAGACGACTCAGGGTTAGACTGTCAGCCCTAGTAAATACATCGATGTCGTGTTTCAAAGCAATTAGTCCCATGACTCCTCACTAAGACTACCCTAGCCAAGGCTTTGCTAAATTGAAACACAATTGAACACAACTTCTAAAATCAGGAGTGGTCAATCTCATCTTGATACACGCACCGACTCCTCAAGTACTTGACTGCACCCAGAAACCTTCCATCACTGAATTAAAAATTTAGATAGTTTGGCACTAAAGCATAGTGAGTTGCTTAAAAGTTACCATGGTGATCTTAGGTTAGAGGGACACTTATACCCATGTTCCATCGAAGCTAATCTTGATAGGAGAAAAGCTTCGGAGTTGGTCACGTTCAGTGCAGATGTATCCATATATCTCACTTGCATGCCATACCAGTGTCTCAACACTTCTTAGTTACGAGGATAATCAACCTATATGACACACAATGACTTATACTCGATAAACGTTGTCATCCTAAGAAACAACGTATCTTTTGATCGTAAATAATTTAAGGACTAAACGACAAATCCTCCTTTGTCAAATCTAGATAGTCCTAAGAACTTCATCACAATACAGAAGTTCATTAGAAGACAATAGAATTTATGATGAAAAATATCAAATTTTTTTTTATTAATTTATAATTATATAATTATAAATATATAGTCCAACTATCAACATACTGATGATTGGCTTTGAGACACATTTTCAACAATCTCTCATTTAAACTAAAGCCAATCGATGCAATATCTAATACCTATCTTCGACTTAAAATTGTTGAACTCTACCACAACAGCTTTAGTGAATGGATCGGTCAGATTTTTCTTTCCATCGATCTTTTAAAGGTTGATGTCACCTTGATCCATAATTTCTCAGACAAGATGGTAGTGGTGCAGAATATACTTCATCCGCTGGTGTGCCTTTGGTTTCTTCATCTGAGCAATGACTTCAGAGCTATCACAATAGAGCAGAGTTGGACCATCAAGAAAGGATGCTACTCCAATCTCGGTGATGAATTTTCTTAGTCACACCGCTTCTTTGGCAGCATCTGATGCAGTGATACACTCCTCTTCGCAAACTCAATTGCCACAGTATGCTGCTTGAAACTTTTCTAGCAGATAGCTCCACCATTAAGAATGAATATATATCCCAACACACTCTTGCTATCATAGTGATCAGACTGAAAATTGGAGTCTATGAATCCCATAAGTTTCAAGTTTGATTCACCATATACAAGCCACTAGTCCTTAATATTTTTTAAATACTTTAGGATGATTTTAACAATCTTTCAGTGGTTCTCTTCTAGATCATATTGGTATCTACTCACTACGCCTAGTGAGTATGTCACATCTGATCACGTACATGTCATGGCGTACATTATAGAATCCACTGTGGAAGCATATCGTATTCTACTCATATGCTCTCTTTCTAGAGGTGTTGTCGGACAATCCCTCTTTAAAAGAAAAATTTCATACCCTATTAGTAGATAACCTTTCTTAAAATTCTTCATGCTGAACCATTTTAGCATAGTATCAATGTACGTAGATTGGGACAATCTAAGCAACTTTTTTGATCTATCTCTATAGATTTTCATTTCTAGAATGTAGGAAGCTTTTTTCAGATCTTTCATGGAGAACTATGATGATGGCCAGATCTTTATTCCTTATAATGCAGGGACATCATTTTCGATTAAGAGAATATCATTCACATACAATACTAGATATACTATTGTTAGATCATTAGCCCACTTGTATATGTAGGGCTCCTCTTCGTTCTTAATAAAGCTATGTATTTTGATTGTTCTACCAAATCGTATGTTCCAACTCAGAGATGCCTGCTACACTCCATAAATGGACCTTTGAAGCCTACACACCTTAGACTCATCTATGGATGTGAATTCTTCAGACTGTATCATATGCACCTCTTCATCTATCTCTCTATTTAAAAAAATTATTTTCACATCCATCTATCAGATTTCATAGTCTAGATGGGCAGCAATGGCAAGCATAATTCGAATGGATTTGAACATTACCATAGGAGAGAACGTCTCGTTATAGCTAATACCATAACATTGATGATACCCCTTGGCAACTAGATGGATTTTATAGGTCTCCACCTTTTCATCTGCGCTCTTTTTTCTTTTGAAGATCCACTTACATCCTATAGATTTTATCCCTTCAGGTGGGTCAATCAATGTCCATACATCGTTGACTTTCATGAAATTCATTTTGGATTTCATGGTCTCAAGCCATTTCTCAGAGTCAAATCTCTGCATTGCATCAATGTAGGTAATCGGATCCTCATTGTTCTCATCGAGTTTGATAGGATCACCGTCCTAGATCAAGAAATTGTAGTATCTATTTGGTTGATGTGGTACTCTACCAAATCATCTTAAAGATGCATCTACAATGGATTCTAATTTTGATCTAATCAGATCTAGTTCAGGTTCAACAACTTGTGTCTGCTCTTTTACTTATCGAACTTCATCAAGTTCAATCTTAAAGATATTAGTTCCTTCATTAAGAAACTTTTTTTCTAAAAAGACTGCCTTAAGGCTGACAAATATTTTTTGCTCATCAGCAAGGTAGAAGTAATACCCTTTCATTTTTTTTAGATAATCTATAAAACTACACTTATCAGACCTAGGTTCAAGCTTATCTATCATCAAACATTTGACATAAGCCAGATACCCCCAAACCCTAAGGTGTGAGAGCATTGGCTTATGCCCTGTCCATATCTCATATGGTGTTTTATTAACAGATTTACTCAAAATTCTATTTAGAATGTAACAAGCTGACTCGAGCGCATATCCTTATAGAAAGATCGATAAACTAGCAAACCCCATCATAGATCAAACCATGTCCAATAGGATTCGATTCCTCCTTTCAGACACACCATTATGTTGTGGTATTTCAGGAGGGATCCATTGAAAGAGAATTTCATTCTCCCCTAGATATATTAAAAACTCATTAAAAGGATACTCATCCTCTCAATTAGATCGAAGAGTTTTAATACTCTTTCTACTTTGCTTCTCTACCTCATTTCAAAATAGTTTGAATATTTTAAATGACTTTGACTTATGCTTCATTAAATAGATGTACCCATACCTCGATAGATCGTCTGTGAAGATTATGAAGTAGAAATATTCACCTCTGGCACTTGAGTTCATGGGTCCACATACATCTGAATGTACTAGACTTAGAAGTTCAGTGGCTCGTTCATCTTTTCTAGTAAAAGATAACTTGATCATTTTACCAAGAAGATAGGACTCATAGGTCGAAAGTGATTTATAATTACTAATCTCAAGAATTCCTTCTTAAGCTATCCTATTTATTCTGTTCTTATTAATATGATCCAGCCTACAGTGCCAAAGGTAGACTTCGAACACATCATTAATTCTAGGATGTTTATCGGAGGATTGAACCATACTAATAGGCATAGTTAATAAATAAATATCATTATTAAATTATCCAATAAAAATTATAATATCATTCAAAATGATATTATAAAATTTCTTTTTTATTGATATTTTAAAACCATTCATGGCCAAAAGGCCTACAGAAATGACATTCAATAAAAAAGTTAGACAAAAATGACATTCATTAAGAATAACTTTATTTGAATTGATTACAAGGTTCATGATTCCTAAAGCTAGAATTAGAACTTATCCTCCATCTTCAACATTCAGGAATCTTTCATCTTGATCAAATCTCCTACTGACCTGCAAGTCCTACATAGAATTATAAATATGATAAGGGCTTTCAGTATCTAATACCCAGGCAGTAGAATCAAATAAGAAAAAATACATGATATTATCATATAATTATCTTGCCCAACAATCACTTGCTTCTTTCTTAGCCTGTTCGGATCTAGGGAGGCAATGTATAGAGGACAGTTTCTCTTTCAGTGCCCCTACTTCTTGCAGAAGAAGCACTCCGCCTGGCTCTAGTCGGGCTTATGCTTCTTGGTATGATCCTGTGCAGTCATTCCAACATGCGACTGCACATTCTTATTTTTCTTCTTCTTGTTCTTCTTTCATTTCTTAAAAGATCGACGACCAGAAGAAGAGCCTCCCACTACATTTATTCTTTTCTTATGGAGTTGGTAATTCTTCTCAAAGTTTTGCAATAATCCCAACAAGCCATGGTAGTTGCAGGCTTTGTCATTCTACAATGAGTTAGAAAAGGAAGAAAGAACTTGGGTAAGAAATTAAGGGTCACATCCTTACCGAGCTGCTCGTGCAGGAAAAAGCCCAGCTTGCTAAGACGCTCAATTATCTCGATCATATGCAATACATGATCGATGACCGAGGCTCCATCCCTCATTCAAGCATTGAAAATGGCACAACTTATTTTGTATCTTTCAACATCGTCAGGCATGCCAAAGAAGTCATTCAACATTTGAAGCATCTCTTATGGCTGAGCATTTTTGAATCTATGGCTGAACTCATACATTGCCGCCAGCATTATGCACCGAATGGTAGTACGATCGTTGAGCCACTTTTGGTATGTATCTCATACTGCTCCTAGAGCTGGCTCCTCAGGTGTTGGATCTGTTACTATATAAAGAATCCACTCATGCTCTAGGATGATTTTTAATTTATGATACCAGTTATTGAAGTTGGATCCTATTAATTTGTTATTGTCTAACAATTATCGGAGCGACAGGTTAGTGGCCATTTCAGCACAAAAAAAAAAAGCAAATCTAATTAGTATATGAATCAATTATCCTAAAGACTTGACTTTAGTCTAAAGGTTCTTCCACTATTTTATATGAATTGATAGTCTCTATCTCCAATTCGAGAAATTACTTTAATTTCTTAGTGGGTACTAGAATCCACATAGACTACACACGAGTCCAACTTTGGTTGGTCAACTCATGTGCATCTATGGATAGATTTAAAATCAATTATTTCTCTAAAAAACTTTTAATAATTTTGATTTTGCTTCAAAGATCTAATCAGTAGGCTTTGGCCTCTACTAAAAAAGTTCGGTTAGGTCCAACCATTAATATGACCACATTTGATCTTATCTAATCAATAAATGATCAAGTCCGACTTTGATCAGCCAATGTAACCACCATAAAAAAGACTTAACCAAATTATCATTTGATGAATAATAATTTCATTAGTCAATAATCACCAGACCTTTGGGCCTCCAATGATCATTACACTAGTGAACCCATTATCACTCAACTTAATGGGAGGCTATGATTTAGTTATCTATATAACTATTTCATTTTTAAGGATCTAATAATTTTAGAGAATTTAATTAATATATTTTAAGAAGAGGAAGAAATTCAGCGAGCCAATTTCAATCCTCTCACTGACTTCACAAAGTTAGATTAAAAAGGATCTAATCTAAGCTGGCATTAGAAGCACCTAAATCAGTCAAACTAATTTACCTAATTGATATGGACGAGCCTAAATCATCAAGTAATCTAATCAAAACCTAATTCATCAGGATGGTCAGGTAAGTGAGATCAGTGAAAGGGATATGCCATTAACTCATCAAAGACTAAATCAATACGAGTAGCTCCCAATTAAAAATCACTGGTCAAACTGTCAGACTTATCTTAGACACCAGCTGGTTCATTAGTTTTAATTTGATCAACCTAGTAGTTATGGGTTTAACCGCATAGCCATGAATCAAGTCCATTTGGTCCTCGTTAAAGGCATGAATTTGACCAACTACAACTATTGTAATTGATTCTATAGAGTTCTTGACCTAATTTAAATTAATATTTAATTATATTTGATTAATTACTCTAAATTAGTTCATTCTTTAACTAATCTTAGGTCTAACCTAATTAATTGACCTAATTCAACTAATCCAATAATCCATATTTTATGATTGATGACTTAGAGTCTTAATTCACAAGTCTAGACACTAAATCATTATACTTAATTTTAATTAAGTTTATGGATTGAGCGTTAGAGTTTGGTATTTTAAAAATATTTTTTAAAATTTTAAAAGGTTTTTTATAACTTAGTATTATTCACCAATTGAATTGACTCACTTTAAAATTGAATCGACTCAATTTCACAAACAATACTAGTTATAGGGTTTAATCTAAAACTACGTATACTATATAATACTAAATCATGAATCAAACTTTAGATCCTATCTAAACATGCATTCATGATCAAAAATTAGATTAAAATCTAATTTAATCAGATCATAAAAATATTAGATTAGATCTAAGATTTTACGATTAACGATTTAGATCAGTAACGTGCTAGGACAACCTTTCTATTATAGGGGATAAATCCTACAGCGGGACAATCTTCAGTCCGTGCGATCTTGATTTTAATTTTTAGATCTAATTAATCAGATTATTAGATTAATATTTAGATTAAATCTAAATTATCAATCTAAACATGTAAGCATATCATGTTTAGCAAATCTTTCTCTGATACCATTTGAAGGATATAGTGCAGGATTTGCACTGCTACTTTCAAATTTTTTTTTTTAAAAATAGCAAAGATACAGTGAAAGAAGTAATTAATCTAATTACTTACCTACTGATCATATTAGAATATTAAACCCTACACTAAGAATCTAAACATAATATGCATGCATTCATATAGATCTAAAAATAAAACTATGCAGCAAACTATTTACTACATCTATGTATTCAAAACATAATATCTTTTTGTGGATAGCTGATCATCATAATCTGAATCCATCAAATAATGCTATGGTGTCACACTATAGCCGCACATATGTTCGACCTCTATGGTTGGTCCACAAGGAGCTTCTGATCTCGATCAGCCCCACTGGATTGCTAGCTCCTCGATGGGACCATCGATGACTGGTCACGATTGATCTGATCGATCGTTCTTTTTTTAATTTTTTGGATGCTCTAAAAAATTAGAATATATTCTTTGAAGGATGATGAGATTATGTACAAAGTTTGATGGTGATTCGATGCTCACAGCACTCGATCTCTCCATCCAAACCCAAATTCCCAAATCTTGGATTTCACTCAGCCCAAAAAATCCTGATGCACTAAAAACCCTCTCACGCCCTCTTTGTGTAGAGTTTTTTCATGAAATAAGTTTTCATGAAAATATAACTTTCAAATCTATAAACTTAATTTAGATCATATCTAAAAATTGAGTGTCTTTAGAGACAAAAATTAGAAGAGAATAGAGGCATGAAGGAAAAATAAAGTACTGTAGGATCCTGCTCACCTTCACTCCAGGATTTTTAACATGGAATGGTAACCCTTCCAACATCACACACAAAAATACTCATAATTTATTGAATGAAAAATAAGTGAAAATACCATGTGGAGTGGATAGGTTAAGATTGGTTGAACTAGTTTCAACCAATTTCTAGTTTTTGAATTCAAATGCAAGCCTATCCAATTCCAATGCCCATACCACCTATTTCACATATGGAAGGACTTTCCTTCTACATACATGCCCATTTTTCAAAAAAAATTGGTGACCAAGAAGAGAGAAGGGCATGGAGATAAGGACAAGAGGGAGAGAGAGGTTTCAACCAAACCAATCTCTATGAATTCAAAATTCAAAAAAAGTTTGAACTGGTCTAACACTTGACCAGGTCAAAAAGAGAAAGAAAGGGGGTACAAATTCCTTCTCTTCGTGAGAGAAACTTATGTAAAAAAATAAAGATGGGCATGGGCAAGGTAGAAAAGTCAAACATGAGGTGGCGCATGGGAAGGTTTGAATTCAAACAGAATTTTAGTTAGTCCAAGTTGGTTTCAACCAAACCAAATTAATTCAAAATCAACTAGATCAGATTAAATCTAATCAAATTAGGCTTAAACTAACCTATTTAATTTTTAATTAAATTAAAAATTAATTTGGTCCAGCTTCTGATCAAATCAAGATCAAATCTCCCACCACGATAAAGTCAACTCATGACCTAATCGGATTAAACCCAATCAAATTCAATTCGATCAAACTTGATCAAATCCTCATCGCTCAATCAAATTAAGCTAATCAATAATTAAATTGCTAATTAATCCTCCAATAAACACAAAGTTTCAATCAGATGGGAGTCTGGGCAACAAAGTTCCATCATTATGAAACTCTCGAAGAGTCTCTATCAGTGGGACTCTTAAACCCAGTATCCAAAATGAATGGAACTTGTGATCATAGAGTTTTAGACCAATGAGACTCTTGATCAGAGAGTCTCAGATGAGTGGGACTCAAAGTCTCAATTCATCAGGACTCTAGATCAGCCATCAGATCAGGTAGTAACTCCTATTGTGTGTGATCCCATAGGTTCGAATCCTAAGTCGGTAGCATAAAAATTAATTTTTTGTACCAATTGATATGACCATCTAGCAATGGTACCCAACATTTGGATAGATCAAATTTATCGCAATGCAACATCGATGAACCTATAAAATATGGTTACCATATAATTCATCCCTATGATCTCTTTGTAATAGATGACTCAGGGTTAGACTGTCAACCCTAGTAAATACATCTATATCATATTTCAAAGCAATTAGTCTCGTGACTCCTCACTAAGACTATCCTGACCAAGATTTTGCTAAATTAAAAAATAATTGAATACAGCTTCTGAAACTAGGAGTGGTCAATCCTATCTTGATACACACACGGATTGGTCAAGTACTTGACTGCACCAAAAATCTTTCATCATTGAATTAAAAATTTAGGTAGTCCAGCACTAAAGCATAGTGAGTTGCTTGAAAGTCACCGTGGTGATCTTAGGTTAGAGGGACACTTATACCCATATTCCATCGGAGCTAATCTTGATGGGAGAAAAGCTTCGAAGTTGATCACGTTCAGCGCAGATGCATCCATACATCTTACTTGCATGCCATACCAGTATCTCAATACTTCTTGATTATAAGGATAACCAACCTATATGATACATAACGATCTATACTCGATAAATGTTATCGTCCTAAGAAACAACGTATTTTTTGATCATGAATAATTTAAGAACTAAATGATAAATCCTTCTTTATCGAATCTAGATAGTCCTAAGGACTTCATCACAACATAGAAGTTCATTAGAAGATAATAAAATTTATAATAAAAAAATATTAAAATAATTTTTATTAATTTATAATTTTTATATAATTATAAATATTTAGTTCAATCGTCAACAGACTGACGATTAGATTTGGAACACATTTCCAACAAGGAGTGCTTTGGGGTATGTAAAAATTAGAGAGAGAGGATCTTTGGGCGTTAGGGTTTCATAGACACCAAACTAGGTGTCAAGGTAAGAGCAAAGAGAAGAAGAGGGTCTTCTTTCAGGGTTGCTGTGTTTATCATCTTCCTTCTTTCTTGGGTTTTCTAAGAGAGTCTCAAATCTGAAACCTCTTCTCCACCTTCTTCTCTTTGGAAGAATCCAAATTTAGAAGAAGGTATCTGATCGACCATCGAAGAAAGATCAGTACAATACTAGCATACTGTGCTGATTTTCTGCATTAAAATTTTTTATCGTGCTCGTGGACTCGTGTGGACGATTCCTAGAGATCGGATGAATGTGTGGCTTGCAACATTATTCTCAAACCCAGATTAGTAAGTTAGAACGTCTAACTTACACAGATAATAGATCTGATTGATTTCATAGCTGCAATAGATGTAGCATTATAACATGTTGATGAGATCAACATGTTAATCTTTTTCTTTATATTTTTTAATTTTAATTTAATATCATACCTTAATCATTTAATAAATCTTAAATCTAGAATATTTTTATATTTATTTAAATAAATATTTAATTTATTTAAGTTTTTTACTGCTTGATCTTGAAAAAATTTTAAGATCTACCTGTGAAATCCTAGATCTGGTTCTTTCAACCGCTTCATCTATTGCCATGAGATTGTCGGTGCCTTCCTTCATTTGTGCAGGTCTTTGCTAGCCACTGACCAGCCAGAGGAGACATCTTAGGAGTGAGACACTGAGAGACTTGATTTGGCTTGGGAGGCATTAGAAAGGGCCATTGCATTAATGATGGAGTTGAAGTGGTGAGAGCTGGAAGCCACTTTTGTTTCATGCCCTATAGTTTACCCCTCTAAGAGGGAAGTCTTCCCCCAAGCACTTCTAGCTTTGCGGCCTTCTTTGGAGGTGTATCATAAAAATGAACATGCTTCCGAATGTGGTAGAGCTACACTGCCGGCATCCTCATATGGGTAGACCTGTAATTAGTCATTTGGGCTCCATTGAAGGGGACTAATAGAGCCCTATATCGGGCCAGGGATCATGCCACTTTGGTGTCCAATTCTAACTTGTATTTTCTTTTTCTTCTATTGTGATAGACTGTCTTGTAATAAGCTTGTATAGTCTTCATGAATAAAGTATCATTTGCTTGGTCAACTTGATATATTGTTGTTTTTGTGTAGTTGCCATTTCTATTTTGAGAGGCTTCCTTCAAGGAGCTATCCAAAGTCAACCTAAGGTTGATTCATATGGGCTATTGCTTGGCTTGTCTGTGAATGAAGATTGACACATAGCTGAACAGGATCTCCCGAGGATTAGCCCCTTTGTGGGATTCCCGGAGGGTTAGCCCCTACTTAGCTAATCTATGGATGGGGATTGGCACGTAGCTGAGTGGGGTCCCGAAAGGATTAGCCCCTCTATGGGATCCTCAGAGGGTTTACCCCTTGGGGGCAGAAGAGCAATTGAATCGTAGTAGATATAAGTTTGGTAGCCGACCTTCTTTGCATATTTGTGTACCTTGGCACTGCATCGCCTACTGGGCTCGATGATTTTCAATTGTGGGATCGGTCGATGGTACAATTATGGAATGAGTCTTGTAGGCTGAAATCCCCCCCTCCCCCAACCAACATAGCGAGCCTTAGAGAGTCTTAGGTATCAGAGTGTACTTTGTCATAGCCTCGGATCTCATCAAGACTGACTTCATGGATTCTCTTTCCAGACTCTCTATGTATTATAGATTCATTATTTGTCTATTGATACTTGAAACTTGCTCTAGGCAAGCTATAAGAAAGCTTTTGAGTGTAAGCATATTAATATTGTAATATCAAGACATGATATTACAATCATAGCCATTGAAACAAACTTTTTAAAATAAAATACTCAATCTCATGAAATTTTGGTGATCCCAAAGACCATAAAGTGTGACTAATGCTATCTAATGGCTCTCATAATAAATTGGAGTCTTGGACACATGGACTCCCTCTCAATCTTGTATAGATTACCTCCAACACTTACACATACTTGATATCCTTTTAGACCGATGTTTCTTTTTTAGGTTTTTCTAACACTTGGTAGATATCCAGAGGTGCTCAGCTGCCCTCCTCTATTTTGATTGGACCTCCTACTTCAATCATACTTGTTGTTGCTCTTCTCTGATGTGGACTGCAAGCTACTAATGTCCACAGTGAGTTGGAGTAGAAGATGATGATGCGAGTTCTCAAGAACTTGCAATGAAAGCCTTCAGCACCAAAGAAGAAGGAGAGTAGAATAGTAGAAGCCTAATTTATTTAAAAATAAAATTTTTAAATAAATTAGTTAAGTCTAATTATAAAGTCTAACTAAAAATTTTGACTCTCTATAGAAAAATGTTCACGTCAAATCCACTAGCCTGAATCCTAGACACCCACAGACTGACTGGATCAAATTATAAGGATTGGTTATGAAACTTTAAAATCATTTTGGATTCTAAAAAGCTGATCCATGTATTGGATCAGGATCCCTCCACATTATCAGTCCGTCCAACCACTGAATAGAGAGCATCTCTAGAGAAGTGGATAGATAATGATAACAAAGTAAGGTACTATATGTTGGACTCGATGTCTGATGAGCTATAGTGCCAACATAAAGACATCAGGACTACATGCCAAATATTGGCACACCTTCAAGAGTTGTTTGGTGAGTAGAGTTGCATAGCCCGGTATCAAGTCTCTCGAAGACTTTTCAAGGTATAAATGCATGATGGATAGTTAGTCCAAGATCATTATTTGACAATGATCAAGGATCTATAAGAGCTTGAGAAGCTCTGTATTATATTATATAGGGATCTGTAGATTGATGTGATCCTGTAGCCCTTGACTGATGCATATGGATAGTTTATCATGAACTTTCATGTGCATAAACTGCAATGCACCTTGGCTAAACTTATGAACAAGCTAGTTACTGCTGAGCTTTCTATGAAAGGTTTAAAGGGCTCAATTCTTGCTGTGAAGTGGACTTCCTTCAAAAGAAAATCTTTTGAAAAGAAAAAGAAGAAAGAACTAAAGAAGAAGTTTGCTGACAAAGAAAAGTATTTTCATTACAATACCGACAATCATTGAAAATGGAGCTGCCCTTTATACCTGGCCAGCCTGAAGAATAAGGAGGCAAGTTCTTCTGAAGGTATGCTCATCATTGAAACTAACCTTATGATTTCTTTTGCATTCAGTTGGGTGCTTGACTCTGGTTCTAGTGCTCACTTATGCACTTTCATACAGGATCTTGAGGAGAGCAGGAGGCTGAAGGATGGTGAGATGATCCTACACATCAAAAATGGAGTAAGAGTTGCTGCTATGATCATAAAAATCTATCCTCTTCGATTACCATCTGGTCTAATTTTAGTTCTTAGGAACTATTATTATGTGCTAACAGCAAGTAGGAATTTGATTTCTGTTTCTTGTTTAGCACAAGAAGGTTATGTAATTAGCTTTCTTGAGGACCACTATAATATTTTTTTTTGAAAAAATAAAATTATAAGTAATTTCTTAATTAACGATCTCTATTAGTTACATATTGATGTTTCTGCTTTTAATGTCGAGCAAAACGTGAATGCAATAGGAATGAAATAATCTAGGAATAGTATTAACAAAAGATATATATGGCACCTTAGGCTAAGTCATATAGCATAAGACATGATTAATAAATTAGAAAAATTTAGATTTATGGGTTCGTTGACTTCTGAGTCATATTCGATTTATGAATCATGCCTTCAAGATAAAATGACTAAGCTTTCTTTTGTAGGATATGGAAAAAGAGCCACAGATCTACTTGTCCTGGTACATATAGATGTGTGCGGTCCATTTGATGTGCCGGTCAGAGGCAACTTTTTTTTTTATTATCTTTATCGATGATTTGTTATGGTATGGATATGTGTATCTGATGCGACACAGTTTGAAATTTTTGAAAAGTTTAAGAAATTTAGATATGAAATGAAAAAGCAAATCAGAAAGTCTATTAAGATTCTTCGATCAAATCGAGGAGGTGAATACCTTAGTCAAAAATTTTTGGACTATCTCAAGAATAATGGCATAGTCTCATAATAGACTCTATTTGAAATACCTCAACTCAACAAAATTTTAGAATGAAAAAATCAGAACCTATTGGATATGGTCTAATCCATGATGAGCTACACGGACCTCCTTGAGTTTCTTTGGGGATAGTCTAATGATCATTATCTACCTATTGAATAGAATTTTCTCTAAAATCATTCCTACCATACCATCTGAGATATGACATAGTAAAAAATTAAGTCTGAGTCACCTCAAAATTTAGAGTTGTTCGGCTCATGTCAAGAGACAGCAGATGGATAAGTTAGAGTCTAGGTCCTTTAGAGCTCATTTTATTGGATATCCTAAAGAATCATTAGAATATTATTTTTATCTTCTGAAAGATCAAAATATAATTATGAGTCGACATGTTATTTTTCTTAAAAAATAGTTCATTCAAAATGATGGCATCGAAAGATAGATTAGGCTCAAGAAGAAGGTCTTCAAAGAGCAACGAGCTAATAAACTTATGGAATCCAGTCAAACTGAGCCGATCCAAATACTACCACCTCCACCTCATAGATCGAGTATGATTTTTCATCCTCTTGAGAGATACTTAGGTACCATTTTAGAGGATGTAGAGAAAATATTTCTCATAGAAAATGAGATTCATGATGATGATCCCAAAACCTATGACAAGTCGATATCAGATATCGACTTTGAAAAATGATTAAAGGTAATGAGGTCGGAGATTGACTCAATGCACTTGAATCAAGTTTGGATCTTGGTAGATCTTCCTGAATGTATAGTATCTATTGTGTGTAAATGGATCTTCAAGAGAAAGATTGATGTAGATGAAAATATAGAAATATTCAAAGCTAGGCTAGTTGTGAAAGGGTATAGTCAGAGCAAAGGCATTGACTATCAAGATACGTTTTCACCAGTAGCCATGCTAAAATTCATCCATATATTGCTTGCTGTTATAGCCTATTTTAATTACAAAATATGGCAGATGGACATAAAAATGATGTTTCTAAATGGATATCTTGAGGAAGATATCTATATGGAACAACTACTTGGTTTTACATCCAGTGATGGTGATCATAAGATTTGTAAGTTGGAAAGATCCATTTATAGACTAAAGCATGTATCTCAGAGCTGGAATGCTTGTTTCAATGATGTGATCAAATTATTTTATTTCATTAAAAATGAAGAGTCTTGTATCTTCAAAAGAATTAGTGGGAGTGCTGTTGTCTTCCTCGTATTGTACATGGATGACATTCTCCTAATTGAGAATGATATTTTCATGTTGATCATGGTCAAAATATGGTTGTCAAAAAAATTTTCTATGAAAGACCTAGAAGAGGCATCCTTTATATTGAAAATAAAGGTCTATAGGGATAGACCGAATAGGATGCTTGGTCTCTCATAAAAGATGTGCATAGAAGATGTGCTGAAGAGGTTCAACAAGAAAAACTCCAAGAGAGAATTAGTGTCCTTCAAACATGACATTCATCTCTCTAAAAAGATGTGTCCCAACACACCTGAAAAAATTGAATGCATGAGCAAGATCCCTTATGCTTCAGCAATAAGAAGCCTCATGTATGCTATGATGTGTATACGACCTGATATCACCCATGCTATGAGTATCACGAGCAGGTATCAGTTAAATCTAGGTGAAGAGCATTGGACTTCTATGAAATATATTCTTAAGTACGTGAGAAGGACTAAAGATATATTTTTGATCTTTGGAAATGGAGAAGTCCAGGTCTAGGAGTATACAGACTCAGACTTTATGTCTGATATAGATGATCGAAAGTTAACATCTAAAAATTTAGTTGTATGCAATGATGGTGTAGTAAGCTGAAAGAGTTCCAAGCAGACAATGATCGTAAACTCCACAATGAAAGCTGAGTATGTCACTACATCCAAAGCTGTGAAAAAAATATTCTGGTACAAAAAGTTTATTATAGAACTTTAAGTGATGCCATCGAATATCGTCCCTCTCTACTGCGATAATAATGGCGCCATAGCCCTAGCTAAAGAGCTAAAATCTCATTAAAAATCAAAGCATATCGAGCAATGATATCATCTCATCCGTGATTATCTCGAGAAAGGTTACATCGAGGTCAAAGAGAGTTGACACCGTAGACAATGTGGCTATCCCACAAATGAAGTCGTTGAACCAGCAGAAGATTAGCACACTTAGCTCCTTAATGAGCATAATAAAGCTTTAAAAAATATTTACATAAACTAGAAGAAGCTTTTAAGAATCCTCTCAAAGAGATTGAAGACTTGCATGCATGTTGGAGAAGTAGTTGAGCTTGAAATCAATGCTTCTCTTACCTAGGGCTGAGTTTTTTTTGAGCTGAATATTCACTTGATTTTCTTTCTTTTTGAATGTTTTTAAATCCTCATTCAATGCTGGAAGATGAATAGTAGCCATTGATAGCTATTGGAGATCATTTGGGAAACATTAAATGCGGAATGGAGAAGAAAAATAATCGTTGCAGAAATTTCGTCGCAGGGGGCGCCCCTTAGGTTGCCCCTTTCATCATAGATGAGAAAAACAACATTATATGATTTTGTGCAGTTCCTTCAGGGGACGTCCCATGGATCGTCTCTTTTACAATTGGAGAGAAAGTTTGCATTCTGTATCTTATGCACAGAATCTGCAGAGGGCATCCCATAGGTTGCCCTTATTTTCATGGAGCATCCCATAGGTTGCTCCTTTTTGCATGCCAGTTCAGAATCAGTATGCCGGTCCTACATGCCAGTTGTCAAAAAAAAAAAAAGGATCGACTTAGGGGTCATCCTCTTTTATCCAAAATGTCATATCTTTCTTTTTAAGCTTCCAAATAATTTGAAACCACCTCTATTGACCCTGAGATTGATTTTGATGATTCCAAAATATTGAGTATATTATGTATTTAATCATGTGTTTCAAGAATGCGTGTAGAATTTTTCAAGTATCCAAAATGAAGAATTTATCTCAAAAATAAATTCTCTCAAGATGCCATGCCAAAATACTTAAAAGAATAAATTCACACATATTTGGATGACTTGGTATGAAGAAAGTATGATTGAAAGAAAAGAAATTAAAATTGAAGGAAGTAATTATGTTTAAAAGAGTTTGGGGCCAAGAAACTCAAGTTTGGAAGGTCAAACATTGAAGAAAAATAAAGTCAGGATTTTTCGAGATGTCTTAAATTTTTTTTGAGAGCTCTCAAGTGGTCTGACATAATAAAATAGTATTCTGGAACAGTCTCGAGAGGTCTCGAGTTGAACTTGAGATGTCTCATTCTCAGGAGACAAAAACTTCATTTCTGTGCTCTGAGAGTGAGAGGTCTTGCAGATTTTTTGAGAGGTCTCGCAATTTTGGCACGACGTCTCGTAAAAAATTAAGAGGTCTCGAAATCTGACGAGAGGTCTCATAAAAAATTGAGAGGTCTCGATCTACATGGATAGCCTTCAACGGATAGTTTTTCAACGACTATTTTTTGACCTCAACTACTCTTTCAGAGCTTCCAACGGCTAAGAACTCTCACTCCAACCTTCTCTAAAGGTATTTAAAGATGGAGAATCAATTGAAAAAAAAGAAAAAGAAAGAGATTAAGAAATTTAGAGAGAGAATCTTTCAGATTTTGTGAGGAACATTGAATATTCAAAGAAAAGAAAAAAGAGAGGAGTGTTGTGCATAGATTTCAGTGAGCCATCAAAATAATCTTCTCCAACATCTTCCACATCCTCTTAAGCATAATTTGAAGAAAAGTTAAGCTTCAATCGAGCACATTATCGACTTATTCTTTAGGATTTAAAAGAACTTATACTCTATTTTTTTTATTGTGTTGAAACTTTATTTGTATTTTTTGAATTTTTTATAAGTTTCTTTAGGGAAAAGAAACTTGGGGTTTAGGCCCATCCAAGTCCAAAATTGGTCATTATAGGTTTTGGTTGGTGATCCTGAAAAATCAACTGGGTTGTTAGTGAATTCGAAAAACTAACGATGTTAGATTTTGGTTGGTGCTCCTGTGAAAACCAACTAGATTTATTTGTGAGCCTGAAAAAATAAATGCACTATAATCAAGGATAGATTATAGTAAAATTTCTAAGAAAAGCTTGGAGAGTGGATGTAGGAGTGGATTGCTCCGAATCACTATAAATCTTTGTGTTTGTGTTGTGCTTTTTTCTTCTATCTCTTTATATATTTTGCATGCTTATAATTCTTACTTTACTTTCATAGTTTGATTTTGTTATCTTAATTCTGCTGCTCATATTATATACATCTCATCCTCATCACTTAGATTAAAATCAAAGCACATAATTGCTGAGAGTTAAATTTGGCCAAAGCTTTTATAAGAACCCAACTCACCCCCTCTCCTCTTGGGTTGCTACCTCTGGGTAACAATTGGTATCAGAGCAGGTGCTCTGTAATTGATTATTGACCTAACTATCTTGAGTAAAAGATCATGGCAACCCTATTTGACTCATTATTTGCTGAAGACCAATCCACATTGAGACCACCACTATTTAATGGTATAAATTATATCTTTTGAAAAACTAAAATAAAAATTTTCATACAAGCTTTAGACTATGATTTGTGGAGAGTCATAACTAGAGGACCACACACACCCACAATAGAAATTAATGGTGTGTCTATTCCCAAACCAGAAAAGGATTGGAATGATTTTGATAAGAAGATTGCTCAATTAAATGCAAAAGCCATCAATGTTCTTTATCTCTTGATGTACAAGAATTTAATAGAATATTCACTTGTACATCAACAAAGGAAATTTGAAAAAAATTAAAAGTGACTCATGAGGGAACAAGCCAAGTAAAAGAGTCCAAAATCAACTTGCTTGTTCATAAATATGAAATATTTAAAATAAAGAAATATGAGTCAATTTTTAAAATATTTTTTAAATTTATTGATATTATTAATACTCTAAATGGTCTTGGCAAAATCTATACTAACTATGAACTTATTTGCAAGATTTTAAGATCTTTGCCAAAGAAATGGAAAGCAAAAGTGACAGCTATACAAAAAGTGAAAGACCTCACCAAGCTGTCATTAGAAGAATTGATGGGTTCACTCATGACTCATAAGTTGAACATGGCTCAAAAGGAGGAAGAGGAAGAACCAAAAAAGATGAAAACCATCACCTTCAAATCCATTGCGCAACATGAAGAAAGTGATGAGTCAGAAGAAGAAGAAGATAAAGAAGAGAGTGAAGATGATGATGAGGATATGGAGCTACTCATAAGCAAATTCAAGAAATTCCTCCTAAAGAGAAGTATGAAAAAGAAAGAAGAAAAAGAAAGAAAAAATGTCACGCACTATAATTGCAACAAAAGGAGACATTACAAGCTGGATTGCCTCCTACTCATAATGTATCCCAAAAAGATCAAGAAAAGAGCTAGGTTAGGAATTTGGGATGATAGTGATACTTCAAGCTCGGATGAGGAAAAGAAAGTGAAAAATCTTTGCCTCATGGCCATTGAGGATGAGGTAAATTCTGAAAACTCCTCCGAGTTTATATTTAAGGAATTGTTTGAAGCCTTCAATGATTTAATGGATGAATTCAAAAAATTAAGACTGAAAAATAAAGAAATAAAAAAGAAGATATCTTGAAAGAAAAGAATACTTTGACTAAAGAAAAAGAAGAATGGATTAAATCTAAAAAATCTTTAGTTAAAGAAAACATGGAGCTTAAAAAGGATAATAATACCTTAAGATCCTCCTTAAAAGAAAAGAAAAATCTTTTAAATGAAAAGAAAGAGCTCTTGAGAGAAAATAAAAAATTGAGAAGAGAGATTGAAATTTTGAAGCCTATTGCTGAAAAGTTTACCATTAATTTTCAAAATCTCCAATCTATGGTAAAAGTTAATAGGACTGTTTTCAATAAAATAGAAACTGATCTTAATATTTCAAAAAAATAGCAAAATGCCAGGAGTATTTTCATAAGAACTTCAACTAAAAATCATTCAATTAAATGCTTTAAATGCAATAAAATTGATCAAAAAATTTTTGAATGCAATTTTAAAAGAATTGGCCATACTTTATGTTGGTGCAGAATCTGATTGACGCCGGATCGAGCTGGAGTTGGAAAAGATGAGATCGCTGTCAGTGATCTACAAAATAAAGTTCTATCTAGATTTGATGGTGGTGGCTCCGGTAGGATCCTCCGACAATTAAGTCAGTTCTTCTGGTCAATAAAAATGGAGTGCTTAAGTATGAATTCGATAGAATTTTGGGGAAGGAGAAGAGAGCTTAGAAAAAATGTATCTGGAGGGTTTCTTTTTATAGATGAAACCTATTGTAATCATCCGATAGTGAGATGGCCTATAATAGACTGATAAATGACAGTCATAACCATCCTGATAAATGACAGTCATAACCATTCTGATAAATAATAATCGTAACCATCCAGTAGTGGGATCACCTAAGGAATCCGTATGAAGGAGAAGTCCAAAAAGAGTTTGGCTCCTATAGAAATCCGACTGAAGAAGGGTCCGGAAGGAGTTCAGCTCCTATAGAAATTTGACTGAAGGAGAAGTTCGGAAGGAGTTTGACTTCTATAGAAATCTGACTGAAGGAGGAGTTCGGAAGGAGTTCGGCTCCTTGAAGAATCTGAATGAAGGAGAGATCTGAAAGGAGTTTGGCTCCTAGAGGAATCTGTTTAAAGAAG
>QRFJ01000401.1:1633862-1694186 GCA_006176705.1 Cocos nucifera
TGAGAAGAGAGATTGAAATTTTGAAGCCTATTGCTGAAAAGTTTACCATTAATTTTCAAAATCTCCAATCTATGGTAAAAGTTAATAGGACTGTTTTCAATAAAATAGAAACTGATCTTAATATTTCAAAAAAATAGCAAAATGCCAGGAGTATTTTCATAAGAACTTCAACTAAAAATCATTCAATTAAATGCTTTAAATGCAATAAAATTGATCAAAAAATTTTTGAATGCAATTTTAAAAGAATTGGCCATACTTTATGTTGGTGCAGAATCTGATTGACGCCGGATCGAGCTGGAGTTGGAAAAGATGAGATCGCTGTCAGTGATCTACAAAATAAAGTTCTATCTAGATTTGATGGTGGTGGCTCCGGTAGGATCCTCCGACAATTAAGTCAGTTCTTCTGGTCAATAAAAATGGAGTGCTTAAGTATGAATTCGATAGAATTTTGGGGAAGGAGAAGAGAGCTTAGAAAAAATGTATCTGGAGGGTTTCTTTTTATAGATGAAACCTATTGTAATCATCCGATAGTGAGATGGCCTATAATAGACTGATAAATGACAGTCATAACCATCCTGATAAATGACAGTCATAACCATTCTGATAAATAATAATCGTAACCATCCAGTAGTGGGATCACCTAAGGAATCCGTATGAAGGAGAAGTCCAAAAAGAGTTTGGCTCCTATAGAAATCCGACTGAAGAAGGGTCCGGAAGGAGTTCAGCTCCTATAGAAATTTGACTGAAGGAGAAGTTCGGAAGGAGTTTGACTTCTATAGAAATCTGACTGAAGGAGGAGTTCGGAAGGAGTTCGGCTCCTTGAAGAATCTGAATGAAGGAGAGATCTGAAAGGAGTTTGGCTCCTAGAGGAATCTGTTTAAGAAAGACGTCCGAAAGAAGTTCGGCTCCTGTAGGAATCCGACTGAAGGAGAGGTTCGAAAGGAGTTCGGTTCCTATAGAAATTTGATTGAAGGAGAGATTTGAAAGGAGTTCGGTCTTGTAGAAATCTGACTGAAGGAGATATCCGAAAGGAGTTTGACTCCTGGAGAAATTCAACTGAAGAAAAAATTCAGAAGAAGTTCGGCGCTTGGAGAAATCAAACTGCTGGAGAAATTTGAAAAGAGTTTGGCTTCTGAAGGAATCCGACTGAAGGAGATGTCTGAAAGGAGTTTGGCTTCTGAAGAAATCTGACTGAAGAAGAAATTTAGAAAGAGTTTGACTCCTGAAAAAATCAGATTGCTGAAGAAATCTGGAAGGAGTTCGTCTTCTGGAGAAATTCGACTGTTGGATGAGTTCGAAAGAAGTTCGGCCATCGGAGGGGACCGATTGATGAAGAAGCTTGGGAGTAGTTCGGTTGAAGTCCGAAAGAAGTTCAATCGCTAGAGGAGTTCGACTGGGGTTCGACCATTGGAGGAGTTTGGCTACTGAAGGAGTTCGACCGTTGGAGGAGTTCTGCTGGGGTTCGACTGTTGGAGGTAGAATTTCTGATCGAAGCTCTTTCATGATTATCAGTTGCATTAGGCTAAGTGTCAAACTGGACTTCGATGGAAGTGGGGTTTATCCCCAACAATAGTTTCCCTACTTCCGAGTTCAAAATTCAAAGGAAGAAAGTACAAAAAAGATGACTGCCAAAAATTTTTTTCCAAATTCTGCACCCATTGAGATTGAAGATCGGAGGAGATCTTATCTCCTATCGAGGTTGAAGGAGATCTTATCTCCTGTTGAGGTCGAAGCTCCTGAAAGCTCTAGGGAGATCTTATCTCCAGTCGAGGTTGAAGGAGATCTTATCTTCTATTGACGTTAACGTTGAAACTCGGGAGAGATCTTATCTCCAGTCGAGGTTAAAGTTGGAGCTCGGAAGAGATCTTATCTCCAGCCGAGTTGAAGGAGATCTTATCTCCTGTTGACATTGAAGCTCGAAAGAGATCTTATCTTCAGCCGAGGTTGAAGTTGGAGCTCGGAGGAGATCTTATCTCCAACCGAGGTTGAAGGAGATCTTATCTTCTGTGACGTTGAAGTTGAAACTCAAAGAAGATCTTATCTCCAGCTGAGGTTGAAATTACAGCTCGGGGGAGATCTTATCTCTAACCAAGATTGAAGGAGATCTTATCTCCTGTTAACATTGATGTTGACGTTGAAGCTTGAGGAGATCTTATCTCCAGCCAAATTAAAGTTGAAGCTCGAGGGAGATCTTATCTCCAACTGAGGTTGAAGAAAATCTTATCTCCTATTGACATTGAAGCTTGGAGGAGATCTTATCTCCAACCAAGGTTGAAGTTGAAACTCAGGAGAGATTTATCTCCAGCCGAGGTTGAAGAAGATCTTATCTCTATTGATGTTGACGTTGAAGCTCGGAGAGATCTTATCTCCAATCGAGGTTAAAGTTGAAGCTCGAAAAAGATCTTATCTCTAACCGAGATTGAAGGAGTTCTTATCTCCTATTGACGTTGAAGCTTGGAGGAGATCTTATCTCCAACCGAGGTTAAAGTTGGAGCTCGGAGAAGATCTTATCTTCAGTCGAGGTTGAAGGAGATCTTATCTCCTATTGACATTGAAGCTCGGGGAGATCTTATCTCCAACCGAGGTTGAAATTGGAGCTCGGAGGAGATCTTATCTCCAGTCGAGGTTGAAGGAGATCTTATCTCTTATTGATATTGAAGTTGAAGCTTGGAGGAGATCTTATCTCTAGCCGGGGTTGAAGTTGAAGCTCGAGAGAGATCTTATCTCCAGCCAAGATTGAAGAAGATATTATCTCTTGTTGACGTTGACGTTGAAGCTCGGGGGAGATCTTATCTCCAGTCGATGTTAAAGTTGGAGCTCAAAGGAGATCTTTTCTACAATCGAGGTTGAAAGAGATCTTATCTCCTGTTGATGTTGAAGCTTAGGAAAGATCTTATCTCCAGCTGAGGTTAAAAGAGATCTTATCTCCTATACCAAAAGCCTTCTATCTGGCCTAAAAAAGAAGTCCAACTTAATCTTTTTGTTGACACTATGTAGCTCCTTAATATTTTTTTTTGTCGATGTCTTCCGACCATGGTATTGATACTTTCATGCAAGGATTAGCTTCTTTAAGACCCCTCCCCCTGGGTCTCCCTCGGTTGCGAAAGAGCCCTTGGTTGCTCTCCCTTGCTTCAGACCGACGTTTGAGGAATCGACCCAGCCAACCTCTCTTGATGAGCTTTTCGACTTCATTTTGGAGCTAAATGCATTCTTTAGTATTGTGGCTATCATCATGATAATAGAGACAGTACTTGCTTCGATTGTGCTTGTTTGGAGGAGATCGTAATTCTTCTGATCTTGGTAGCTGATTCTTAATTTCCATCAGAACTTGAGTTTTAGAAGTATTAAGGGGGATGTGGTGATGAAACCTTTCAGGGGGAGAACTTCTTCATGTTCTTCTATCGGAGCTTCTTTGATGACGAGCTCGAGGAGGAGTTCGAACTCGCTTGCGCTCGGAAGAAGTCCTTGAGCGCGGTCGAACTTCATTCGGCCCTCCTTTAGTGGTGGGTCTATTAGACTCGTCCTCCCACCATTCTCTTGTGGCTTCTTCATACTTCAACTTGAAGTCTTCTTCTGCATGGGCATATCCCTCAGCCTGAGCTAGTAGATCGATAAAATTTCTGGAATACTTCTTCTCTAGGAAGAACAACAAATCGTTCTTCTGAAGGCCATCCTTGAGTGCGGCTATTGCAACAGACTGGTCCAGGTTCCGGACCTTCAATGTAGCAGCATTAAATTGGGTGACATAAGCTCGGATAGATTTTCCCTCCTTCTGCTTAATATTCATCAAAAAATCTAAACCTCGATAAGGATGTCGATTGCTGATAAAGTGAGCCGCAAACTAATGGCTCATCTGGTCAAATGAGAAGATCATACCTAGCTTCAATATCGAGTACCAATTTTTTGCTGCTCCTTTTAAGGTAGATGGGAAAGTTCGACATAAGATGGTGTTTGGTGCGTCATGGAGCAGCATCATGGTCCGAAAGACCTCTAGGTGATCGATTGGATCAGAAGTTCTATCGTAGCTTTCAAGTTGGGAAAGCTTGAAGTTCGGTGGAACGAGCTCTTGCATAATTCAAGGAGAGAAAGGAGGATTGGTGCAAACGTCATCATGGGAAGCCGGGGCGACGTGACGGAGTTCTTCAATTCATCGGCTCATTTTCTAGAGCCTTTGATTCAGAAGATCTTCACGATCGTTGATCTTCAAAGTTTTCTGGTGGGACAAGAGCAAAGCTTCCTCCAAGGTTGAATCATGTTCTGAGCAATGGCTCTCCACCCTCTATTTTTCTTTTTCGAAGGTCACTGGTCTGCTAGCCCAAGTCGACCATCCTCCAATCGGATCATGGGGCTCCAAAAGAGCCTACTCCAGTTGAATTGGCATTGGAGCCTGTCGATGTATGGTCTGCACCACCTCCGTGAGATTGCAAACTTGCTGGATCAATAGGTTGAACTGCTTTACATCCACTATGGCTGTAGGTAGAGCTGGAGTGGGAACGGATTGATCTGGTGGGATCTGACTGCAGAGGTCATTGATCGTCGAGTCGAAGTTTTCCTGGGAGGCATTTTTTTTTGAAAAAAACTCTAGACAAGAAAAAGAGAGATCGCTGCTGAGTACTCCTTTAAGATCAAGTGAAACTCAAAAACAGAGGGCCCTTCCTCTTAGCGCCAATTCCTTGTACTAGATGACTAAGCAACCGCGCGCCGGCAGAGATGAGGATATATCTAGATGTTCGTTACCGTAGCTTTCAGCATTCACTCTAGTTGACATACCTAACTTGAGCATGGCTTCCTACTCCCAACCCAAGCAACCCCTCCTGCATCTCCTGCTCCTCCTGTCATGTTATTGCAATCTCCTCTCCTCTCGACGATGATCGCCGGGCCTACATCATCCACATGGATCCATCGGCGATGCCGGCCCCCTTCTCCACGCATGAAAGCTGGCACACTTCGATCCTGTCATCCCTCCCCTCGCCGCCCGGAACCACTCCCCCCGACCATCTCTACACTTACAACCATGTCATGCATGGCTTCAGCGCTGTGCTCTCATCGGCCCACGTCGAACACCTCGCTAGAATTCCTGGGCATGTCGCCATCCACCCTGATTCCTACGGCCGGCTCCACACCACCCGCACCCCAAAGTTCCTAGGCCTCAACAGACACTTGGGCCTGTGGCCCATGTCCAACTTCGGGGATGACATGATCATCGGCATCATCGACACCGGAATTTGGCCCGAGAGCGATAGCTTCGACGATAAGGGGATGCCACCCATCCCTGAGCGGTGGAAGGGGACCTGCGAGACTGGAACCAAGTTCGATTCCTCAGACTGTAATCGAAAGCTCATCGGTGCCCGCTTCTTCAGCAAGGGACTAAAGCAGCGGGGGACTAAACGTGTCCAAGACTTTGGACTACGACTCGCCGAGGGACTTCTTCGGACATGGGACGCACACCTCGTCAACCGCCGCCGGTGCCAGGTCCCCAGGAGCGGACTACTTCGAGTATGCAAAGGGCAATGCGATCGGTATTGTGCCAATGGCCAGGTTAGCCATGTACAAAGTCCTGTGCGTGGCCGATACGTTCGAGTCGGCGGCCAACCGATGTGCTGGCTGGCATGGACCAAGCCATTGCTGACGGTGTCGATCTCATGTCGCTCTCTCTCGGATTCTCCCAGACTCCGTACTATAGCAATGTGATCGCACTCGGAGCGTTCGCCGCAATGGAGAGAGGGATCTTCGTGTCATGCTCCGCAGGCAATAGTGGTCCTGAAGGCTACACTATGTTCAACGGGGCACCGTGGATCACGACCGTCGGTGCCGGGACCATCGACAGAGACTACGTTGCCTCGATAACACTCGGACAAGACTTCGCAACCATTCGGGGGAACTCCTTCTATCCGGTGAGCTTGTACATCTCCGGCATACCGCTATACCACGGCCTAGGCGATGCTAGCAAGGAGAACTGCCGCCATTCATCGCTTGATGCCAAAGAAGTCGATGGAACGATTGTTTTCTGCTCGTATAACATCGATAATGATGTCAAGGAACAGATGGATGAGGTTCTAAGGAGCGGCGCCAAGGGCGCGATCATCGCCACCGATCAGTGGCCTTTCATGTGGCTCACGGACTTCACTGAGCCATTGGTCGTCGTAGCACCCGGGGATGAGAAGGTGATCAAGGCCTACGTAGCAATGAAGACCAAGGGTCAGAACCTGACAGTGGACATCGTATACCAATTGACGGAGGTGGGCACCACGCCGGCACCGCAGGTGGCCGACTTCTCGTCACGGGGGACCCTACCGCCATCAGTCCGGAGATACTGAAGCCCGATATCCTTAGCCCCTGGCGTGAACGTTTTGGCTGCATGGGCTCGGGCACCTCTCTCAGCGGATAACGTCTATTGGCCAACAACCTCTGATCTCGGACTACTTACTGCTCTCTGGAACTTCCATGTCTTCACCGCATGTCGTCGGGGTGGCGGCATTGCTGAGATCATTGCACAGAGAATGGAGCCCTGCAGCAATTCGTTCGGCGATCATGACAACAGCCAATGTGCTTGACAACACGCACCAAACTATCACCGATCTGGAAACCGGTTTACCAGCGACACCGCTAGATTTTGGAGCAGGACATATAAATCCTAACAAGGCGATGGACCCTGGTCTCATCTATGACATAGGTTTCCAAGACTACGTCGATTTCCTCTGTGGACTGAACTACTCGAGCTCGGAAATCAGAATTATAACTAGGAGAAATGATTATACTTGTCAGGCTAATCTTGACCTCAACTACCCGTCATTCATCGTCATCTCCGATCGAAAGGCCAGCATCGCTCGACGGAGCTTCAAGAGGGTACTGACGAGCGTCATGGATGGACCATCAGCTTACCGCGTGGTGGTGGCAGCCACTGTGGGCATGAGGGTGGTGGTTGAACCTCAAACACTAAATTTTGATGGGAAAAATAGCAAGCAAAAGTTTTCCGTGAGCGTGGAGGTTGAAGTAGGAAGTAGCAGACAAGGAAGCCATGGATTTCTCAGCTGGTCTGAGATCGGAGGAAAGCACGCGGTCCGGAGTCCCATAGTGTTTGCCTTTGCTCCCTGAGCAAAGTAATGGTTCACTGTCAAGCATCGATCATCAGCAGTACTATCTTCCAACTGAAAATTTGCAAGGTGCTGCAAGTAATCCTATATACCAAAATAATACTCATCTGAATATAATTTTATTATAATAAAAATAATTTGCTTGTGTGTCAACTCCTATGAATCTACGCACCCAAAATTTTTTTGCTGCACTCAAATCCATCATCTCAAATGTACTATTAAGCTGAACTTTTAACTTCTTATAGACATATTCTTTGCTACAATAAGTATGTCATCAATATAGAACAATAAATAAATAAAAGAGCTATCTGAAAGTCTCTTATGATAAACACAACTATCATAATCACTTCAAAAGTAATCATGCTCAAGCATAAATATATCAAACTATTTATATCATTATCTCAAAGAAGCTTCAAACCATACAATAATTTTCTCAATAAGCAAATATAGTTCTCCTTACCATGAACAACAAATCCCTTAGGTTATTGTATATAAATTTATTCCTTAAACTCACCATACAAGAAAGTTGTCTTAACATCAAGCTGCTCATGCTCTAAATCAAACAGCACAATAATGATAAATAACATGCAATAGAGCTTTACTTCATAATAGGAGAAAAAACTTTATTAAAGTTTATACCTTTTCTTTGGCTATAGCCCTTTGCAACCAAACATACTTTGAATCTTGCTGCTTGAACCTCTAGGATTCCTTCTTTCTTCTTGAAGATTCATTTACACCTAACAATTAATATTTTAACTCTATGATGGTTTTATATGCTTTCATGTCTGATTTTTATGAAGAGACTCAATTTTTTCACTTATAGTGATAGACCATTATATAGACTCACTACTAGTGATGGTCTCAGGATAACTAATAAGATCCTAAACCTTAATAAACTTTACCATGGATCATGCAAAAAGATCAAATCTGCATATCCATATCTTTGAGGGGGTCTAGTTTGCCTCCTTGATCTACCAGTGGCTATGATGTATTGCTGTTCCTGTTGAACATCACTCTCACCAACAATCTTAAACTCATCATCCTAAACTGGCTAAACTGAAGTATCATCCTATGATGGATGAATTGAAAGTCTAACCTCAAGCTTCACCTGTTCATCAACATCATGATCTTTATTTGTGGCAACTGACTCATTTCTCGAATGAAGCATAATCTTTTCATCAAAGATAACATCTCTATTAATTATAAATTTATGAGGACTAAGCTCAACACATTGCAATTTGTAGCCTTTTATCCCAAACTAATAACCAAGGAAGATATAGTTCTATACTCTTTTTCTAAGTTTATTATCACTAACATGTACATAAGCAAGACAACCAAATATCGTTAAAACAGAACAACCAGTAGGTGTACTAGACCATACTTCAATAGAGGTCTGTAACTTAATAATAGTGGATGGAAACCTATTTACCCAATATTAGGCCATATTAATAGCTTCGATCTAAAATTCCTGAGGTAAACTTGATTGAGAAAGCATGCACCATGCTCTCTCTAAAAAATTTCTATTTATGCATTCTATAACACCATTCTACTATGGTATTTTTCTAACTATGCAGTATCTCACAATGCCTTCGACCTCATAGAAATAATTAAACTGATCCTGATAAAACTCCATACCATTATCAATTCTCAACCTCTTGATCTTCTTGCTGGATGATTTTTCAACAAATGCTTTCCACTTCTTAAAAGTGGGAAAGACTTCATTCTTATGCTTCAAAAAGTATACCCAAACACTACAAGAAATAGAAGTTTTGCCGATGCAATATTTATCTATGCAAAATTTTACATAGGTAAAGAGGACAAATAGCTGCGCGAAAAGATAAACGTCGATAGAATTGGCATAATTAGCTACGCTATAAATTAAACGTTACAAAATATAATTAGCCACGTAAAAGTAGCATCGATATTTAAATAATAGCATTGATAATGGGTAGTCTTAATTTTTTAATATTTGACAAATATTTACCGACGATAAATTAGCATAGGTAATAAGACTAATTACCCACGTTAAATTCTTCCATAGGTAATTAGGCTTATTGCCTATGTTTATTTAACATGGGCAAATATTTTTTTTATTAATTTTTTTATTTTTATAAATTATTTACCGATGCTAAGCTAACGTAGGTAATAAGGCCAATTGCCTATACTTAACTATTACGTAGGCAATTAGCCTTATTTTCTACACTAAACTGACGTCAGCAAATATTTTTTTTTATTTTTTTATTTTTATAAATAATTTATCGATGATAAGTTAGCATAGGTAATAAGACTAATTATCCTTACTTAATTCTTCCATAGGTAATTAGGTTATTGACGATGCATATTTAACATCGACAAATATTTTTTTTTAATTAATTTTTTTTATTTTTATAAATAATTTATCGATGCTAGATTAACGTAGGCAATAAAGTCAATTGCCTACTGTTAGACTTTACATAGGTAATTAATTTTATTTTCTATGATAAATTGATGCCAAAAAATATTTTTTTATTAGTTTTCTTATTTTTATAAATAATTTATCGATGATAACTTAATGTAGGTAATAAGGCTAATTATCCATGCTTAATTCTTTCGTAGGTAATTAGGCTTATTGCCAATGCTTATTTAACATTGGTAAATATTTTTTTTATTAATTTATTTTATTTTTATAAATAATTTATTGATGCTAAACTAACGTAGGCAATAAGGCCAATTGCCTACAGTTAAATCTTACGTAGGTAATTAGCTTTATTTTTTATGCTAAATTAACATCGATAAATATTTTTATTTTTTATTAATTTTTTTATTTTTATAAATAATTTATCGATGATAAATTAGCATAGGTAATAAGGCTAATTATCCATGATTAATTATTTTGTAGGTAATTAGATATTTTAGATGTTTATTAAATATCTATAAAGATTTTTTTATTAATTTTTTTATTTTTATAAATAATTTATCGATGCTACATTAAGGTAGGGAATAAGGCCAATTACCTATGATTAGATTTTACATAGATAATTAGTTTTATTTTCTATGATAAATTAACATCAAAAAATATTTTTTTATTAATTTTCTTTTTTTATAAATAATTTACTAATGATAAGTTAGCGTAGGTAATAAGGCTAATTATCCATGCTTAATTCTTTCGTAGATAATTAGGCTTATTGCCGACGCTTATTTAATATCAAAAAATATTTTTTTTTGATTATTTTTTATTTTTATAAATAATTTATCGATGCTAAACTAACATAGGCAATAAGGCCAATTGCCTATGGTTAAATCTTACGTAGGTAATTAGCCTTATTTTCTACACTAAATTAGAGTCGACAAATATTTTTTTTATTATTTTTTTTATTTTTATAAATAATCTATCGATGATAAATTAATATAGGTAATAAGACTAATTATAATTAATTTTTGTAGGTAATTTTCTTATTTGTAGCATTCATTATCTATGCAATTAAGAGCGTAGGCAAATATTGAGTCATTTTAATAATATTTTTTTATAAATAATTTATTAGTATAATTTTAAAATTTAAAATTTATCTTCATCATTTATTATCTAAATAATTATTATTAAATTATCATTATAAAAGTTTATCTCGATCATGTTGCCCTAGCTATATCGATCAACAAAATTTGATTTCGATGGCCATAAATGACTACCTGATGATCTGATAGATAGAGACCACTGATAGATCCAAAAATTTATAAAGATGATCTTAGTGATATTTGTAGCATACTATCAAAATTTTATCTCAATCGGACATCATTATCATGATTAATTTAGCATGGAATGATTTCAGCCGTTAAATGAAAAACTAGTGATCAAAAGACCAAACTTATCCTATTATAAAAAAAAAATTTAGATTAATGATCTTTGCTAATACTTTGATTGCTTGTATGTTGATGATCATAAAATTCAAACTGCATATATATGAACAATCCAAAATTTTATATCTCTTGATACTAATTTTTGAGATCGCTAGGTAAATATACTTATATTTTTATAAAATCAGCTTAACGTGGATGGTTCATATACGTGCGGTTGAAATTTTATGATCACAATCATATTAATGATGAAAGTATTAGCAAAGATTATAGTTCTCAAAAAATCATCTAAATTGGATGCCATTTTACTTTTTGATCACTCATTTTTTATTTAATGATCGAAATCATTTCTTACTAAATTAAACATGATAATGATGTTCAATTGAAGTAAAATTTTAATAGTATGTTATAAATATCATAAAGATCAGTGCTGCAAGTTTTTGGATCCATTAGTGATTTCTATTTATCAGATCATCATACAGTCGTTCCTGACCGTCGAGGTAAATTTTATTGATCGACATAGCTAGGACAACCTGATCGAGGTAGACTTTTATAATGATAATCTAATAATAATTATTTAGATAACAAATGATGAAGATGAGCTTTAAATTTAATAATTATATCCATTAATTATTTATAAAAATATAAAAGCTAATTTAAAAATCAATGAAAGGTAATTAAGTTATTATCGATGTAAAATAATTATCAAAAAATAAACTTTTAGTAACGTAAGAAAACATCGATAAATAGAATAATTACCTATGTTAAAAGTTAACGTAGGAAATTTACTTATTTCTGACGTTTAGTTTTCATCAAAAATTATTTTTTAATTTTTTTTATTTTTAAATTTTAATTATATATTTTGTAAATCTAATTTTAATTTTAAATAAACTTTTTGCGATGTTTACTTATCATCGATAAATGATTATGTTGCGATGAAAATATTACGTCGGTAATAATTTTTGTTAAATATTTTAATTTTTATTAAACTTTTTTCAATGTTTCATCGACGTCGGTAATAATTTTATTACCTACATTTTTCTTAAACATAGCTAAGTTCAGATTTGCCGACGTTATTTTACATCAGTAAAATATTAATTTTTTGTTAAATATTTTTTAATATTTTTTATTCATCGATAATTAGTATTACCGACGTAAATTTGCATCGATAATTTTTTTAAAAAATTTACCATCCCACCCTCCGTGTGTTTCGTCTCCCACCCCTGCCCTCCTATTTCTCCATCCGAATCCTCTCCACCGGCTACCTCCTTTTTCCTCCTTCTCTCTTTCGATCTCTCTCGCCATCGATGATCTCCGCCTCCACCTCTGTCGCTGTCGTCACCGCCTCTGCCATCGTCGCCTCTATCGCCATCGCGATGCTGTCGTGCCACCATCCCAGAAAAGGTAAAACCCCTTTTTTTTTTGCTTTTGCATCCTCAGGGAAGGGAGGGGGTGGGATTGGTTGCCTAAGAATGGAGGTAAGAGAGGTGGAGGAGTGGGGTGGGGCGGAGGGGAGCCACAGGCCGAGGGTGGGGCTGGGCCCAGGGTTGGGGTGTGGAGGTAGAGGTGGCGGTGGTGACAGGTATCCTAGGGGTGGTGCAGGGGCGGAGAGGAGGGAGGCGCGGACGGAGGGGAAGGAGGGCACGGTTGGCAATGGTGACCGATGGTGGGGATCCAGACGAGTTATGGGGGTGGCGATGGCGATGATGCAATGGGTACCGAGGGATGGCTTGGAGGCGGAGGGGAGGGAGGTGCGGACGGAGGGGGAGGGGGGCATCATTGCTGAGATCATTGCATAGAGAATGGAGCCCTGCAGCAATTCGTTCGACGATCATGACAACAGCCAACGTGCTTGACAACACGCACCAACCTATCACTGATTTGGAAATCGGTTTGCCAGCGACACCGCTAGATTTTGGAGCAGGACACATAAATCCTAACAAGGCGATGGACCCCAGTCTCATCTATGACATAGGTTTCCAAGACTATGTCGATTTCCTCTGTGGGCTGAACTACTCGAGCTCGGGCATCAGAATTATAATTAGGAGAAGTGATTATACTTGTCGAGCTAGCCTTGATCTCAATTACACTTCATTCATCATCATCTCTAATCGGATGGCCAGCATCGCTCGATGGAGCTTCAAGAGGGTACTGACGAGCGTCATAGATGGACCATCAGCTTACCGTGTGGTGGTTGCAGCCCCCGTGGGCATGAGGGTGGTGGTTGAACCTCAAACACTAACTTTTGATGGGAAATATAGCAAGCAAGAATTTTTGGTGAGCGTGGAAGTCGAAGTAGGAAGAAGTAGCCAAGAAAGCTATGAATTTTTTATAAACGATTATCCATGAATCAAAAGAATATGTACCTATATTCACCATTGATTTATCAAGAATAATAACAGTAGATGCTCAGATGAATATCGAGATTCATATCTTTCTCTACCAGCTTTCTCTCAATAGGTGGCTATTCGATAGAATAAGTCTGAAAACTAGTCTCATGATATTTATAGGAAATGAAAAAGAGACCTAGTCAAATAAAATAAAATTCTAACAGATCCATTCATCGTGGGCTCATGTTGGCCTAAAGTCTATACTGTGCCGTCCTAACCACACTAATTCAAAATAAGTTGCACCTAATCCAAAATAAAAGATCACAAACAATATTAAGCTTACATGCATGTCTATTAACCCGGATCACATAATCAGCCCATTTTTAATAAAATTAATTAATTAATTAATTAATAATGGCCCATAATTATGAAAAATTCTCACATTCTTCTATTTGGACAATATTAATTAAGACTTTAGAATTTTGAAAATATTTTACTTTTAAAAATGACTCTCGAGCTGAATAACAGAAAATACAATACGTGGCCATGATTTTAAAAAATATATGATCCATAGACGACACCTCAGAATTGACTCGATCCAATAGTATCAATCATGCTGAATCATGGGAGTAATTGCATCCTTTATTTGACACAAGATTTATCCATAGTTACAAATATAACTAACACTACCAACATGAGTCTTGGTGTAGTAGTATAGCAAGAAAATAGTATACAAAAATGATCCAAATATATGCTATTTTCATTGTTAGTCCTCCAATTTTTCTTCAACATGCTTGGGTATAAAATAAGCAAGAAAAATTTTAATGGCTTCAATAATAAATTATTCTGCCTCATATACTCAACATGGTGTCAATGACGAGACAGCATAATATATCTGAAACTCGACACATTATCTCATATTTCATATAACAGGTACATAAATAAAACGTATCTCCAAGTATACTAAAATAAATATGTATATATAAATAAAAAAATTAAATAAATATACCATTAATTTATCATGCCAACAATGTGTATCAAAAGTGCATGAAATGAAAAAGTCTATAATAATAAAGCATCAATAAAACATAAGTACAAAGTCACTATCACTAATCAAGTACATCAAAATAACTCAGTATGTCCATATTTTTAACATGCCATGTAAAGCATATGGGCCTCAAATCTTTAGTCAAGAGATCAGCCAACATTGACTCTATATCTATGTACTCAATAGCTATGTATTCTTTCTTTACAAAATCTCTTACTGTCAGGTACTTCAGCTCTAAATATTTAAATCCACTGAAGGATTTATTATTCTTCGTGAGGAATACAACAGTACTATTATCACAATAAATTATCAGTGGTCGAGAGACATAATCAATAATCTGAAGTTCTGCAATAAAATTTTTCAGTCAAATAGCTTAAGTAGCAGCTCCATAATAGGCAATAAACTCAGCTTGCATAGTAGAAGAAGCTGTCATGGTCTGTTTAACAGTTCTCTAGGATACTGTACCTCCAGCTAACATAAAATTATGTTCTGAGGTTGATTTCAAATTATCAGGACATTCAGCAAGATCTGAATCTGAATACCTCGATAATTATAGATCATCGGTTCTTCTATATACAAGTATATAATTCTTGATTTTCTATAAATATCTCATTGCTCTTTTTGCTGCAATCCAATATTGAAAATTTAGATTCGATAGATATCTACCAAGAACTCCCATTATAAAAGCAATGTCAGGTCTGGTGCAAACCTAAGCATACATCAGACTACCTATAGCACTAGCATAAGAAATATTCTTCATCTGATCTTTCTCAAGCTCATTCTTAAAGCACTGATCTTTACTGAATTTATCATCTTTGGCAATAGGCGTATCACATGATTTGCAATTCTGCATATTAAATCTTTCAAGAATTCTGTTAATGTATGCCTTCTGTGACAAGCCTAACAGATGACATTATCTATCTCTATGAATTTCAACACCTAGGACAAAAGCTGCTTCTCCAAGATCTTTTATATTAAAAGTTCTAGATAACATTTGTTTAGTTTCATTGAACAAACCATCAACCTATAAAACAAGAAAGATAAACTTGCTTTCATTTATTTTTGAGATAGATGCACTGATCAACCTTATTTTTCTCAAAACCAATAGAAGTTACCACCTCATCAAATTTCAAATACCATTGTCTAGATGCTTGTTTCAAGCCATAGATTGACTTTTTCAATCTGCAGACTAAATGTTCTCTCTTATTTTTCTAAAAACCCTCAGGCTTTTTTATATATACTTTCTTACTAAGATTACCATTCAAAAAAGCAGTTTTAACATCCATCTAATGAAGCTCTAGATCATAATGAGCCACTAAAGATATGATGATTTTGAAAAAATCTTTTAAAAATATTAGAGAAAAAATTTCAGTGTAGTCAATTCTTTCTCTCTGAGTGAATTCTTTAGCCACCAATCTAGCCTTGAAATGCTCAATCCTTTTTTTAGAATCCTTTTGTCTTATATATTCACTTACATCTAATAGATTTACAATGCTCAATAGGCTCAACAAGCTTCCATACTTTATTATTAGCTATAGACTGTATCTCTTCCTTCATTGCATTTATCTATAAATCAGACTGAGAACAATTAAGTCACAGCATCATGATATGTCACTAGATCAACCATATATCCAATATTATAATCACTTTCTCCGAGATAGACATAGAAATCATCAAGAATGACAGGCCTCCTCTGTCGAGCAGATCTTCTTAACATCATCTCATCGATAGGCTGAATAGGTTGAGGATTCATAATAAGAGTGGGAGGATTAAGAACCTAAACATCCATTCTATCAATAGATGCAGAAATTATATTCTCATGTGATGCAGGCACAAAAATGGAGACAGTCTTAATCTGATTATTATCAATATCAATATCTCAAAAAAATTCTATATCAGCCATATCAAGTTCTAGAAATTTTACAGTCTATGACTCTACAATTCTATTACCTCTTTCAGGACTATAGAATCTATATCCTTTAGTATGTTCTGGATATCCAACAAAATAACAACGACTGATTTTGGGATCAATCTTTTTCTCTATAGCATTATATATTCTTACTTTTACAGGACAATCCCAAACTTGAAAATAGCTTAGATTAGGTTTTCTATCAGTCCATATTTCAAAAGATATTTTGGATACAGAATTACTAAAAATCCTATTAAGTATATATAAAGTAATTTTAATAGCCTCACTCCATAGATACTCTAGCAAATTTGACCTACTCATCATGCTCATCGTATCTTTAAGGATCCAATTATGCCTTTCGACCACACCATTCTGCTCAGGACTACTAAGCATAATAAATTAGGCTGCAATCCCATAATCTTATAAGTATTTGAAAAATAGATCCATATACTATCCTGCTACATCATGTTTGCCATAATATTAATTCCTACGATCAGATCTCATAATCTTGATGATCTTTTTTAATTATTTTTAACTTTTATTTTAAAAATTTTAAATTTTTTAAGAGTATCAAACTTTTCATTAATCAAATAAAGATAATAATATTTAAAAAAATCATCAATAAATATGATAAAATATTTATTATCATAGATTATAGACATTATAAGAAAATAAAATTTTTTTCGATCGTTAAAAACTAAAAATCGATCGCTAATAATTTAGTGACCAATTTTGTGACCAAAAATTTTTTTATTACAAAAAGGTTGTTGAAAATTTTTTTGATCAATTTTTTCGATCGCAAAATCTAGCGAATGAATTATCGATCAAAAAAATATTAAAATTATTAAAATTATTAAAATTAAAAACTTACGATCGATTTTCCAACCAAAAAATTGGTTGCTAATTTCCAAAAAAATATAAAAAAATAAATAACCTACTTCTAAAAATTAAAAATTTATAAAAAAATGGTTTCTAAATTTGAAAAATAAAAATTTATAATTTTTAAATTTTTAAATCAATCAAAAATTCCATCATAAATTTTTTGAAAAATACTTTTTTAAAAAAATTGATTGCAAAATTGGTCACAAAATTAATTAAAAAATATTAAACTAAAAATTTAAATAAGAATTGATCAAAAATTTGGTCTTAATTTTTTTTAAAAATATTTTTTAAAAAAATTGATCATAAAATAGGTCACTAAATTAATTAAAAAAATATTAAACTAAAAATTCAAATAAGAATCTATCAAAAATTTGATCATAATTTTTTTAAAAAATATTTTTTTAAAAAAATTAATCATAAAATTGATCATTAAATTAATTAAAAAATATTAAACTAAAAATTTAAATATTAATCAATCAAAAATTTGATCATAAATTTTAAAAAATATTTTTTTAAAAAAAACTAGTCACAAAATTGATCGCTAAATTAATGAAAAAATATTAAACTAAAAAATTAAATAATAATCAATTGGAAATTCGGTCATAAATATTTTGAAAAAAATTTTAAAATAATCAATCGTAAAATTGATCGCTATTTTTTTATATTTTAAATTTATATTATTTTTATTTTTTTATGTATTTTATTTTTATAAAATAATAAATTATATTTTTAAATAATTTTTTAATATTTTATTTATTACTTTTTTCCTATCCTCCTCCCATGCACCTTTAACGGAATCCTCCCTCGCCGCCCTCATCCGCTAGCACAGCCGCCCTTCGATCCCCCGCACCCCATCCCCCACGCTGCCCCCTGGCCACCTGCCGACCACGTGCACTACCCCTGGGCCACCCGCACCACCCCGGCCGCCCGCCCTATCCCTTGACCACACGAACCACCCCCCAACCACCCGCACCGCCCCTCGACTGCCTGTGCAGCCCCTAGCCCTCTGCACCTCCCGCACTGCCCCCCGGCCACGTGCCCTACCCCCAACAATCCGCACTGCTAGTGTTGCCCACGGGCCACCCGACACCTCACCCCCCACCTAGTCGCTGCTCCATGCCTCCGACATCGTACCCCAGTCCTCCGACTGCCCGCACCACCCCCATTCCTCCGATGGTGGAGATCGGCGATAGGTGGAGGCAAGGAGAAAGAGAAGGGGGGTCGTCACGGGCGGGCCGGTGAGGGGAGGCCGAAGGGGGGGTGTTGCAAGCCGGGAAGGGGAGGGGGCCATCGCAGCAAGCTGGCAAGGGTAGGCCATCAAGGGCGATTGCCGAGGATCGGAAGGGGGCAGTAGCGATGGGCCGACGAGGGAAGGCCATCACAGGCAGTAATCAGGGAGAGGAGGGTCGTCGTGGGTGGTCTCCAAGAAGGGGAGGGGGGCCCATCGTGGGCGATCGCCTAGGAGCTAAAGATGGGCATCGAGGGCAGCTGGGACGAGACTGGGGGTAGGGCGCTAGGATTATAAAGTTTTTTTCCTTTTTATTAGATAACCAGGTAAATCACCAAAAGAAGGGTTTCAATTAAATTTTTTTAAATTTAAATTTATGATTGATTTTTTGGTTATCAAAATTAAAAAAAATTATGATCGAAAAATCTTAAAATTATTATTTTTTTAATTTAAAATAATTTAAATTTTTTTTGATTGATTTTTTGATAAAAAATATTTAATTAAAAAAATATTAAACTAAAAATTTAAATAATAATCGATCAAAATTTTGGTCATAATTTTTTAAAAAAATATTTTTTAAAAAAATTGATCGAAAAATCAATCGCTAAATTAATGAAAAAATATTAAACTAAAAATTTAAATAATAATCAATCAAAAATTTGATTATAAATTTTTTGAAAATTATTTTTTAAAAAAAATTATTCATCAAATCGATCATTAAATTAATAAAAAAATATTAAACTAAAAATTTAAATAATAATCGATCAAAAATTCGATCATAAATTTTTGAAAAATATTTTTTTTAAAAAATCGATCATAAATTTGATCATTAATTTTTTTATATTTTAAATTTATATTATTTTTATTTTTTATTTTTTATATTTTTTTAATATTTTATTTATTACTTTTTCTCGTCCTCCTCCCATGCGCCTTCAATGGAATCCTCCCTCGCCACCCACATATGCTAACACCGCCGTCCTCTGATCCCCCGTACCCCACACCCCATGTTTCCTCCTGGCTACCCGTCAACCGCCTTCGCTGCCCCCAGGCCACCTGCACTACCCCCGACCATCCACCCTACTCCTTGGCCACATGCACCGCCTGTGCCACCCCTCGACCGCCCACACTGTCTCTCGACTGCCCGCACGACCTTCGACCCCCCGCACTGCTCGCATTGCCCTCTGGCCACCCACACCGCCCCCCAGCCACCCATGTGCGATCATCGGGGAGGCCTTTTTTTTCTTTTTTTTTAAAAAATAATCGAGTAAATCATCAAAAAAAGGGCACCAATTAATATTTTTTAAAAATTTAAATTTATGATTAATTTTTTGGTTGCAAAAAATTTAAAAAAAATATGATAAAAAAATATCAAAATTATTTTTCTAAATTTAAAATAATTTTTAAAAAAATTGATCAATTTTTTGGTTGAAAAATTAATTTTTTCAACCAAATTTTTGATCATAAATTTTTTGACCAAAAAATTGATAACATAATATCCTAAATTTTTTTTTTTAATTTAAAATAATTTAAGAATTTTTTTGATCAATTTTTTGATCAAAAAATTAATTTTTTTTATCATAAATATATTTTGCAATCAAATATATATATTTTTTATTTTTTTTAAATATGATATAATTTTAAAATTTAAAGTCTATTTTCATCGTTCATTATCTAAATAATTATTGTTAGAGTATCGTCACAAAAGACTACTCGATCCAGTAGCCTTAGCTATGTCGATCAATAAAAGTTGATTTCGATGGTCACGAACATTCGTATGATGATCTGATAGATAGAGACCATCGATGGGTTCAAAAATTTACAATAATGATCTCGATGATATTTATAGCACACTATCAAAATTTTACTTCAATTTGAATCATTATCATGGTCAACTTAGCATGGAATGATTTATACCATTAAACGAAAAGTGAGTGATCAAAGAATCAAATGGCATCTAATTATAAGATAATTTTTTAGATAAATAATCTTTACAACTACTTTGATCATTTGTATGGTGATGATCATAAAATTTAAACTATGCATATATAAATGATCTAAAACTATATTTCTTGATACTCATTCTTAAAGTCCTTAGATAATTATACTTGTGCTTTTATAAGATCAACTTAACATCGATGGTTCATATACACGTAGTATGAATTTTACGATCATCACCGTACAAATAATTAAAATAGTAGCAAAGATCATTTATCTAAAAAATTACCTTACAATCGAATGTCGTTTAGCCTTTTGATCACTCATTTTTCATTTAACGATTCAAATCATCATGTGCTAAATTGACTTTAATAATGATGTCCGATTGAAGTAAAATTTTGATCATATACTATAAATATCATTGAAATCATTGTTGTAAGTTTTTGAATCCATCGATAGTCTCTATCTATTAGATCATCATACGGTTGTTTGTGATCGTCGAAATCAAATTTTATTAATTAATATAATAAAAAAAATTGGATCGAGCTGATCTTTTGTGATGATACTCTAACGATAATTATTTAGATAACAAACAATGAAGATGAAGTTTTCTAAAACTATACCATATTCAAAAAAATAAAAAAAATTATATTTGGTTGCAAAATATATTTATGATCAAAAAATCAATCAAAAAAATTAATTTTTTATCAAAAATAAGTCAAAAAAATTTCAAATTATTTTAAATTAAAAAAAAAGTTTTTTTGATCAATTTTTTGGTCAAAAAATTTATGACCAAAAATTTGGTTGAAAAAAATTAATTTTTTGATTAAAAAATTAGCTAAAAGATTTTTTAAATTATTTAAATTTTAAAAATTAATTTTGAATTTTTTTAACTAAAAAGTTGATTGAAAAATTTTTTTATATTATTTTAAATTTTAAAAACAATATTTTTGGGATTTTCCAATCAATTTTTTGGTCAAAAAATTTATGATTGAAAATTCAATTAGAAAAAATTAATTTTTTGATCAAAAAATTAATCAAAAAATTTTCTAAATTATTTTTAATTAAATAAAATAATTTTGAAAATTTTTGACCAATTTTTTGGTCAAAAAATTTATGATCAAAAATTTGATCAAAAAAATTAATATTTTGATTAAGAAATCGATCAAAAAATTTTTTAATTATTTTAAATTTTAAAAAATAATTTTAAGATTTTTTAATCAATTTTTTGATTGAATAATTTGTGACCAAAAATTCAACCAAAAAAAATTAATTTTTTGACCAAAAAATTGATCAAAATTTTTTTAAATTATTTTAAATTTAAAAAAATAAGATTTTTTTATAAATTTTTTTGGTCAAAAAATTTATGATCAAAAATTTGATCAGAAAAAAATAATTTTTTGATCAAAAAATTGATAAAAAAATTTTAAAAATTATTTTTAATTTTAAAAAAATAATTTTAAAATTTTTTGATCAAAAAATTTGCAACTAAAAATTTGATCAAAAAATTGATTATAAAATTCTATAAAATTAATATTTTATAAATTTATTTTTATATTCAAATTTTTTATCGTAAAATTGATGACAAAAATTTTGTTTGCAAAATCGATCGTAAATTTCAACCAAAAAATTTGATTGCAAAATCATTGTTTTCTTGTAGTGAAAAGAATAAAGTCCACTAATATCAGTATAAATTATTTCTAGAAGGTCTGAACTATGAGTTGTCTCTTTCTTTTTAGTCTAAATCAATTTATCTCTAATACAGTCAATGTAAGTCTCCATGATCCCAAAATCTAAGATAGGCAAGATATCATGTTTAATCAATCTATTAATTTTTTTTATATATGTATCCTAAGCACTTATGCCACAACATAGAGGATCTTTTTTTGATTCTAGAATATTTTGCAATCACATTCTCAACATTCAAAAAAGTATATAGATTATCATAAGATAAATACAATTTATATAATCCATCACTCAAAATATCATAACCTATAATTTGAGTATTAAATATCAAATTAACTTTTTCATCATAAAAATCAAAACCAAAACCAATTTTATCTAAAGAGAAAATAGAAATCAATTTTTTTCTAAATAAAGGTACATAAAAGGTATTTTCTAAAAAAAAAGTTAAAATCAGACTCTAAAGACAACTTGACAAGTCCTATGTATTCTACTTCAACTTCAAGATCATTTTCTACTTTCAGCTTGATCTCTTTGATTTTCTCATATTTATAAATCCCTATAAGAAAATGGTAATATGAATTATGGCACTGCTATCTATCCATCAAGAATCAACAAAGACATCAACTATATTTGACTCATAAAAAATAAGAACTAGGGATTTACCTTCTTATTTTTATTTTTTTTTAACCAAGACTTGAACTTGTAGCATTAACTTCTTATGTGGCCTTTTTTTTTATAATAAAAATATTTGACATTTTTTTCAATGATAGCTTTAGAATCTTCTATAGAATAATTCTGACCAGGGTTGTCACCATGTCCTTTAGCATCCTGAGATTGAGCAGTAGATTTATTCTTTTCTTCTTTATAAAATCTTTGCCAGAATGAGATTTTAGTTGAAAGAAAAGAAGGGCAATCTCACTCTTTTCTTTTTTTATTTTCTCTTCTTTAGTAACACATTTAGTGATCAACTTATTAATACTCCAAATTTTATTTAGAGTATTATAGGCAGTTTTGATCTGGAAGAATTCAGCAGATAAAGAATTTAAAGCATGAGGTACTAGAAAAGAATCATGCAAATCAATTTTTAGATCCTTAAGTTTGGTTTGGAGATGAATCATTTCAGTATATATTTTCTGACACCCCCAACATTATCATATCTCATGGTCATCAATTCTTTCATTTTCAGAAATAAGATATCTTTGTCCTATAGCATCAAATAATTTCTTAGCACTATTGATCTCTAGCAGACCACTCCAAAGATGCTCAGAAACTAATCTCTTAATAGCAATTAAGCTAAGCTTGTTAGATTTTTTCCATTTAGCATAATAATCTTTTTGTTCTTGTGTACTCTGGTCATTAAAATCATCAGATTTATTCTCATGCAATATCAGATCAATGTCAGTAATTTCAAGAGCAAATTTTATGTTTTGCTTCCATCTCTTATAATTTAATCTAATCAAAACTTCAACAATGATAGTATTATTGTTAACACCAAATGAGACTGTACAATAAATAATAGAAATACAAAATATTAGATAATGAACATTCACAAACAACATAGTCATATAGTGATATAAACCATAAATAAGAGTCCAAATACTATATCACATATTTTTCTTTAGGCAAAACATGCAATATGCATAAGAGCTCTTTATACAAGGCCATAAGAAAAAATATCCTAGCATTCAGAAGCCTATCCTATTTAGGCAGACAGATCCTAAAAATCAAAGTACCCTCGTAACATAATGGTTCACACAATTTTTAGTTAAAATATATAATAATTTCCTTTGGGCGGGTGATTGTATGTCACAACTAGAAAATATCTCTTTCATGATGAAAAATTTCATGAACTGATATAAATAAACCACTTTGGTGATAAATATTCATGCTGATCCATAAAATTATCCATATAGAAAATTAAATACCTAAAATGATCAAGTTCAATATGGGATACTTAACAACATACATTCCATTGATGATAATACAACATAATATTGCATTCTATAAGCTACAATAATATGTTTGTACAGTTTAAAAGATATATTATGTAAAAATTAATATCAAATATTAATTTTTTGAAGAGCATTATCAAAAATATATTTTTCAAGAAGTAAATTAAAATTTTGAAGGACTAATATAAAATAATAACCTTCAATAGGGGTTTAACTATAAAACAAAGGCTTCAAACAGTAAATTACATTATATAGGCTAAAATATAATTTTATTGAACCAAAAATAATTTTTTATAATGATAGGGACTAAACTATAATTTTATTTGGACTAAAATATATTTTTTATATTTATAGAGACTAAAATGCAAAAGTGCAACATAATGGCTTAAACACCAAATTGGGCTTGGATTTTGGGTTGAAACCCAAAACCCAAAACCCATTTGGCCATCTTCTCCCTCGCGGTTGGCTTTCTTCAATTTTTTTTTTTTAAAGTTTTGGGCAGCAGAGGAGAGGGCTCACCGATGCCTCCTCTCCACCTCAAATCCAGCCCAACGGTTGTCGGGTAAGCAACAATTGGCGGATAGCCACCATCAGCCACCACTAGTCATTGATGAGGTGCCCGCAGTCGGCCACCATGCGTGAGAGGCGAAAAAAGGGCACGGCGGCTTGAGTCGCCGCCCCATAAATTTTTTTTTTTTAATTTAGGCTGACGGTCAATGGGAGGGTGACAACCGTCCTCACTCCGACCATGCCAATCGGTTGTCGACGTCGATCCGCCGCCCATAGGGGGAGGAGCTGATGACCTCCTCCTTGAAGGATACAATGCAGGGTTAACAGTACTACTTTCAAAAATATTTTTTAAAAATAGCTAAAATATAGTAAAAAATTAATTAATTAATTATTGATCATATCAAAAAATAAATTCTACACAAAGGATCTAAACATGACATAAATGCATACATATCAGATTTGAAAAAATTAAAATAGTGCAGTAAACTATTTACTACATCTATGTGTTCAAAATATAATATCTTTTGATGGATAGTCAATCATGGTGATCTGATCATTATCGAGGAGGTCTGCTGGTCATGATGCAGCCACACAAATGTCTGGCCTCCATGGATCATCCACACAAGGCTCCTGATCCTGATCGACTCTCCGCGAGTGCTAACTTGACACTAGAGTCTTTTAGGAGCTATTTCGATCGAATGACTTCGATCTTCATCTACGAGCTTCATGGATACTCTGGATTGCTGGTAGATATAGTAGAGAGGTAGAGGAGGATCTTCCTAAAATTTGGTAGGCTCACGACACTCATAGCACATACAAACCCTTCCCGAATCCTAGGTAAAAATCCTAAGGTAACACACTCACCCAAAACCCTGCGCACCTTATTCTCTGGAACTCTTTTCCCAGATTTTTAGAATTTTTCCCCATGCAAAAGGGGGCTCATGGACTGAGTTTCTCTCCCTTTTCTAGATATCACATGCCCAAAAAAATCCACTAATTTAAAGAAACACTTTTCTGTGTTCATAACACGTGGAAGGATGAGATCAAGTTGGTTTTTGATTTAAATTCAAACTTGATTTGAATTCAAATGAAAACTAATTGATCTTATCCACTTTGGGTGTGAGAAAGGAAGGTGTGCACCCTCCCTTATGCGTGGAAAAACTTCATGAGAAACCTTTTCTCATAGAGTAAAGGGAGCATAGAAAAGTGAGTAAAGGGGGTGCAAAAAAATGAGGTGGCGCATGGATAAGGTAGAGTTTGTTTCTTATCTAAGTTTGAATCTCATTCAAACTAAAATCAATAACAACCAAAGCTTATCCATAAGGAGCGTAGAGAAGGAGGGCGTGTGACTTTTGTGCATGGGAAAATATACAAGAACTCTTTTCTCATAGAAAAAATGGGCACAGGAAGGGAAGACTAGTCAAACTAGTCTTAAATTTAAACCTCATCCAACTGAACTAACCTAAACAGATTTGGCTAGGCTCAATTAGATTAGATTAAACCCAATATAATTAGACTTAATTAGGCTTAATTAAATTTTAATTAAATTAAAAATTGATCAAGCCCAATTTCTGATCAAATTAGGGATCAAACCTCCTTGGCAATTAGGTCAACTTATGACCTAATCAGGTCAAACCCAACTGAACCCAATTCAATTAAACTTAAACCAAAAAAAAATTATTGAATCAAATTGAGTTAATTAGCTATAAAATCACTAATAAAATCTCTCATAAATCCAGAGTCTAAATACAGTGGGTATTTGAACAACAGAGTTCCATTAAAATAAAATACTTGATCGAAGAGTTCCAAACCAGTGAGACTCTTGATCCCAGTGTCCGAAATAAGTGAACTCATGATTGTAGAGTCCCAACTCTCAATCACAGAGTTTCAGACATGTAGGACTCAAAGTCTCAAAGTAGTGAAACTCTTAGTCGAAGAGTCCCAATTCAGTGGGACTCTTAACCTCAGACTTTCAGAATTTGAGATTCAATGTCCCAACCTAGTAGAACTTTCGATCAAAGAGTCCCAGTTGAATGGGACTCTTGACCATAGAGTCCCAGTCGAGTGAAACTCTTCACCAACCATCAGATCAGGTAGCAACGTCTAGTGTGTGTTGTTGAAAATGTGTCCCAAAGTCAATCATCAATCTGTTGATGGTTAGACCATATATTTATAATAATATATGAATTATAAATTAATAAAAATTATTTTGATATTTTTCATCATAAATTTTATTGTCTTCTAATGAACTTCTGTATTGTGATGAAGTCCTTAGGACTATCTAGATTCGACAAAGAAGGATTTGTTATTTAGTCCTTAAATAGTTCACAACCAAATGATAAGTTGTTACTTAGGACGGCAACGTTTATCAAGTATAGATCATTGGATGCCATATAGGTTGGTTGTCCTTATAATCAAGAAGTGTTGAGATACCGATATGGCATGCAAGTGAGATGTATGGGTACATCTGCACTAAACGTGATCAACTCTGGGGCTTTTCTCCTGTCAAGATTAGCTTCGATGGAATATGGGTATAAATGTTTCTCCAATCTAAGATCACCATGGTGACTTTCAAACAATTCACTATATTTTGGTGTTGGACTATCTAGATTTTTAATTCAATGATGGAAGGTTTATGGGCACAGTCAAGTACTTATGGAATCGGTACATGTATCAAGATGGGATTGACTATTTCTGATTTTAGGAGCTATGTTCAATTATGTTTCAATTTAACAAAACCTTAGTCAGGATAGTCTTAGTGAGGAGTCACGAGACTAATTACTTTGAGACACGATATGGATGTATTTTCTAGAGTTGACAGTCTAACCCTGAGTCATCTATTACATAGAGGTCATAGGAATGAATTATACAGCAATCATATTCACGTAGGTTCTGAATGTTGCGATTATGATTATTCAATCTATCCGAACGTCGGATACCATTGCTAGATAGTCACTTCGATTAGTATAAAAATTGATTTCTATGCTACCGACTTAGGTTTGAACCTACGGGATCACACACATTAGGAGTTTCTATCTGATCTGATGGTTGATCACGAGTTTCATTGGTCTAGGACTCTGTGGTCAAGAATTTCACTAGACTAAGACTCTATGACCAAGAGTCCTATTGGACTGAAACTTTGAGTCCTACTTATCTGAGAATCTCTGATCATGAGTCCTGATAATTTAGTATACTATGGTCAAGAGTTTCACTGAATTGGGACTCTATGACCAAGAGCCTACTGAACTAGGATTCTGAGTCCTACTTGTTTGGAACTCTCTGATTAAGAGTCCAATTGGTCTGAAACTCTATGATCAAGAGTTCCACTAGACTCAGACTCTATGACCAAGAGTTCTATTGGATTGAAACTCTGAGTCCTACTTGTTTGGAACTCTCTGATCATGAGTCCTGATAATCTAGAATATTGTGATCAAGAGTTCCACTGGACTGAAACTCTATGATCAAGAGTCCTACTAGACTGAGACTCTGAGTTCTACTCATCTAAAACTCTCTGATCAAGAGTTTCACTAGTCTAGAACTCTATGATCGTGAGTTCGATTCATTTGGGACACTGGGTTCAAGAGTCCCACTGATTTAGGACTCTTCAAGAGTTTCATGTTGATAGGACTCTGTTGCCCAATAATCCATTCGATTTGAATTCAGATATTTTTGGATGATTAATTAGCAATTTGATTGTTGATTAGCTTAATTTAATTAAGCAATGAGAATTCGATCAAGTTCGATTGAATTTGATTTGATTGGATTTGATCCGATCAAGTCATGAGATGACTTAATCGCTATGGAAGTTTTGACCCTAATTTGATCAGAACGTAGATCTAATTAATTTTTAATTTAATTAAAATTTTATTAGATTAAACTAAATCTAATTTGGTTAGATTTAATCTGATTTAATTGGATCTAGATTAATTGATTTGGTTGAAACCAATTAGGACCAAGTCAAATGAAGTTTGAATTCAAATTCTCCTATGTGCCCACCATTTTTGACTTTTCCACTCTACTTCCTATGCCCTCCCTTTTGTTTGTCAAATATTTTTTGAGAAATAAAATATGCACATAGAAGAAGAGTCGTTCTATATGTTAAATACAAGGGAGGGGGCATTGGATAAGGATACGAAGCTTATTTGATTTTTGAAATCAAGTGAGTGGTTAAAACCTCTCAACCACTCAACCCTTATCATTTTTCATACAGTTTTCTCATGATTTTTATATTAATAAATTATAAAAATTTTTATGTGTATAAGAGAAGGGGTTAGCATTATGTGATAAAAATTTTAGAGTATTTGGGCATCAGTTTTGGGCAAAAAAAATCTTAGAGTGAAGGTAAATAGGATCCTATAGCACTTTACTTTTTCCTCATCCCTCTCTTCTCTTGTGATTTTCACCTCTAAGGATATTCTATTTTTAGATATGATCTAAATAAGGATTATAGATCTAAAAATTATCTTTTCATGAAAACTTATTTCATAAAAAAACTCTACATGGAGAGGGCGTGATAGGATTTTTAGTGTATCAGGATTTTTGGGCTGAGTGAAATCTAGATTTGAGAATCTAGGTTTGGGTGGAGAGATCGAGTGCTGTGAGCATCGAATCACCATCAAATTTGAAAAACATCTTCATCATCCTCTAATATTTATATTTAATTTTTATAATATTTAAAAAATTAGAAAATATATGATTGATCAGATCAATCATGATCAGCCATCGAAGGTTCCGACGAGAAGCTAGCACTCTAATAGGGCTGATCGGGACCAAAAGCTCCGTATGGACCAACCGTAGAGGCTGGATATATGTGTGGCTATGATGTGATACCAGAGCATTATCCGATAGATTTAGATTATGGTGATCGACTATCCATAAAAAGGTATTATATTCTAAACACATAGATGTAGTAAATAGTTTATTACATAATTTTATTTTTAGATCTATTGATGTATGCATGCATATTATGTTTAGATCCTAATATGTTGGATTAAATAATCTAATATAATCAATAGATAATTAATTAGATTAATTATTTTTTGCTGCGTCATTGCTATTTTTGAAATATTTTTTAAAAGTAGCATAGCAAATCCTACACTGTTTTCTTCATGTGTGACTCCAGAGGTCCGAATCTAAGCTGGTAGCATAGAAACCAATTTTTGTACTAATCGAAGTGACTATCTAACAATGATACCCAATATCTGGATAAGTCAAATAGTCGTAATCATAATAATCAGAACCTACATGAATATGATTACCGTATAATTCATCCCTATAACCTCTATATAATAAATGATTTAGGGTTAGACTATCAACCCTAGAAAATACATCCATGTCGTGTCTCAAAGCAATTAGTTTCGTGACTCCTCACAAAGACTGCCCTGGCCAAGGTTTTGCTAAATTAAAATATAATGGAACATAGCTCCTAAAATTAGGGATGGTCAATTCCATCTTGATACACACACTGACTCCTCAAGTACTTGACTATGCCCAGAAATCTTTTATCACTGAATTAAAAATTCAGATAGTCCGGCACCAAAATACAGTGAGTTGCTTGAAAGTCACCACGGTGATCTCAGGTTGGAGCGACACTTATACCCATATTTCATCGGAGCTAATCTTGATAAAAAAAAAGCTTCAGAGTTGGTCACGTTCAGTGCAGATGTACCCATACATCTCACTTGCATGCCATACCAGTATCTCAACACTTCTTGATTATGAGGACAACCAACTTATATGGCACACGATGACCTATACTCGATAAATATTATCATCTTGAGTAACAATGTATCATTTGGTCGTGAACTATTTAAGAACTAAATGATAAATCTTTCTTTATCGAATCTAGATAGTCCTAAGGACTTCATCACAATACAGAAGTTCATTAGAAGATAACATAATCTATAATGAAAAAATATTAAATTTTTTTTTATAATTTATAACTCATATATAATTATAAATGTATAGCCCAATCATCAACAGACTGATGATTGACTTTGGGACATATTTCCAACAATCTTCCACTTGGACTAAAGTCAATCGGTGCAGTATCTAATACCTATTTTTGACTTGAAGTCGTTAAACTCCTTCACCGCAATAGCTTTAGTGAATGGGTTGGCCATGTTTTCTTTTCCATCAATTTTTTAAAGGTCGTCATCTCGATCCATAATCTCTCGGACAAGATGATAGTGGTGCAGAATATGCTTTGCCCGTTGGTGTGCCTTCGGTTCTTTCGTCTGAGCAATGGCTCTAGAGCTGTCATAATAGAGCAGAATTGGACCATCAAGGGAGGGTGCTACTCCGACCTCGGTGCTGAATTTTCTCAGCCACATCATTTTTTTAGCAGCATCTAATGCAGCGACATACTCTATCTCACAAACTGAATTGATCATAGTGTGCTGCTTGAAACTCTTCCGACAGATGGCCCCATCATTAAGGATGAATATATATCCCGACACACTCTTGCTATCATCATGATCAGACTGAAAATTGATGTGAACCCCACATGTTTCAAGTCTGATTCATCATATACAAGCCACTGGTCTTTAGTATTTCTTAAATACTTCATGATGGTTTTAACAACCTTCCAGTGGTTCTCTCCTGGATCATATTGGTATCTACTCACTATCCCTAGTGAGTATGCCATATTTGATCGTATACATGTCATGGCATACATGATTGAACCCACTGTCGAAACATATGTATTCTACTCATATGCTCTCTTTCTAGAGGTGTTGTCAGACAATCCCTCTTTAAAAAAAAAATTTCATGGTCTATCGGTAGATAGTCTTTTTTAAAATTTTTTATGCTAAACTATTTTAGCATAGTATCAATGTACGTAGACTGGAACAATCCAAGCAACCTTTTAGATCTATCTCTATAGATCTTCATTTCTAGGATATAGAAAGCTTCTCCTAGATCTTACATGGAGAACTATGATGATAGCTAGATCTTTATTCCTTGTAATGCAGGAACATCATTCTCGATTAAGAGAATCTCATCAACATACAATACTAGGAATACTATTATTGAATCATACGTTCTTAACAAAGTCATACATTTTGATTGTTCTATCAAATCGTATGTTCCAACTCTGAGATGCCTGCTTCAGTCCATAAATGAATCTTTGAAGCCTACACACCTTAGACTCATCTATCAATGTGAATCCTTCAGGTTATATTGATCATATACATCTCCTCATCCAGCTCTCCATTTAGAAAAATCATTTTCACATCCATCTGTCAGATTTCATAGTCCAAATAGCCAGTGATGGTAAGCATAATCTGAATGGATTTGAGCATTGCCACAGGAGAGAACGTCTCATCATAGTCAATACCATAACATTGATGATATTTCTTGGCAACTAGACAAGTTTTATAGGTCTCCATATTTCTGTCTGTGCCCTTTTTTTTTTTTAAGACTCACTTACATCCTATGGGTTTTACCCCTTTGGATGGGTCAACCGATGTCCATACATCGCTAACCTTCATAAATTTTGGATTTTATGGTCTCAAGCCATTTCTTTGAGTCGAATCTCTGTATTGCATCCATATAGATGATCGGATCCTGATCGTTCTCATCGAGTTCAATAGGATCCCCATTTCGGACTAAGAAATGGTAGTATCTATCTGGTTGACATGATATTCTACCAGATCGCCTTAAGGATGCATCTATAATATATTCTAGGTCTGATCTAATCAGATCCAGCTCAGGTTCAACAACTTATGTATGTTCTTCCACCTCTTGTACTTCATCAAGTTCGACTTTAGAGGTATTAGTTTCTTCACCAAGAAACTTCTTTTCTAAAAAGATTGCCTTAAGGTTGACAAATATTTTTTGCTTATCAGCAAGGTAGAAGTAATATCCTTTGATTTCTTTTGGATAACCAATAAAACTACACTTATCAGACCTAGGTCCAAACTTGTCTGTCATCAAATATTTGACATAAGTCGGATACCATCAAATCCTAAGGTGTGAGAGCACTGGCTTATGCCCTGTCCATATCTCGTATGGTATTTTATTAACAGATTTACTCAAAACTTTATTTAGAATGTAAAAAGCTGACTTGAGCACATATCTCCATTAGAAGATCGACAAACCAACAAATCTCATCATGGATCGAACCATGTCCAATAAGATCCGATTTCTCCTTTCAGACACACCATTATATTATGGTGTTCCAGAAGAAGTTCATTGAGAGAGAATCTCATTCTTCCCTAGATATGTCAGAAACTTATTGGAAAGATACTCACCCCCTCGGTCAGACCGAAGAGTTTTAATACTCTTTTCAGTTTATTTCTCTACCTTATTTTAGAATAATTTGAACATTTCAAATGACTCCGACTTATACTTTATTAAATAGACGTACCCATATCTAGATAGATCATCTGTAAAGGTTATAAAGTAGAAGTATCCACCTCTGGCACTTGAGCTCATAGGTCCATATATATCTGAATGTACTAGACTTAGGAATTCGGTAGCTCATTCACCTTTTTCAGTAAAAGATGACTTGGTCATCTTATCAAGAAGACAGGACTCACAGGTCGAAAGTGATTCACAATCACTAATCTCAAGAATTCCTCCTTGAGCTAACCTGTTAATTCTATTCTTGCTAATATGATCTAGCCTACATTGCCAAAGATAGACATCAAATATATCACTAATTCTAGGATATTTACCGAAGGATTGAACCAAGTTAATAGGCATAGATAAAAAATAAATTTTATTATTTAATTATCTAATAAAAATTATAATACCATTCAAAATGATATTATAAATTTTTTTTATTGATATTGCAAAATCATTCATGGCCAAAAGGCCTACAGAAATGACATTCAATAAGAAGGTTAGATAATAATGACATTCATTAAGAATAACTTTATTTGAATTGATTATAAGGTTTATGATTTCTAAAGCTAGAATTAAAATTTATCTTCCATCTCCAACGTTCAGGAACCGCTCATCTTGATCAAATTTCTTACTAACCTGCAAGCCCTGCATAGAATTTCAAATATAATAAGAGCTTCCAGTATCTAATACCCAGGTAGTAGAATCAAATAAGAAAAAATTGTAAGGTATTATCATATAATTACTTTGCCCAGCAACCACTTGCTTCCTCCTCGACCTGTTTGAATTCAGGAAGGCAATGTATAGAGGATAGTTCCTCTTCTAGTGCCCCTGCTTCTTACAGAAAAAGCACTCTACTTGGCTCTGGTCGGGCTTGCACTTCTTGGTTCGATCCTATGCAGTTGTCTGGGCATTTGGCTGCACCTTCTTGTTCTTCTTCTTCTTGTTCTTCTTTTCTTTTTTAAAGGATCGACGATCAGAAGAAGACCCTCCCACTACATTCACCATCTCCTTATAGAGTTAGTGATCTTTTTTAAAGTTCTACAGCAATTCCAACAAGCCATGATAGTTGACCGTAGGTTTTATCATTCTAAAATGAGTTAGGAAGGGGAGGAAGAACTTGGGCAAAAAATTAAGGATCACATTCTTACTGAGCTGCTCATGCAGAAAAAAGCCCAACTTGCTAAGGCGCTCAATCATCTCGATCATGTATAATACATGATCAGTGATTGAAGCCCCGTTCCTCATCTAAGCATTGAAAATGGCACAACTTATTTTATGTCTTTCAACATCGTCAGGCATGCCAAAGCAGTCATTTAACATTTGAAGCATCTCTTATGGCTGAGCATTTTCGAACCTATGGTTGAACTATTGTTCATTACCATCAGCATTATACATCGAACAGTGGTGCGGTCATTAAGCCACTTCTGATAAGTATCTCGAATCTCTCCTCTAGCATCCGGAGCTGGCTCCCCAGGTGCTGGATTCGTTATGACATAAAGGATCCACTCATGCATCAGGATAATTTTTAACTTACGATACCAGCTATCAAAGTTGGGTCCCATTAATTTGTTATTGTCTAATAATGACCTGAGCGATAGGTTAGTGGCCATTTCTGCATTAAAAAAAAATAAACCTAATCAGTATATGAATAAATTATCCTAAAGACTTGAATTTTAGTCTAAAGGTTCTTCTATTATTTTATATGAATTGATGGTCTTTACCTCTAATTCGAGAAATTATTTTAATTCCTTAATGGATACTAGAATCCACATAGACAACACAGGAGCCCAACTTTGATTGGTTAACCCATGTGCACCTATGGATAGGTTCAAAACTAATTATTTCTCTAAATAATTTTTAGTAATATCAATTTTACCTCAGAGACCTAATCAGTAGGCTTTAGCCTCTACTAAAAAGGTCCGATTAGGTCTAACCATTAATATGACTATATTTGATCTTATCTAACCAATAAATGATCAGATCCTATTTTTATCGGCCAACCTACCCACCATCAGAAAAACTTAATCAAATTATTATTTTATAAATGATAATTTCATTAATCAATAAGCATCAGGCTTTTAGGCCTCCAGTGATTATTAAATTAATGAACCCATTATCACTCAACTTAATAGGAGGCTATAATTTAGTTATCTATATAACTATTTTATTTTTAAGAATCTAATAATTTTAGAGAATTTAGTTAACTTATTTAAGAAAAATGAGCTAATTTTAATCCTCCCACTGACTTCACCAAGTCAGATCATAAAGGATCTAATCTAAGTTGGCATTAGGAGCACCTAAATCAGTCAAACTAATTTACCTAATTGATATGGGTGAGCCCGAATCATCAAGTGATCCAATTAAAACCTAACTCACCAGGATGGCCAGGTAAGTGAGATCAGTGGAAGGGATATGTCATTAACTCATTAAAGACCGAATCAATGCGAGTAGCTCCTAATTAAAAACCGTTGATCAAACTGCCAGACTTACCTTAGATACCATTCGGTTCATTAGTTTCAATTTAATCAACCTAGTAATTATGGGATTGACCGCTAGCCATGAATCAGGTCCATTTGATCCTCATTAAAGGCATGGACTTAATCAACTATAACTATTATAATTGATCAATTACTCTAAATTAGTCCATTCTTCAACTAACCTTAGATCTAATCCAATTAACAGACCTAATTCAATTAATCTAATAATCCACATTTTATGATTAATGACTTAAGATCTTTAATTCATAATTCTAGACACTAAATTATTTTACTTAATTTTAATTAAATTTATGGACTGAGGGTTAGGATTCGGTATTTCAAAAATATTTTTTAAAATTTTAAAAGATTCTTTACAATTTAGTATTATTCACCAATTGAGTCGATTTACTTTAAAATTGAATCGACTCAATTCACAAACAACACTAGTTGTAGGGTCTAATCTAAAACTATGTACACTACATAATACTAAATCATGAATCAAATTTTAGATCCTATCTAAACATGCATTCATAATCATAAATCAGATTAAAGCCTAATTTAATCAAATCATAAAAATATTAGATCAAATCTAAGATTTTATGATTAACTATTTAGATCAGCAACGCACTAGGACAACCTTTTTACTATAGGGGGTAAATCCTACAATAGAACAACCTTCAATCCATGTGATTTTGATTTTAATTTTTAAATTTAATTAATTATATTATTAGATTAATATTTAGATTAAATTTAAATTATCAATATAAATATGCAAGCATATCATATTTAGCGAACCAATGCTCTGATATCATTTGAAGGATGCAGTGCAGGGTTAATAGTGCTACTTTCAATTTTTTTTTCAAAAATAGCTAAAATATAGTAAAAAATTAATTAATTTAATTAATTAATTATTAATTATATTAAAAAATAAATTATACACTAAAAATCTAAATATGATATAAATGCATACATATCAGATCTGAAAAAATTAAAATAGTGCAGTAAACTATTTACTATATCTATGTATTTAGAACACAATATCTTTTGACAGATAGTTGATCACCATGATCTGATCATCATCGAGGAGGTCCACAGGTCATGATGTAGCCACACAGATGTTTGGCTTTCACCGATCGCCCACATAAAGCTTTTGGACCTAATCGGCTCTCCGTGAGTGCTAGCTCGACACCAAAGTCTTTCAGGGGTTGTTTCGATCGAACGACTTTAATCTTCATCTACGGGCTTTATGGATGCTCCGAATTGCTGGTAGACGTAGTAGAGAGGTAGAGGAGGCTCTTCCTAAAATTTGGGGGGCTCACGACACTCGTAGCACACACAAATCCTTTTTGAACCCTAAGTCAAAACCTTAGGATAACATACTCACCCAAAATCCTGCGCATCTTTTTCTCTGGAACTCTTTTCTCAAATTTTTAGAATTTTTTCCCATGTAGAAGGAGGCTCATAGACTGAGTTTCTCTCCCTTTTTTAGATATCACATGCCCAAAAAAATCCACTAATTTAAAGAAATACTTTTCTGCATTCACAATGCGTGGAAGGATGAGATCAAGTTGGTTTTTAATTCAAATTCAAACTTGATTTGAATTCAAACCAAAACTAATTGATCTTATCTACTTTGGGCATGAGAAAGGAAGGTGTGTACCCTCCCTTGTGCATGGAAAAACTTCACGGGAAACATTTTCTTATGGAGTAAAGGGGGTGCAGAAAAGTGAGGTGGCGCATGGATAAGGTAGAGTTTGTTTCTTATCTAAATTTGAATCTCATTCAAACTAAAACCAATAACAACCAAAGCTTATCCATAAGCGGCATAGAGAAGGAGGGCATGTGACTCTTTTGTGCATGGGAAAATATATGAGAACTCTTTTCTCGTAGAAAAAATGAGCATAGGAAGGGAAGACTAGTCAAACTAGTCTTAAATTTAAACCTCATCCAATTAAACTAACCCAAACAGATTTGGCTAGGCTCAATTAGATTAGATTAAATCTAATATAATTAATCTTAATTAGGCTTAATTAAATTTTAATTAAATTAGAAATTGATCAAGCCCAATTTTTGATCAAATCAGGGATCAAACCTCCTCGATGATTAGGTCAACTCGTGACCTAATCGGGTCAAACCCAACTGAACCCAATTTAATTAGACTTGAACCAAAAATAATTACTCAATCAAATTGAATTAATTGGCAATCAAATCACTAATAAAATCTCTCATAAATCTAGAGTCCAAATCTAGTGGGTATCCGGACAATAGAGTTCCATCAAAATAAAATACTTGATCGAAGAGTTCCAAACCAGTGGGACTCTTGATCTCAGTGTCCAAAATAAGTAGAACTCGTGATTGTAAAGTTTCAACTCTCAATCACAGAGTCCCAAACATGTAGGACTCAGAGTCTTAGAGCAGTGAGACTCTTGGTTGAAGAGTCCTAGTCCAGTGGGACTCTTGACCACAGACTCCCAGACTTTGAGACTCAGTATTCCAACCCAGTAGGACTCCCGATCGAAGAGTTTCAGTCCAATGGGACTCTTGACCATAGAGTCCCAATCGAGTGAAACTCTTCATCAGCCATCATATCAGGTAGGAACCTCTAGTGTGTAAGACTCCGCAGGTCCGAACCTTAGCTGGTAGCACAGAAATCAATTTCTATACTAATCAAAATGACCATCTAGCAATGGTACCCAACATCCGGATAAGTCGAATAGTCGCAATCGCAATAATCAGAACCTACGTGATTATGGTTACCGTATAATTCATCCCTATGATCTCTATGTAATAGATGATTTAGGGTTAGACTGTCAATCCAAGAAAATACATCCACGTCGTGTCTCAAAGCAATTAGTCTCATAACTCCTCACAAAAACTATCCTGATTAAGATTTTGCTAAATTGAAACATAATTAAATACAGCTCCTAAAATCAGGAGTGGTCAATCCCATCTTGATACATACACTGACTCCTCGAGTACTTGACTGTATCCAAAAATTTTCTATCATTAAATTAGAAATTCAGATAGTCCGGCACCAAACCATAATGAGTTGCTTGAAAGTCACCATGGTGATCTCAGGTCGGAGAGACACTTATACTCATATTTCGTCGGAGCTAATCTTGATAGAAGAAAAGCTCCAGAGTTGGTCACATTCAGTACAGATGTACGCATACATCACACTTGTATGCCATACCAATATCTCAATACTCCTTGATTACGAGGACAACTAACTTATATGGCATACAACGATCTATACTCGATAAATATTGTCGTCCTGAGTAACAGCATATCATTTGGTCGTAAACTATTTAAGGACTAAATGATAAATTCTTCTTTGTCGAATCTAGATAGTCTTAAGGACTTCATTACAACACAGGAGTTAATTAGAAGATAATAGAATTTATGATGAAAAATATCAAAATAATTTTTATTAATTTATAATTTATATATAATTATAAATATATAGCCTAACCGACAGACTGACGATTGGCTTTAGGACACATTCCCAACTCTCCTTCCCTTCCTTCTTATTCTTTTTTTTTGTCTTTTTGATTGAAGTCGAAAAGGAAAAGCCTGGTGGTCGACGCGCTTGGTCCCACCACAATGGCAAGAAGTAGAGAGAGGTTTGGTGGCTACCGGCCTTGATCCTGCCACGCCTACGGCAAGAAGGAGAGAAGAGGGATGGAATCCGTATTTCCCTCTCCCTTTTTTTCTTTTTTTTTTTTAAGTTGTGATCGGATCCTTGGATCCGTACGGAAGTCAACGTCCCTTAATGCCAGCGCATCCCGATCACTTTCGAACATTTTTTGGCCAGGGAGAGATCTGGCAAGCAAGAAGAAATAGAGAAGAAGGGCACGAGAAGATATGTGCCTTCTTTTCTAATTTTTTTTATTCTAATCTTCTACAAATTCAAGCTTGATACCACATGTAAACAATTATCCATGAATCTATACAAAAGATTAGAATACAAAAAGAATGCATACCTATGTTCGTCATTAATTTACCAAGAACAGTAGCAGCGGATGCTCAGATGAACACCGATAATCAGATCCTTCTTTACCAGGTTCCTCTCAATAGGTAGTTATTCGATGGGACAAACCAGAGAACTAGTCTCATGGTATTTATAGAAAGTAGAGAGGAGACCTAGTCAAATAAAATAAAATCCTAATAGGCTCATCCATCATGGACTCATATTGGGCTAAAGTCTATACACTGTGCCGTTCTAATCATATCAACTCAAAATAAGATACACCTAATTCAAAATAAAAGAATCACAAATAATATTAGAGTTACATACATATCTATTAATCTGGATCACATAATCAACTCATTTTTAATAAAATAAAATTAATTAATTAATTAATAATAATCTATAATTAAAAAAAATTTCTTATATTTCTCAGCTGGTCTGAACTTAGAGGAAAGCATGTGGTCCAGAGCCCCATAGTGTTTGCCTTTGCTTCCTCGGCCAAGTAATTAATGGTTCACTGCCAAGCCTTGCAACTTACCTCATGAAAATCATCTTAGTTTTCTTAATTTTTCCTCTAAATGTTTTTAGCATCATAGTAAAAATTCAAGTTGCTGCAAACTGGCCTATAAAATATATTTATAGTACTATGTGTTACCATTATCTACAATTTAAAGATGTATAAAGTAGTGCGGGCGGGAAAAAAAAAATTCATAACCAGGAAAACAGCTCGCACTTTCATTAAGACGCCACTAATTTGACAACTAAATTTGTGTAACAACTGTGAAATGTCAGAATTATCTAATTTTGAAAAAGCTAGTGTTGTCATAATGGCTTTTCTTTTGCGTTAGCAACTCGATGCATCTAAAAACAATCTTTCCCCAACAAATTCATGAGGTTAGTTATGATTTACATTTGATTCAACCCTCCTTCAACCTCGCTTTTACTTATTTATCTATATTCAATAGATGTAACATACTCCATGTTATTATTGGCCAGATATCCCGATAAATGTCACGAAAATTGAAACACTCAAACAAGTCAAAACGCCAAAATTTCTAGCCAACCGGATTTTTTTTTTTTTTTTTTTCAAGAATGAATGGATGCTAAATGGATACTTGTGAAGCTAGCTACATGGTCATTGCTTACTTTGACTAATCAGTGCATAAGAATGCTAAACTTGTAGACGCAAATATTGTCTAAACCTAGGCCAAAGTTTCTGTCTCGTGCCTCTTGACCACCTGCTTAAACTTCTTTGCCACCTCAAAATGTGGATCAGAGAAATAAGTATAACTAACTATTCCACGTCTGGACGATCATGGCTATAGAAAATTCTTAAAACCTTTTGATGTGGAGAGTTATTGCCGGTGTGATTTAAGTATAACTCTTGATAATTAACAAATTCAGCTTGTGATGGATGGTTTAATGAGGAAAAAAAAAAATCCTTCATACAACCCATTCCTCTTCGTCTCATGAAAATATTTACGGGGTCCATCCTGGTATCCAAAAAAAAAAAAAAATTATGATACCATAATCTTTCATGTATAGCATCGATCCCATGAATTGCTTGCACTAATTCCCCTCTGTGTGTCATGGAGTATTAGGCATGAAAGGGATTTTTCTCGGTATAGGATTGGGCCCCCATGGTACTCTCTCTGATTAAAATCCGTCAAATGCCAAACTGTTTGGAGATTGCTGCCGCTGGCGTTGCAATTATTGCTGTTCCAAGATCGGAAAACCCAAACTGCCATGCAATCATGCCCATCTCAAACCTAAATCGTTTGGAATTGCATAACAAATTGCACAGATTGCAGTTTGTTGGTGCTCCACATGTCCACGCCACATTGAGCAACATATGAAAAAAAAAAAAAAAAAGAAAAAAAAATAAAAAAAAAAAAAGAAATAATAAATAATTATAATTAAACAAATAAATGATGGTTAGCAAGTTGACACGGATTAAGTAGATATATACGAGATGGTTGGAAGACAAACCATGGACGCGCACCTCGCATGCATCCTAATTCCTATGCAGTCTTCCATCATACGCGAACACCTCACATGGAAGGCCAGCCTCTTTTGCACGAACCCCACGCACATCCTACTCTCATGCCCCACGCCTGGATCGAGAATCGAGATCAGAGCCTCCCCCTCCCCCACTATCAATTTCTTCCTTGCTTTTCTATTCCCTGCTTCCCATGAGGCTCCTGTTGTTTGACCATCACTACTATTACACTTAAGCCAGCCTTCCAAAAATTAAGTTTACATCTGATTAAGGGCCCCTCTTGACTCGAGCAACAATCAATTATGTGGTTTCCCTTCCAAGCAGGTTGGTCGTGTCAAATTTGATCAAACCGAAATTTGTAACAAAAATAATAAAAAAAATAATAAAATTTGGAGGCCTGGGTCTCATCTGCTCACACCTATTAGGGATCATATTCTCATTTCCTCTGCCAAGATCATGCAGATCATCTACCATCCCGTCTGTAGTTTTACTTTCCTAAAGGTTGGGTACATGCACATGTACTCCTCCAATGGGTTGGCATGGGTGTAACTTTTGGCTGTCATTTCATAAAACGAAGAATGGATCATTTTGCGAACAAAAAATGATAAGTCTCCACTAGTGGCTCAAAGTCTGGTACCATCATGGTCCGTCGTGTACCCAGCTTCGATTTCAGAGGCCTCCATCGGCCGTCGCTGAATGCCAGCCAAATGTACGGTTGCTGGGTTTCCCACCAACGAAACCTTTAGGAAATTTTAGAAACACTTAAAAAGAAAATTTTGAAACCATTCGGCTCCATGTACCACATAACAGGATGCTTAAGCAGCCCCAGGTTGGTGAAGTATCTTCAAAGGACATGGTCATTAAATCCACATCAAGTTTTATATAAAAAAACGGTGATTCCATTGACGAGCCTAATTAGTTGTCTGATCATTTCAAGAAACCACCAGATGAATGGTGATTGAGCCCATGAGCCATAGCTGTTAAATTGGCAAATAGCTACCTATAGAAAACTGGCGTCAAGAAGGAAAAGCTTGCGCCCGATCCTTTATTCTCTTCCCTTTTTTTTTTTATGTTTTTGGTAAAAAAGTCCTTTATTCTCTTTGCTACCCATGCTGATGCTTGCAATAAGTAAGCGCATGAGCTTTTGCAGGCAAAAGTTGGTCTCATGAGGACCGGCTCCAGTTCTCCAGGGACAACCTACTCCTGGACTCATGGTAATGACTCCCCGTAAACCTTGTTTTCAGTACCAGTTCCCCAAGATAATAAAATCCTCGAGGTGATTATCTGCCGCAAGATACGCTAATATGAAATAAGCTAAAAAATCTAAGGTCACTCCTCCCCCACCCCCCCCAACCCAAAGCATAAAGGAGCCTCCTTTACCAATAAAAAAGACTGAAGCCCATCACCCGGACCGCCACCCCCTGCATAAAGGGATAAAAGCATCACCAACTCTGAATCGAAGTGCACCATAACTTCTTCATCCAGAGTCCCTTTTCTTCCATGGCAGAGACAAGGAGAACCGGCGAGCTGGTGAAGAGAAACAAACAAATCCAGCAACCAGCCCAACAGGAAGCCGAGAGTCCAACTTCTAGAAGAGCCCTTAGAAGTTTCTTTATCTGCAAAAACTACGAATTAGCAACAGAAGGCAGCAGAAAGAAGCCTACGAAGTTCGGATGCTCGGGCTCTCTTTGTAACCTCAGGGACAACTCCAGGGTCATGCAGAGGCCGGAGATCGGTTCACCCGAGCCTTGCAAAAGAAGAGCTTCGGTCAGTGGCTGCACTACCGCCGAGAGAAGGAAGAAGAAGCCTCTGAGCGAGATAAATGGTGTCGCTTCCAGATCCTCTTCTCACTCATCTGCCTCTGCGGCTGCCTCCTCCTCTTCATCTCTTGGTGGGTCTTTCAGAGGAATGCATCTGAGGAGGCTTTCTGGGTGCTACGAGTGTCATATGGTGATAGATCCCATAAATGGGGTGTCAAGAGATTCTTCTCTGAGGACTACCATCTGTACCAGCCCTGACTGTGGGGAGATCTTTGGGAAACCTGAGATTCTGGAGCTTCACCAGGCAGTTAGACATGCAGGTACAGTCGCCCTTCTTCATCCTCCGTTCCTTTCATTTTTCTTCATCTTCCCCCCTTTTCTTAATAATTCTTATTCTCTTTCATTGACACTTTCAATGTTGCAGTTGTTGCCTTTTTTTTTTCTTTTTTTTCTTTTCTTTTTGAGGGAAGAATTGGGGTAATTAGTATTTCTTTTTATGATTATCGATTGTAATTTTCTTTTAGAGAATCCTTAATTATGCAACTTAAAGACGTTGATATCTAACTTTTGATTTTTGATTTGATCTGTTTGCAGCCTCGGAATTTTTGTAGGTCTCGTGACCTTACTAGAACAATGGTAAGAAAACAGAGTAGCCGATTTCTCTAAAACAAAAAAAATAAACTTGCAAAATAGGTTAGTTAGTAATCTACATGGCACCTTCACTCAACTAATTTTGAAAGTCAATTGAGGCCATGCACATTCCCAATTTCTTGACTACTAAATCTTTGGTACTATTAGTCATATAGAGGATATCCGACATATCTCGTGCTATTACCGTATCATCTTTAGTGATCTTCCAAGAACTACCAACAAAAGTTGTAGCATATCCCTCAATATCTAGCTGCCCAACTGAGATCAAATTTTTCTTTAAACCTAGAACATGTCTGACGTTCTTGAGCTATCATGCCAACTGATTCAGTATCTTTATATACACATCACTTTTTTTCATAATGTTCAATAGTCCATCATCAGCAAGATAAACTTTTTTAAAATCTCCAATAGTATAATTCATCATACACTCTCTCTGTGAGATAAAGTGAAACGATGCTCTGGAGTCTAGAATTCAAGACTCCATCGAACTATCCACGCTGAGGAATAGGATATCAGCTATTATCTTTATTGCTGTATTGATGGATTTCTCGTTTTGATCTTTATTTTTCTTTCTTGTCTAGTAGTTCTTTCTGATATGTCCATTCTTGCCGCAGTACCAACAACCATCATCTTTCGATCTTGATTGACTTTTTATTTGGATTATTTAGTTATTCCTCTGCCTTCATGAGTAACTAAGGACAAAATCTAGAGTTTTCTTTAGATTCTCTCATCTTAATATCTTCATTGAAAATTAGGTTTCATACCTCTTCAATTTTCAACTTGCTTGAGCCACAAAAATTACTCACAGCAGTTACAGTAACACCCCAACTCTCAGACAAAGAAGACAATAAAATTAAAGTATAAATTTCATATTTAAAACTAATATTAATAAAATTTAATTAACTAGTAATCAAATTAAATTCATTGATGTACGTAATCAGCAATAAATGCACCTTCAAGCATCTTTAAATTAAATAGATGATATATAAGATATACCTTATTGAAGGTCGAAGGCTTCTCATACATATTGATCAAAGCCTTCATCAAATTAACCATTATTTTTTTCTCCAAAATGTTGAATGTGACATTCTTGGCCAACGTCAATCTGATAACTTTCAAAGTCTTGCAGTCTAGTAATTTTCAATCTACTTGTGACATATTTTCAAATTTCTTTCTTTTAAGAAGTAGATGAAGCTTCTTCTGATATATATAGATAATCCTCAATCTGCATATTTCAAAATCTAAAGTCTTTTCGATCGAACTTTTTGATCTTGATCTTTTCTTCATCTCCTGCCATCACTCCCACTCTTTTCTTCAAACCTAATGCTCTTATACCAATTGCTAGGATCGACTAGACAGAGTATTATGGAAATAATGTACAAGCAGATATGGTAATTCATAGAAGAAAAAGATAAAATCATGCACAAGCACTAAATACATAGAAAATTTCATATGGTTTCAGAGTTTCTTTGCTCCAACATCCTACGGCCGCACTAAATAATATTTTGATTAAAAATATGAAAGTTTACAAAAGATGAGAATAAAGAAGAACCTCTCTTTTTTTTTTCTTTTAGATAAAAGAACAGTCCTAAATAGGAAGAAGAAAAAACACCTAGAAATGATTCACTCATCTGATGATTCCCGGCCCTAGAGATTAGCACACAAGAAGAACTTCTGCCTTCTTACAAGAAGAATCCTTGTCTTCTCTCTTTCTCTATCTTCTCTCTTTCTCTCTTCTTCTCTTCCTTTTTTCTCTTTTGAAAAGTTTTCTTTTCTCTATTTTCTCTCTTGGAAAAAGCTCTTGCTACTCTCTTTCTATGTTTCTGCCAAGCCTCAAGTGTCCACAGGCCTTTTAAAGGCTAAAAATAAGCTTCAATCCACATCCAAAATGGAGATCAGAGTCCAAACCAAACTCAAATAAGCTTCTAGCCATCCGATCAATCCCAGATCGCCATCCAATCGAGTTTGATCAAGCTCCTGAATGACCTCACCTATCCGATCACGTAGTTGGTCCATACAGAACCTTCCATGGACCGTATGAAACACCTGCAAAATGCGGGCTTGGCCCTATATGGACCACGTGAAAATCAGGAGGAAATGCCCCTAGTGTGCATCAGCATGGGCTCGCCTCGATCGGCCCACGCACATCAGCGCACATGCGTTGGACCGCAGCCACACTGGCATGCGCCCACTTGGGCCTCGCACCCGCACTAGGCCATGCGTGCCCGTGCCTAAGCCACACGCCTGTACTGGGACCATGTGTCTACGTGTGGGCCTACTAGGCTGTTGGCACCTGGAGCCGTGGCTAGCAAAGCTGGCCGAAGCTTGCCCATCCCTCTTCTTTCTTTTTTTTTATGGTCTTTTTTGCTTAGAACTTTTTTCTGGCGCTTTTTGGGTCTTGGGACTCCTTCTTGTAAATAAATTAGGCTTCCACCATCCAATATCTTAACTACTTGAGAGTGATTCACCACAATCACCTCCTAGCCTTTACTCTATTTAAGTTTTATTTTTTTTCTCAACCGTGAGTTCTTTTTTAGTCTTTGTTGTTATCGTGCAACCAGCCTATTTAAGTAATCAGGAGATCAATAGGGATGTGCTGAAGAAATGTACCAGTTGTGCTTTTCCAGTGCAAACATGGAATTGCGGTTGTCAGTAACAGTTCTACATTTTAAGAACTCCAAAAATCTCTGTTTTAAACTGCTGTAAAAATTCAGTTGGTTCTGCTGTTGATGAGAGGATTTCAATTAGGTCATCTAGAGAAAGAAATGAGAGAATGTACCTGAAATCTAAATTATTTCATATGTAAGTAATTTTCGTTGCATCTAGAAAAAGTTAAGAGATGTAGATGATGAATGAGTGAAAACCAAGGGGATGGATATTGCAGTTTTCTGATGAACAATATATTTATTTATGAGTTTGATGTAGTCATTTGTGCTTTACTTTGTTTACTAGTAAGTTTTGGTGTATTTGGCATGTATTGGGCAAAGTTAGGTTACCAATAATTCTGCAATAACAATGAGGATGAACCGTGCATCTTACCCCCTTATCTGAACTCTTTGCAAGTCTTGTAGTATTTGCCAGGTAGTTCATATCCAATTATTTGAGAATATCCAGGTTGGTTATTTCTTTTTTATTCTTATTTAACTTCTCATGGGAATCAAAAGGGCTGGACATGGGGGGCAACTTGCTATAATTATTGGTTGGATCTGAGATGATGCAAAGCAGTTGAGAGTCTATCCACTGCTTCATGATATTTGGGAGTCATTTTATCATTTCTCTGTGATTACTATTCAATATATCTATCGAAAAGCGAATAGCAGTACAGATTAGATTGTTTTATTATTGCTGATTAGACCGGTGATTGATCCCAATGTCAAGGTGATGAATGTCTTAAAGCATTGTGTGATATTTTATATTCTGACTTTTTGATCTATGCTCATGCTAGAATGGTGTAATTGATCATTTGTAATAAAAAAATGCAAAAATAAAAAAAAATTAAAAAAAAAAAAGAGAGAAGAGGGGGGAGGTGGACATAAATTTATGATTAAAATAATTAAATGTCATACATCTAGGACAATACTGGGCAACCTTTTGGAGAAAATATTCAATTAATTAGAAGGACCATCACAAATATAGCTTTTTCAATAGAGCACCCGCATCTAAGATACATTTAGTCACCTGTTTTTGCCACAAAACTTTCTCCATATGGAGGTATGTCCTTCCCCGTTTATCTAATTAAGAAAGGAGAGGCTCATATTATTCAAGTCCTAACCCCATTCACGTTGCTCTTTCGTATCAACTCATCCTGCTAGCAATATTAGTTTGCAAATGGACCTAACAAATCTCCTCCGCTAGATATTTGATCAAGCCGGTCAATCAATATCCAATTCTATGACTTTGGCTCCATGCTTCCTCCATGCCGAACGGCAGGATCTTTCTACCTGGATTTTTTGTGTGTGATACTTCAAATCATTGTCTTTCATCCATGCCCGCAAACAAAATGCCAATGTCGATTTCATCGAGCGATTGCAGCGACCCGCTCAAGTTTCGACGCACATGATTTAATTTGCATGGCTGCTGTTTTTCACTTTTTTTTTTTTTTTGGATGAAAAGGGAGGTAAGACCACCCGGCCTTTATTAAGGAATAAAGAAAAAAATAAAATAATACATGGTGAAGATGTTGTGACGCCAAGGAAAGGAGGTGCAGAGAGGATATTATATCACAGAGTTTCTATCACACATTTACACTTCCCAGGGCAAAAAAAGAAAGAAAGAAAAGAAAAAAACGAATCACCAAACTAGAGTAGCTGTTACAAGCGTTCACTAACTATGGGACGGCAATTTTTTTGATCTTGTGACAGGATCCAAGCAAAGAAGATCCTAGAAGTTGGATGACTGCAATGGGTGCCGGCATGCACTAATCAATTTTTTTAGCGTAGATGACTAAGCAACCGCGCGCCGGCAGGGATGAGGATATATCTAGATGTTCGTTACCGTAGCTTTCAGCATTCACTCTAGTTGACATACCTAACTTGAGCATGGCTTCCTACTCCCAACCCAAGCTACCCCTCCTGCATCTCCTGCTCCTCCTGTCATGTATTGCAATCTCCTCTCCTCTCGACGATGATCGCCGGGCCTACATCATCCACATGGATCCATCGGCGATGCCGGCCCCCTTCTCCACGCATGAAAGCTGGCACACTTCGATCCTGTCATCCCTCCCCTCGCCGCCCGGAACCACTCCCCCCGACCATCTCTACACTTACAACCATGTCATGCATGGCTTCAGCGCTGTGCTCTCATCGGCCCACGTCGAACACCTCGCTAGAATTCCTGGGCATGTCTCCATCCACCCTGATTCCTACGGCCGGCTCCACACCACCCGCACCCCAAAGTTCCTAGGCCTCAACAGACACTTGGGCCTGTGGCCCATGTCCAACTTCGGGGATGACATGATCATCGGCATCATCGACACCGGAATTTGGCCCGAGAGCGATAGCTTCGACGATAAGGGGATGCCACCCATCCCTGAGCGGTGGAAGGGGACCTGCGAGACTGGAACCAAGTTCGATTCCTCAGACTGTAATCGAAAGCTCATCGGTGCGCGCTCCTTCAGCAAGGGACTAAAGCAGCGGGGACTAAACGTGTCCAAGACTTGGGACTACGACTCGCCGAGGGACTTCTTCGGACACGGGACGCACACCTCGTCAACCGCTGCCGGTGCCAGGTCCACAGGAGCAGAATATTTCGAGTATGCGAAGGGCAATGCGATCGGTATTGCCCCAATGGCCAGGTTAGCCATGTACAAAGTCCTGTTCGCGGCCGATACGTTCGAGTCGGCGGCCACCGATGTGCTGGCTGGCATGGACCAAGCCATTGCTGACGGTGTCGATCTCATGTCGCTCTCTCTCGGGTTCCCCCAGACTCCGTACTATAGCAATGTGATCGCACTCGGAGCGTTCGCCGCAATGGAGAGAGGGATCTTCGTGTCATGCTCCGCAGGCAATAGTGGTCCTGAAGGCTACACTATATTCAACGGGGCACCGTGGATCACCACAGTCGGTGCCGGGACCATCGACAGAGACTACGTTGCCTCGATAACACTCGGACAAGACTTCGCAACTATTCGAGGGAACTCGTTCTATCCGGTGAGCTTGTATATCTCCGGCGTACCGCTATACCACGGCCTAGGCGATGCCGGTAAGGAGAACTGCCGCCGTTCATCGCTTGATGCCAAAGAAGTCAATGGAACGATTGTTTTCTGCTCGCATGACATCGATAATGATGTCGAGGAACAGATGGATGAGGTTCTAAGGAGCGGCGCCAAGGGCGCGATCATCGCCACCGATCGGTGGCCTTTCATGTGGCTCACGGACTTCACTGAGCCATTGGTCGTCGTAGCACCAGGGGATGAGGAGGTGATCAAGGCCTACGTAGCGAAGACCAAGGGTCAGAACCTGACGGTGGACATCGTATACCAATTGACGGAGGTGGGCACCACGCCGGCACCGCAGGTGGCCGACTTCTCGTCACGTGGACCCTACGCCATTAGTCCGGAGATACTGAAGCCCGATATCCTAGCCCCTGGCGTGAACGTTTTGGCTGCATGGGCTCGGGGGCCTTTCTCCGCGATGACGTCGGTTGGCCAACAACCTCTGATCTCGGACTACTTACTGCTCTCTGGAACTTCCATGTCTTCACCGCATGTCGTCGGGGTGGCGGCGTTGCTGAGATCATTGCACAGAGAATGGAGCCCTGCAGCAATTCGTTCGGCGATCATGACAACAGCCAATGTGCTTGACAACACGCACCAAACTATCACCGATCTGGAAACCGGTTTACCAGCGACACCGCTAGATTTTGGAGCAGGACATATAAATCCTAACAAGGCGATGGACCCTGGTCTCATCTATGACATAGGTTTCCAAGACTACGTCGATTTCCTCTGTGGACTGAACTACTCGAGCTCGGAAATCAGAATTATAACTAGGAGAAATGATTATACTTGTCAGGCTAATCTTGACCTCAACTACCCTTCATTCATCGTCATCTCTGACCGAAAGGCCAGCATCGCTCGACGGAGCTTCAAGAGGGTACTGACGAGCGTCATGGATGGACCATCAACTTACCGCGTGGTGGTGGCAGCCCCTGTGGGCATGAGGGTGGTAGTTGAGCCTCAAACACTAAATTTTGATGGGAAATATAGCAAGCAAAAGTTTTCCGTCAGCGTGGAGGTTGAAGTAGGAAGTAGCAGACAAGGAAGCTATGGATTTCTCAGCTGGTCTGAGATCGGAGGAAAGCACGCGGTCCGGAGTCCCATAGTGTTTGCCTTTGCTTCCTCGGCCAAGTAATGGTTCACTGTCAAGCATCGATCATCAGCAGTACCATCTTGCGACTGAAAATTTGCAAGGTGCTACAAGTAATCCTATATACCAAAATAATACTCAACCACCTTCTGAATATAATTTTATTATAATAAAAATAATTTGCTTGTGTGTCAATTCCTATGAATCTATGCACCCAAAATTTTTTTGCTGCACTCAAATCCATCATCTCAAATGTACTATTAAGCTGAACTTTTAACTTCTTATAGATATATTCTTTGCTACAGTAAGTATATCATCAACATAGAGCAATAAATAAATAAAAGAACTATCTAAAAGTCTCTTATGATAAACACAACTATCATAATCACTCCAAGAGTAATCATGCTTAAGCATAAATATATCAAACTACTTATATCATTATCTCAAAGAAGCTTCAAATCATACAATAATTTTCTCAATAAGCAAATATAGTTCTCCTTACCATGAACAACAAATCTCTTAGGTTATTGTATATAAATTTATTCCTTAAACTCACCATGCAAGAAAGTTATCTTGACATCAAGCTGCTCATGCTCTAAATCAAACAGCACAATAATGATAAATAACATGCAATAGAGCTTTACTTCATAATAAGAGAAAAAACTTTATTAAAGTTTCTACCTTTCCTTTGGCTATAGCCCTTTGCAACCAAACATACTTTGAATCTTGCTGCTTGAATCTCTAGGATTCCTTCTTTCTTCTTGAAGATTCATTTACACCTAACAATTAATATTTTAACTCTATGATGGTTTTATATGCTTTCATGTCTGATTTTTATGAAGAGATTCAATTTTCTCACTTATAGTAATAGACCATTATATAGACTCACTACTAGTGATGGTCTTCGGATAACTAATAGGATCCTAAATCTTAATAAACTTTACCATAGATCATGCAAAAAGATCAAATCTGCATATCCATATCTTTGAGGGGGTCTAGTTTGCCTCCTTGATCTACCAGTGGCTATGATGTATTGCTGTTCCTGTTGAACATCACTCTCACCAACAATCTTAAACTCATCATCCTAAACTGGCTAAACTGAAGTATCATCCTATGATGGATGAATTGAAAGTCTAACCTCAAGCTTCACCTGTTCATCAACATCATGATCTTTATTTGTGGCAACTGACTCATTTCTCGAATGAAGCATAATCTTTTCATCAAAGATAACATCTCTATTAATTATAAATTTATGAGGACTAAGCTCGACACATTGCAATTTGTAGCCTTTTATCCCAAACTAATAACCAAGGAAGATATATTTCTATACTCTTTTTCTAAGTTTATTATCACTAACATGTACATAAGCAAGACAACCAAATATCGTTAAAACAGAACAACCAGTAGGTGTACTAGGCCATACTTCAATAGAGGTCTGTAACTTAATAATAGTGGATGGAAACCTATTTACCCAATATTAGGCCATATTAATAGCTTCGATCTAAAATTCCTGAGGTAAACTTGATTGAGAAAGCATGCACCATGCTCTCTCTAAAAAATTTCTATTTATGCATTCTATAACACCATTCTACTATGGTATTTTTCTAACTATGCAGTATCTCACAATGCCTTCAACCTCATAGAAATAATTAAACTGATCCTGATAAAACTCCATACCATTATCAATTCTCAAGCTCTTGATCTTCTTGCTGGATGATTTTTCAACAAATGCTTTCCACTTCTTAAAAGTGGGAAAGACTTCGTTCTTATGCTTCAAAAGGTATACCCAAACACTACAAGAAATAGAAGTTTTGCCGACGCAATATTTATCTATGCAAAATTTTACATAGGTAAAGAAGATAAATAGCTGTGCAAAAAGATAAACGTCGATAAAATTGGCATAATTAGCTACGCTATAAATTAAATGTTACAAAATATAATTAGCCACGTAAAAGTAGCATCGATATTTAAATAATAGCATTGATAATGGGTAGTCTTAATTTTTTAATATTTGATAAATATTTATCGATGATAAATTAGCATAGGTAATAAGACTAATTACCCACGTTAAATTCTTCCGTAGGTAATTAGGCTTATTGCCTATGTTTATTTAATATTGGCAAATATTTTTTTTATTAATTTTTTTTATTTTTATAAATTATTTATCGATGCTAAGCTAACGTAGGTAATAAGGCCAATTGCCTATACTTAACTATTACGTAGGCAATTAGCCTTATTTCCTACACTAAACTGACGTCGGCAAATATTTTTTTTTATTTTTTTATTTTTATAAATAATTTATCGATGATAAGTTAGCATAGGTAATAAGACTAATTATTCTTACTTAATTCTTTCGTAGGTAATTAGGTTATTGCCGATGCATATTAACATCGACAAATATTTTTTTTTTGATTAATTTTTTTTATTTTTATAAATAATTTACCGATGCTAGATTAACGTAGGCAATAAAGTCAATTGCCTACTGTTAGACTTTACATAGGTAATTAATTTTATTTTTTATGATAAATTAATGCCAAAAAATATTTTTTTATTAGTTTTCTTATTTTTATAAATAATTTATCGATGATAACTTAATGTAGGTAATAAGGCTAATTACCCATGCTTAATTCTTTCATAGGTAATTAGGCTTATTGCCAATGCTTATTTAACGTTGGTAAATATTTTTTTTAATAATTTATTTTATTTTTATAAATAATTTATCGATGCTAAACTAACGTAGGCAATAAGGCCAATTGCCTACAGTTAAATCTTACGCAGGTAATTAGCCTTATTTTTTATGCTAAATTAACATTGATAAATATTTTTATTTTTTATTAATTTTTTTATTTTTATAAATAATTTATCGATGATAAATTAGCATAGGTAATAAGGCTAATTATCCATGATTAATTATTTTGTAGGTAATTAGGTATTTTAGATGTTTATTAAACATCTACAAAGATTTTTTTATTAATTTTTTTATTTTTATAAATAATTTATCGATGCTACATTAAGGTAGGGAATAAGGCCAATTACCTATGATTAGATTTTATATAGGTAATTAGTTTTATTTTCTATGATAAAATTAACATCAAAAAATATTTTTTTATTAATTTTTTTTATAAATAATTTACTAATGATAAGTTAGCGTAGGTAATAAGGCTAATTATCCATGCTTAATTCTTTCGTAGATAATTAGGCTTATTGCCGACGCTTATTTAATGTCGAAAAATATTTTTTTTTGATTATTTTTTTTATTTTTATAAATAATTTATCGATGCTAAACTAACATAGGTAATAAGGCCAATTGCCTATGGTTAAATCTTACGTAGGTAATTAGCCTTATTTTCTATGCTAAATTAGAGTCGACAAATATTTTTTTATTATTTTTTTTATTTTTATAAATAATCTATCGATGATAAATTAATATAGATAATAAAACTAATTATAATTAATTTTTATAGGTAATTTTCTTATTTGTAGCATTCATTATCTATGCAATTAAGAGCGTAGGCAAATATTGAGTCATTTTAATAATATTTTTTTATAAATAATTTATTAGTATAATTTTAGAATTTAAAATTTATCTTCATTATTTATTATCTAAATAATTATTATTAAATTATCATTACAAAAGTTTACCTCGATCATGTTGCCCTAGCTATATCGATCAACAAAATTTGATTTCGATGGCCATAAATGACAATCTGATGATCTGATAGATAGAGATCACTGATAAATTCAAAAATTTATAAAGATAATCTTAGTGATATTTATAGTATACTATCAAAATTTTATCTCAATCGGACATCATTATCATAATTAATTTAGCATGGAATGATTTCAGCCGTTAAATAAAAAACCAGTGATCAAAAGGCCAAACTTGTCCGATTATAAATTTTTTTTTTAGATTAATGATCTTTGCTAATACTTTGATTGCTTGTACATTGATGATCATAAAATTCAAACTGCATATATATGAACAATCCAAAATTTTATATCTCTTGATACTAATTTTTGAGATCGCTAGGTAAATATACTTATGTTTTTATAAAATCAGCTTAACGTGGATGATTCATATACGTGCGGTTTAAATTTTATGATCACGATCATATAAATGATGAAAGTATTAGCAAAGATTATAGTTCTCAAAAAATCATCTAAATTGGATGCCATTTTGCTTTTTGATCACTCATTTTTTATTTAATGACCGAAATCATTCCTTACTAAATAAGCATGATAATGATGTTCAATTGAAGTAAAATTTTAATAGTATGTTATAAATATCATCAAGATCAATGCTGCAAGTTTTTGGATCCATTAGTGATTTTTATTTATCAGATCATCATACAGTCATTCTTGATCGTCGAGATAAATTTTATTGATCGACATAGCTAGGGTAACCTGATCAAGATAGACTTTTATAATGATAATCTAATAATAATTATTTAGATAACAAATGATGAAGATGAGCTTTAAATTTAATAATTATATCCATAAATTATTTATAAAAATATAAAAGCTAATTTAAAAATCAATGAAAGGTAATTAAGTTATTACCGATGTAAAATAATTATCAAAAAATAAACTTTTAGTGACGTAAGAAAATGTCGACAAATAGAATAATTACCTATGTTAAAGGTTAACGTAGGAAATTTACTTATTTCTGATGTTTAGTTTTCATCAAAAATTATTTTTTAATTTTTTTAATTTTTTAATTTTTATATTTTAATTATATATTTTGTAAATCTAATTTTAATTTTAAATAAACTTTTTGCGATGTTTACTTATCGTTGGTAAATGATTATGTTGCGATGAAAATATTACGTCGATAATAATTTTTATTAAATATTTTAATTTTTATTAAACTTTTTTCAACGTTTCATCGACGTCAGTAATAATTTTATTACCTACATTTTTCTTAAACATAGCTAAGTTCAGATTTGCCGACGTTATTTTACATCAGTAAAATATTAATTTTTTATTAAATATTTTTTAATATTTTTTTCATCGATAATTAGTATTACCGACGTAAATTTGCATCGATAATTTTTTTAAAAAATTTACCATCCCACCCTCCGTGTGTTTCGTCTCCCTCCCCTGCCCTCCTATTTCCCCCATCCAAATCCTCTCCACCAGCTACCTCCTTTTTCCTCCTTCTCTCTTTCAATCTCTCTCGCCATCGGTGGTCTCCGCCTCCACCTCTGTCGCTACCATCACCGCCTTTGCCATCGTCGCCTCTATCGCCGTCGCGATGCTATCGTGCCACCATCCCAGAAAAGGTAAAACCCTTTTTTTTTTGCTTTTGCATCCTCAGGGAAGGGAGGGGGTGGGATTGGTTGCCTAAGAATGGAGGTAAGAGAGGTGGAGGAGTGGGGTGGGGCGGAGGGGAGCCACAGGCCGAGGGTGGGGCTGGGGCCGGGGTTGGGGTGTGGAGGTAGAGGTGGCGGTGGCGACAGGTATCCTAGGGGTGGTGCAGGGGCGGAGAGGAGGGAGGCGCGGACGGAGGGGAAGGAGGGCACGGTTGGCAATGATGACCGATGGTGGGATCCAGATGAGTTATGGGGGTGGCGATGGTGATGATGCGATGGATACCGAGGGATGGCTTGGAGGCGGAGGGGAGGGAGGCACGGACGGAGAGGGGGGGGGCGTCGGGGGCGGTGGTTATGGTGGGTGGGGGGCGCAGGGGCGGTAGTGACTGTGGGAGGGAGCGTAGCTAGAGGGTGGTGGTGACGGTGGGAGGGGGCCGTAGGCGTCGGAGGGGGGAGGAAGGGAGGAAGGGGGGTTTTTTTAATAATTTATTTATTTATTTATTATGCTTGATGCAACAGTAGATAATAATTTGTAGCATTTCTATTGAGGGTAATGAGATTCTGTCTCTTAATTGGGATTGAATTAGACTAATAATTTCTTATAAAAAATTTTTTATTTTGTTTTAATGATCATTCTTTTTACCACTCCCCTTAGATTACTCTGCAGTATCGAATTGCTAATATTTTTCATGAATCATATGAGGAACACACCTCTCCATACATCAACGGTATGATCCTTCTAAAGGTATCTATGTTTTTACTTCAACAATAATATGATAAATCATCATTTCTAAAAGAAAAAGCTATTATAATTAAATTATCAATGTCATAACATAAATCAACCATAATATAATAGAATAATTGGAATACATTATTATTCATACAATCATATATTAGAAATAAAAATAACAAATAATAGCCATTATTAATATTACTTAATAAATCTTATGAGGAGATAATGGCTAAATAATAACTACTATATCAATGCTAGTAATGTATATACGTAATGTAGTAGAGACTGTCAAAGTCATTATAATAGCAGTTTTATTATAATGACTAATTTAAATCATTGGAAAACCTCCCATGTCTCCATGCGTAACATGAGGGGCATTTTGGCATTTGGCATAGTTAGATAGGGATATTTGATTAATAGTCAAACAATGCATAACCACGAGTAGTTTCTAGAACAATTAACTTCAAAAAAATTTAAAATAATATAAACCCAATATGGGGAGGGAGTGGGGGAGAGAGATAGGAAAACATGCTAGAGAGAGAGAGGGAGGAGGAAGGAGGGAGAGATGTGCGGTGCCAACTTCAAGGTCGACGCCTATTCTAGGATTAACAGCATGCCGTGGATCAGCAGCGCCACCAACTGCACCATCTAGGATGAATCCATGTTGTAGCTTTCTACTCTTGGCAACAACAAGAGACCAATTCCAATCCTCTCTTAGTCCGTCTTTCTTCTGCTTCTCTAGTTTCTGTTTCATCTTCTTTGTTTAAATGGGTTTCAAGTTTCCTTTGCAGTCTACCTACCATGGTGGTGCTCGTCCATTGCGAATGGACAAAGGTGTATAGGTGTCTGGTTGTATATTTAGTGTCTTATCTTTTATATATATGGATAAAAAATTGACTACTAAGGCCAGTTATTGACTCATCTCTAGTTATAATCTCTCTCTCTCTATCCTTTCACTGCCAGTAGATTGATCAAAGTTCCCAGCATGTGGGTGAACGTGTGTGGCCTTGTGTGTTAGGATAGGTACAATTGTTTCAGCAAAAAAAATAATTAGTTTTTAAAAAAGAAGAAAAAGACTACTACATTTGGTTAGTCTTAGTCTTTTTTGTACTATTTAAGGTATCATTGCATCAACACCTTAAACAGTAGTTTTTGTAATCCAATTAATGCTGTCCAGTTTACAATTCATTTCATAATTAGCAGACTAATTCACAAGCTAGCTAGTTAGTTTCTTGGCATCTGCCAGAGTACTCCATTATTTTTATCAAGCTCTTGAGTTTCTATTATTGATGTTTGTCTTGGAACATACATTTCTATTCCTTACACTATCCTTCATTTGTCATAGTTTTCTTTAGGAGTTAATTTTATTAAGTATTTCTCTCTGATGCTCTTTTTAATGGTAGATCTAGATTGTTAAGACTATATTCATGATTATTTGCTTTTAATTATTAGTTATATAAATAAATTTTTTTATTTATGAAATTTATTACATAAAATATGAAAAACATCCATATTTTAGAAGAAACTCTATGAAAATATAGAGTTATCTCTTTTTGATAAATTAGGATACCATTTCTAAATGTATATTCAGAGGTGGACCCAAAATTGCATGCATTAAGCCTTAGATTCCCGTTCAAGAGTCGATCTCGATCAAGATCGACTCTTGGATGCCCCAATTTTGAGCATTTTAGAAAAAAATTAATCTTATTATTATTATTAATCGATATTTTATTTCGTTATGTGGTGTTCAGTAGTTATCTCTCATATGTTCTTCGGATATATATTGGATAGGATGCATAGGCACCGTATTTATATCGTATACTTGGAGAACCATGAGAAGATGCTGCCAAAATTTTCATAATAATGAAATAAAATATCGACTAATAACAATAATAAGATTATTCTATTCTAAAAGGGATAGGGTCATACCTGTTAGAAATGGATAGGATTATACATTCTTAAAATCTTACTAATAATACGTACTTTAATGGTGAACACTTTTCATGGATAGATGAAAAATATCAATAAGAGTTGGATGAATGCTCGCTCTATCAATTTACTTGAATATCGATAAGGTATTAGGGATTTTATAATATTTGCACATTCAAGAGTCGATGATCCCAATAGAATCAAATATCCTTGTCGGAGATGTCATAACAATTACTTTCAGCCTACAGATACAGCATTAGAGCACTTGTTGAATTATGGTATGGATAGAAAGTATACTATTTGGGATTTGCATAGAGAAAGTAGACCTACTAACATAAGAGACCAACATACAGATCAACAGAAAGAACCAATTGGCATCAATGAGATGTTAGATGATTTATATGAAGGGGCATATTTTGATAATTTTTCAGAGAGTATAGATAATACAAATGATGGATAGTTTGAAAAACTCATGAGAGATGCCAAGGAGCCATTGTATCCAAATTATAAGAAGTTCTTAATACTTGAGTACTTGATAAAACTGCTCCACGATAAAACCATGTTTGGTTGGAGTCAAAAGTCGTTTGACTTTATATTGAACTTAATCAAGGAGGCATTATCGGATGGTGAAAAATTTTTAAAATCATATTCAGAGGCAAAAAAGTATATGCGTGAACTTGGACTGGATTATACACCAATACATGCATGCAAGAATGATTGTGCATTATTTTATAAAGAGCATCAAGACTTGGATTGTTGTCCAGAATGTGGTGAGTCAAGGTATATTGAAGATTCTGAAAGAGGTAAGAAGCGACCTTACAAGATTTTAAAATATTTTTCATTAACACCAAGGCTTTAGAGACTTTATCAATCATCGAAGACCATTGAGATGATGAGATGGCATCATGAGATCCAGCAGACTCTATAGTTTGAAGAAAATTTGATAAACAATATCTTCAATTTGCTAGTAACCCATGCAGCATTCGTCTTGGCCTAGCATCTAATGGTTTCAATCCATTCGAGAGCATGAGCAATGCTTATAGTATGTGGTCAGTTATGCTAATGCCGTATAATATTGCACCATAAAATATATATGAAAAGGTTATTTTTATTTTCATCATTGCTTATTTCTGGACTTAGAGCTCCTGGTAATGAGATGATATTTATCTACGATCCTTAATCGATGAATTGAGAGAACTTTGGGAGATTGGTGTTGAAACATATGATTCAGTTAGTAAAAGAAATTTTTGATTGCATGCGATGATAATATGGATAATTAATGATTTTTTGGTATATGGCAATCTACTTGGATGGAGCATAAAAGGTTATTTGGCATGTCCAATTTCCAATAGTGATAGCAACTTCGTTGGACTGAAGCATGGAAGAAAAATTGTCTATATGGGTTATCGCAAGTTTATACCATCTAATTATTCTTGGAGAACCCGTCAGAATCGATACTTTAATGAAAAGTCAGAGATGCATGGGCCACCTTGTATGATAAGCGGAGATGACATATTGGCACAACTAGAGGCCATTTGCAGTGTTAAATTTGGTAAAATTTTTGAGAGTCACAAGCAAAAGCGTAATGAATCAGAGTTGAACTAGATGAAGCAGAGCATGTTTTTTGAATTATCTTATTGGCAACATATCCTACATCATCATAATTTGGATATCATGTACATTAAGAAGAATATTAGTGATAATATTATCGGGATACTTCTTAACATCAAGAAAAAAATAAAAGATAATCCGAATTCTTGGCTAGACCTAAAAAGAATGGGAATACGGTATGAGTTGCACTTGATGCTCCATGATGGTGGAAAATTCTTAATGCCAACTGCAAGTTATACATTGCATGGAGATGAGAAAAGAAATTTCTATGAGTGGTTAAAAACCATAAAATTTTCTGATGGCTTTGCCTCCAACATTTCAA
>QRFJ01000401.1:1695054-1730709 GCA_006176705.1 Cocos nucifera
ATTAGAATTCAAACCAAACTCAAATATGCTTCTAGCCATTCGATCAACCCTAGATTGTCGTTCAATCGAGCTTGATTAAGTCCTGAATGACCTCGCCCATCCAATCACGTAGTTAGTCTACAGAACCTCCATGGACCGCATGAAACACCTGCAAAATGCGGGCTTGGCCTATATGGACCACGTGAAATCGGGGAATGCCCCTGGTGCATCAGCATGGGCTCACTCGACCGGCCCACGCACATCAGCGCACATGCGTTGGACCGCAGCCACACTGGCATGCGCCCACTTGGGCCTCGCACCCGCACTAGGCCATGCGTGCCCGCCTAAGCCACACGCCTGTACTGGACCATGTGTCTACATGGGCCTACTAGGCTGTTGGCACCTGAGCCGTGCTAGCTAGCTGGCCGAGCTTGCCCAACCTCTTCTTTCTTTTTTTTATGGTCTTTTTGCTTAGAACTTTTTCTGCGCTTTTTGGGTCTTAGACTCTTCTTGTAAATAAATTAGGCTCCACCATCCAATATCTTACTCGAGAGTAATTCACCACAATCACCTCCTAGCCTTTACTCCATTTAAGTTTTATTTTTTTCCTCAATCGTGAGTTCCCTTTCGGTCTTTGATTTTATTGGGCAACCAGCCTATTTAAGAAAGAAGGAGATCAATAGGGATGTGATGTAGAAATGTGACCAGTTGTGCTTTTCCAGTGCAAACATGGAATTGCAGTTGTCAATAACAGTTCTACATTTTAAGAACTTCGAAAATCTCTGTTTTAGACTATTGTAAAAATTCAGATGGTTCTGCTGTTGATGAGGGGATTTCAAATCTAGAGAAAGAAACGAGAGAATGCACCTGAAATCTAAATTATTTCATATGTAAGTAATTTTCCTTGCATCCAGCAAAAGTTAAGAGATGTAGATGATGAATGAGTAAAAACCAAGGGATAGATATTGTAGTTTTCTGATGAACAATATATTTTATTTATGAGTTTGATGTAGTCATTTGTTTTGTGTTTTACTTTGTTTACTAGTTTTGGTGTATTTGGCGTAAGTTACCAATAATTGTTTTGGTGTATTTCGCATGTATTGTTCATATCCAATTATTTGGCTAAGTTGGTTATTTCTTCTTTAAGAACTTCTCATGGGGATCAGGTTACCAATAATTCTGCAACTTTTGGAGAAAAATTCAATAGAAGGAGCTTTTTCAATAAACCCGCATCTAAGATACATTTAGCTACCTGTTTTTGCCACAAAACTTTCTCCAATGTCCTTCCCCGTCTTAAGAAAGGAGAGGTAGTCCTAACCCCATTACGTCCTAACTTGCTCTTTGTATCAACTCATCCTGCTAGCAATATTAGTTTGCAAATGGACCTAACAAATCTCTTCCGCTAGATATTTGATCAAGCCGGTCAATCAATATCCAAGTCTATGACTTTGGCTCCATGCTTCCTCCATGCCGAACGGCAGGATCTTTCTACGTGGATTTTTTGTGTGTGATACTTCAAATCATTGTGCTTTCATTGCCCGCAAACAAAATCAATTCGATTTTCGAGCGATTCAATGTCGATTTATTTAATTTGCTGGCTCATGTTTTTCACTTTTTTTTTTTTTTTGGATGAAAAGGGACCCGGTAAGACCACCCGGCCTTTATTAAGGAATAAAGAAAAAAATAAAATAATACATGGTGAAGATGCTGCGACGCCAAGGAAAGGAGGTGCAGAGAGGTCACTATTCATTTACGGTTCCCACAAAAAGGGAAAAAAAATTCACCAAACTAGAGTAGTTGTTACAAGGTTCATCTATGGGACGGCAATTTTTTTGATCTTGTGACAGGATCCAAGCAAAGAAGATCCAAGAAGTTGGATGACTGCAATGGGTGCCGGCATGCACTAATCAATTTTTTTAGCGTAGATGACTAAGCAACCGCGCGCCGGCAGAGATGAGGATATATCTAGATGTTCGTTACCGTAGCTTTCAGCATTCACTCTAGTTGACATACCTAACTTGAGCATGGCTTCCTACTCCCAACCCAAGCTACCCCTCCTGCATCTCCTGCTCCTCCTGTCATGTATTGCAATCTCCTCTCCTCTCGACGATGATCGCCGGGCCTACATCATCCACATGGATCCATCGGCGATGCCGGCCCCCTTCTCCACGCATGAAAGCTGGCACACTTCGATCCTGTCATCCCTCCCCTCGCCGCCCGGAACCACTCCCCCCGACCATCTCTACACTTACAACCATGTCATGCATGGCTTCAGCGCTGTGCTCTCATCGGCCCACGTCGAACACCTCGCTAGAATTCCTGGGCATGTCGCCATCCACCCTGATTCCTACGGCCGGCTCCACACCACCCGCACCCCAAAGTTCCTAGGCCTCAACAGACACTTGGGCCTGTGGCCCATGTCCAACTTCGGGGATGACATGATCATCGGCATCATCGACACCGGAATTTGGCCCGAGAGCGATAGCTTCGACGATAAGGGGATGCCACCCATCCCTGAGCGGTGGAAGGGGACCTGCGAGACTGGAACCAAGTTCGATTCCTCAGACTGTAATCGAAAGCTCATCGGTGCGCGCTCCTTCAGCAAGGGACTAAAGCAGCGGGGACTAAACGTGTCCAAGACTTGGGACTACGACTCGCCGAGGGACTTCTTCGGACATGGGACGCACACCTCGTCAACCGCTGCCGGTGCCAGGTCCACAGGAGCAGAATATTTCGAGTATGCGAAGGGCAATGCGATCGGTATTGCCCCAATGGCCAGGTTAGCCATGTACAAAGTCCTGTTCGCGGCCGATACGTTCGAGTCGGCGGCCACCGATGTGCTGGCTGGCATGGACCAAGCCATTGCTGACGGTGTCGATCTCATGTCGCTCTCTCTCGGGTTCCCCCAGACTCCGTACTATAGCAATGTGATCGCACTCGGAGCGTTCGCCGCAATGGAGAGAGGGATCTTCGTGTCATGCTCCGCAGGCAATAGTGGTCCTGAAGGCTACACTATATTCAACGGGGCACCGTGGATCACCACAGTCGGTGCCGGGACCATCGACAGAGACTACGTTGCCTCGATAACACTCGGACAAGACTTCGCAACTATTCGAGGGAACTCGTTCTATCCGGTGAGCTTGTATATCTCCGGCGTACCGCTATACCACGGCCTAGGCGATGCCGGTAAGGAGAACTGCCGCCGTTCATCGCTTGATGCCAAAGAAGTCAATGGAACGATTGTTTTCTGCTCGTATAACATCGATAATGATGTCAAGGAACAGATGGATGAGGTTCTAAGGAGCGGCGCCAAGGGCGCGATCATCGCCACCGATCAGTGGCCTTTCATGTGGCTCACGGACTTCACTGAGCCATTGGTCGTCGTAGCACCCGGGGATGAGAAGGTGATCAAGGCCTACGTAGCGAAGACCAAGGGTCAGAACCTGACGGTGGACATCGTATACCAATTGACGGAGGTGGGCACCACGCCGGCACCGCAGGTGGCCGACTTCTCGTCACGCGGACCCTACGCCATTAGTCCGGAGATACTGAAGCCCGATATCCTAGCCCCTGGCGTGAACGTTTTGGCTGCATGGGCTCGGGGGCCTTTCTCCGCGATGACGTCGGTTGGCCAACAACCTCTGATCTCGGACTACTTACTGCTCTCTGGAACTTCCATGTCTTCACCGCATGTCGTCGGGGTGGCGGCGTTGCTGAGATCATTGCACAGAGAATGGAGCCCTGCAGCAATTCGTTCGGCGATCATGACAACAGCCAATGTGCTTGACAACACGCACCAAACTATCACCGATCTGGAAACCGGTTTACCAGCGACACCGCTAGATTTTGGAGCAGGACATATAAATCCTAACAAGGCGATGGACCCTGGTCTCATCTATGACATAGGTTTCCAAGACTACGTCGATTTCCTCTGTGGACTGAACTACTCGAGCTCGGAAATCAGAATTATAACTAGGAGAAATGATTATACTTGTCAGGCTAATCTTGACCTCAACTACCCTTCATTCATCGTCATCTCCTGACCGAAAGGCCAGCATCGCTCGACGGAGCTTCAAGAGGGTACTGACGAGCGTCATGGATGGACCATCAACTTACCGCGTGGTGGTGGCAGCCCCTGTGGGCATGAGGGTGGTAGTTGAAGCCTCAAACACTAAATTTTGATGGGAAATATAGCAAGCAAAAGTTTTCCGTCAGCGTGGAGGTTGAAGTAGGAAGTAGCAGACAAGGAAGCTATGGATTTCTCAGCTGGTCTGAGATCGGAGGAAAGCACGCGGTCCGGAGTCCCATAGTGTTTGCCTTTGCTTCCTCGGCCAAGTAATGGTTCACTGTCAAGCATCGATCATCAGCAGTACCATCTTGCGACTGAAAATTTGCAAGGTGCTACAAGTAATCCTATATACCAAAATAATACTCAACCACCTTCTGAATATAATTTTATTATAATAAAAATAATTTGCTTGTGTGTCAATTCCTATGAATCTATGCACCCAAAATTTTTTTGCTGCACTCAAATCCATCATCTCAAATGTACTATTAAGCTGAACTTTTAACTTCTTATAGATATATTCTTTGCTACAGTAAGTATATCATCAACATAGAGCAATAAATAAATAAAAGAACTATCTAAAAGTCTCTTATGATAAACACAACTATCATAATCACTCCAAGAGTAATCATGCTTAAGCATAAATATATCAAACTACTTATATCATTATCTCAAAGAAGCTTCAAATCATACAATAATTTTCTCAATAAGCAAATATAGTTCTCCTTACCATGAACAACAAATCTCTTAGGTTATTGTATATAAATTTATTCCTTAAACTCACCATGCAAGAAAGTTATCTTGACATCAAGCTGCTCATGCTCTAAATCAAACAGCACAATAATGATAAATAACATGCAATAGAGCTTTACTTCATAATAAGAGAAAAAACTTTATTAAAGTTTCTACCTTTCCTTTGGCTATAGCCCTTTGCAACCAAACATACTTTGAATCTTGCTGCTTGAATCTCTAGGATTCCTTCTTTCTTCTTGAAGATTCATTTACACCTAACAATTAATATTTTAACTCTATGATGGTTTTATATGCTTTCATGTCTGATTTTTATGAAGAGATTCAATTTTCTCACTTATAGTAATAGACCATTATATAGACTCACTACTAGTGATGGTCTTCGGATAACTAATAGGATCCTAAATCTTAATAAACTTTACCATAGATCATGCAAAAAGATCAAATCTGCATATCCATATCTTTGAGGGGGTCTAGTTTGCCTCCTTGATCTACCAGTGGCTATGATGTATTGCTGTTCCTGTTGAACATCACTCTCACCAACAATCTTAAACTCATCATCCTAAACTGGCTAAACTGAAGTATCATCCTATGATGGATGAATTGAAAGTCTAACCTCAAGCTTCACCTGTTCATCAACATCATGATCTTTATTTGTGGCAACTGACTCATTTCTCGAATGAAGCATAATCTTTTCATCAAAGATAACATCTCTATTAATTATAAATTTATGAGGACTAAGCTCGACACATTGCAATTTGTAGCCTTTTATCCCAAACTAATAACCAAGGAAGATATATTTCTATACTCTTTTTCTAAGTTTATTATCACTAACATGTACATAAGCAAGACAACCAAATATCGTTAAAACAGAACAACCAGTAGGTGTACTAGGCCATACTTCAATAGAGGTCTGTAACTTAATAATAGTGGATGGAAACCTATTTACCCAATATTAGGCCATATTAATAGCTTCGATCTAAAATTCCTGAGGTAAACTTGATTGAGAAAGCATGCACCATGCTCTCTCTAAAAAATTTCTATTTATGCATTCTATAACACCATTCTACTATGGTATTTTTCTAACTATGCAGTATCTCACAATGCCTTCAACCTCATAGAAATAATTAAACTGATCCTGATAAAACTCCATACCATTATCAATTCTCAAGCTCTTGATCTTCTTGCTGGATGATTTTTCAACAAATGCTTTCCACTTCTTAAAAGTGGGAAAGACTTCGTTCTTATGCTTCAAAAGGTATACCCAAACACTACAAGAAATAGAAGTTTTGCCGACGCAATATTTATCTATGCAAAATTTTACATAGGTAAAGAAGATAAATAGCTGTGCAAAAAGATAAACGTCGATAAAATTGGCATAATTAGCTACGCTATAAATTAAATGTTACAAAATATAATTAGCCACGTAAAAGTAGCATCGATATTTAAATAATAGCATTGATAATGGGTAGTCTTAATTTTTTAATATTTGATAAATATTTATCGATGATAAATTAGCATAGGTAATAAGACTAATTACCCACGTTAAATTCTTCCGTAGGTAATTAGGCTTATTGCCTATGTTTATTTAATATTGGCAAATATTTTTTTTATTAATTTTTTTTATTTTTATAAATTATTTATCGATGCTAAGCTAACGTAGGTAATAAGGCCAATTGCCTATACTTAACTATTACGTAGGCAATTAGCCTTATTTCCTACACTAAACTGACGTCGGCAAATATTTTTTTTTATTTTTTTATTTTTATAAATAATTTATCGATGATAAGTTAGCATAGGTAATAAGACTAATTATTCTTACTTAATTCTTTCGTAGGTAATTAGGTTATTGCCGATGCATATTAACATCGACAAATATTTTTTTTTTGATTAATTTTTTTTATTTTTATAAATAATTTACCGATGCTAGATTAACGTAGGCAATAAAGTCAATTGCCTACTGTTAGACTTTACATAGGTAATTAATTTTATTTTTTATGATAAATTAATGCCAAAAAATATTTTTTTATTAGTTTTCTTATTTTTATAAATAATTTATCGATGATAACTTAATGTAGGTAATAAGGCTAATTACCCATGCTTAATTCTTTCATAGGTAATTAGGCTTATTGCCAATGCTTATTTAACGTTGGTAAATATTTTTTTTAATAATTTATTTTATTTTTATAAATAATTTATCGATGCTAAACTAACGTAGGCAATAAGGCCAATTGCCTACAGTTAAATCTTACGCAGGTAATTAGCCTTATTTTTTATGCTAAATTAACATTGATAAATATTTTTATTTTTTATTAATTTTTTTATTTTTATAAATAATTTATCGATGATAAATTAGCATAGGTAATAAGGCTAATTATCCATGATTAATTATTTTGTAGGTAATTAGGTATTTTAGATGTTTATTAAACATCTACAAAGATTTTTTTATTAATTTTTTTATTTTTATAAATAATTTATCGATGCTACATTAAGGTAGGGAATAAGGCCAATTACCTATGATTAGATTTTATATAGGTAATTAGTTTTATTTTCTATGATAAAATTAACATCAAAAAATATTTTTTTATTAATTTTTTTTATAAATAATTTACTAATGATAAGTTAGCGTAGGTAATAAGGCTAATTATCCATGCTTAATTCTTTCGTAGATAATTAGGCTTATTGCCGACGCTTATTTAATGTCGAAAAATATTTTTTTTTGATTATTTTTTTTATTTTTATAAATAATTTATCGATGCTAAACTAACATAGGTAATAAGGCCAATTGCCTATGGTTAAATCTTACGTAGGTAATTAGCCTTATTTTCTATGCTAAATTAGAGTCGACAAATATTTTTTTATTATTTTTTTTATTTTTATAAATAATCTATCGATGATAAATTAATATAGATAATAAAACTAATTATAATTAATTTTTATAGGTAATTTTCTTATTTGTAGCATTCATTATCTATGCAATTAAGAGCGTAGGCAAATATTGAGTCATTTTAATAATATTTTTTTATAAATAATTTATTAGTATAATTTTAGAATTTAAAATTTATCTTCATTATTTATTATCTAAATAATTATTATTAAATTATCATTACAAAAGTTTACCTCGATCATGTTGCCCTAGCTATATCGATCAACAAAATTTGATTTCGATGGCCATAAATGACAATCTGATGATCTGATAGATAGAGATCACTGATAAATTCAAAAATTTATAAAGATAATCTTAGTGATATTTATAGTATACTATCAAAATTTTATCTCAATCGGACATCATTATCATAATTAATTTAGCATGGAATGATTTCAGCCGTTAAATAAAAAACCAGTGATCAAAAGGCCAAACTTGTCCGATTATAAATTTTTTTTTTAGATTAATGATCTTTGCTAATACTTTGATTGCTTGTACATTGATGATCATAAAATTCAAACTGCATATATATGAACAATCCAAAATTTTATATCTCTTGATACTAATTTTTGAGATCGCTAGGTAAATATACTTATGTTTTTATAAAATCAGCTTAACGTGGATGATTCATATACGTGCGGTTTAAATTTTATGATCACGATCATATAAATGATGAAAGTATTAGCAAAGATTATAGTTCTCAAAAAATCATCTAAATTGGATGCCATTTTGCTTTTTGATCACTCATTTTTTATTTAATGACCGAAATCATTCCTTACTAAATAAGCATGATAATGATGTTCAATTGAAGTAAAATTTTAATAGTATGTTATAAATATCATCAAGATCAATGCTGCAAGTTTTTGGATCCATTAGTGATTTTTATTTATCAGATCATCATACAGTCATTCTTGATCGTCGAGATAAATTTTATTGATCGACATAGCTAGGGTAACCTGATCAAGATAGACTTTTATAATGATAATCTAATAATAATTATTTAGATAACAAATGATGAAGATGAGCTTTAAATTTAATAATTATATCCATAAATTATTTATAAAAATATAAAAGCTAATTTAAAAATCAATGAAAGGTAATTAAGTTATTACCGATGTAAAATAATTATCAAAAAATAAACTTTTAGTGACGTAAGAAAATGTCGACAAATAGAATAATTACCTATGTTAAAGGTTAACGTAGGAAATTTACTTATTTCTGATGTTTAGTTTTCATCAAAAATTATTTTTTAATTTTTTTAATTTTTTAATTTTTATATTTTAATTATATATTTTGTAAATCTAATTTTAATTTTAAATAAACTTTTTGCGATGTTTACTTATCGTTGGTAAATGATTATGTTGCGATGAAAATATTACGTCGATAATAATTTTTATTAAATATTTTAATTTTTATTAAACTTTTTTCAACGTTTCATCGACGTCAGTAATAATTTTATTACCTACATTTTTCTTAAACATAGCTAAGTTCAGATTTGCCGACGTTATTTTACATCAGTAAAATATTAATTTTTTATTAAATATTTTTTAATATTTTTTTCATCGATAATTAGTATTACCGACGTAAATTTGCATCGATAATTTTTTTAAAAAATTTACCATCCCACCCTCCGTGTGTTTCGTCTCCCTCCCCTGCCCTCCTATTTCCCCCATCCAAATCCTCTCCACCAGCTACCTCCTTTTTCCTCCTTCTCTCTTTCAATCTCTCTCGCCATCGGTGGTCTCCGCCTCCACCTCTGTCGCTACCATCACCGCCTTTGCCATCGTCGCCTCTATCGCCGTCGCGATGCTATCGTGCCACCATCCCAGAAAAGGTAAAACCCTTTTTTTTTTGCTTTTGCATCCTCAGGGAAGGGAGGGGGTGGGATTGGTTGCCTAAGAATGGAGGTAAGAGAGGTGGAGGAGTGGGGTGGGGCGGAGGGGAGCCACAGGCCGAGGGTGGGGCTGGGGCCGGGGTTGGGGTGTGGAGGTAGAGGTGGCGGTGGCGACAGGTATCCTAGGGGTGGTGCAGGGGCGGAGAGGAGGGAGGCGCGGACGGAGGGGAAGGAGGGCACGGTTGGCAATGATGACCGATGGTGGGATCCAGATGAGTTATGGGGGTGGCGATGGTGATGATGCGATGGATACCGAGGGATGGCTTGGAGGCGGAGGGGAGGGAGGCACGGACGGAGAGGAGGGGGCGTCGGGGGCGGTGGTTATGGTGGGTGGGGGGCGCAGGGGCGGTAGTGACTGTGGGAGGGAGCGTAGCTAGAGGGTGGTGGTGACGGTGGGAGGGGGCCGTAGGCGTCGGAGGGGGGAGGAAGGGAGGAAGGGGTTTTTTTAATAATTTATTTATTTATTTATTATGCTTGATGCAACAGTAGATAATAATTTGTAGCATTTCTATTGAGGGTAATGAGATTCTGTCTCTTAATTGGGATTGAATTAGACTAATAATTTCTTATAAAAAATTTTTTATTTTGTTTTAATGATCATTCTTTTTACCACTCCCCTTAGATTACTCTGCAGTATCGAATTGCTAATATTTTTCATGAATCATATGAGGAACACACCTCTCCATACATCAACGGTATGATCCTTCTAAAGGTATCTATGTTTTTACTTCAACAATAATATGATAAATCATCATTTCTAAAAGAAAAAGCTATTATAATTAAATTATCAATGTCATAACATAAATCAACCATAATATAATAGAATAATTGGAATACATTATTATTCATACAATCATATATTAGAAATAAAAATAACAAATAATAGCCATTATTAATATTACTTAATAAATCTTATGAGGAGATAATGGCTAAATAATAACTACTATATCAATGCTAGTAATGTATATACGTAATGTAGTAGAGACTGTCAAAGTCATTATAATAGCAGTTTTATTATAATGACTAATTTAAATCATTGGAAAACCTCCCATGTCTCCATGCGTAACATGAGGGGCATTTTGGCATTTGGCATAGTTAGATAGGGATATTTGATTAATAGTCAAACAATGCATAACCACGAGTAGTTTCTAGAACAATTAACTTCAAAAAAATTTAAAATAATATAAACCCAATATGGGGAGGGAGTGGGGGAGAGAGATAGGAAAACATGCTAGAGAGAGAGAGGGAGGAGGAAGGAGGGAGAGATGTGCGGTGCCAACTTCAAGGTCGACGCCTATTCTAGGATTAACAGCATGCCGTGGATCAGCAGCGCCACCAACTGCACCATCTAGGATGAATCCATGTTGTAGCTTTCTACTCTTGGCAACAACAAGAGACCAATTCCAATCCTCTCTTAGTCCGTCTTTCTTCTGCTTCTCTAGTTTCTGTTTCATCTTCTTTGTTTAAATGGGTTTCAAGTTTCCTTTGCAGTCTACCTACCATGGTGGTGCTCGTCCATTGCGAATGGACAAAGGTGTATAGGTGTCTGGTTGTATATTTAGTGTCTTATCTTTTATATATATGGATAAAAAATTGACTACTAAGGCCAGTTATTGACTCATCTCTAGTTATAATCTCTCTCTCTCTATCCTTTCACTGCCAGTAGATTGATCAAAGTTCCCAGCATGTGGGTGAACGTGTGTGGCCTTGTGTGTTAGGATAGGTACAATTGTTTCAGCAAAAAAAATAATTAGTTTTTAAAAAAGAAGAAAAAGACTACTACATTTGGTTAGTCTTAGTCTTTTTTGTACTATTTAAGGTATCATTGCATCAACACCTTAAACAGTAGTTTTTGTAATCCAATTAATGCTGTCCAGTTTACAATTCATTTCATAATTAGCAGACTAATTCACAAGCTAGCTAGTTAGTTTCTTGGCATCTGCCAGAGTACTCCATTATTTTTATCAAGCTCTTGAGTTTCTATTATTGATGTTTGTCTTGGAACATACATTTCTATTCCTTACACTATCCTTCATTTGTCATAGTTTTCTTTAGGAGTTAATTTTATTAAGTATTTCTCTCTGATGCTCTTTTTAATGGTAGATCTAGATTGTTAAGACTATATTCATGATTATTTGCTTTTAATTATTAGTTATATAAATAAATTTTTTTATTTATGAAATTTATTACATAAAATATGAAAAACATCCATATTTTAGAAGAAACTCTATGAAAATATAGAGTTATCTCTTTTTGATAAATTAGGATACCATTTCTAAATGTATATTCAGAGGTGGACCCAAAATTGCATGCATTAAGCCTTAGATTCCCGTTCAAGAGTCGATCTCGATCAAGATCGACTCTTGGATGCCCCAATTTTGAGCATTTTAGAAAAAAATTAATCTTATTATTATTATTAATCGATATTTTATTTCGTTATGTGGTGTTCAGTAGTTATCTCTCATATGTTCTTCGGATATATATTGGATAGGATGCATAGGCACCGTATTTATATCGTATACTTGGAGAACCATGAGAAGATGCTGCCAAAATTTTCATAATAATGAAATAAAATATCGACTAATAACAATAATAAGATTATTCTATTCTAAAAGGGATAGGGTCATACCTGTTAGAAATGGATAGGATTATACATTCTTAAAATCTTACTAATAATACGTACTTTAATGGTGAACACTTTTCATGGATAGATGAAAAATATCAATAAGAGTTGGATGAATGCTCGCTCTATCAATTTACTTGAATATCGATAAGGTATTAGGGATTTTATAATATTTGCACATTCAAGAGTCGATGATCCCAATAGAATCAAATATCCTTGTCGGAGATGTCATAACAATTACTTTCAGCCTACAGATACAGCATTAGAGCACTTGTTGAATTATGGTATGGATAGAAAGTATACTATTTGGGATTTGCATAGAGAAAGTAGACCTACTAACATAAGAGACCAACATACAGATCAACAGAAAGAACCAATTGGCATCAATGAGATGTTAGATGATTTATATGAAGGGGCATATTTTGATAATTTTTCAGAGAGTATAGATAATACAAATGATGGATAGTTTGAAAAACTCATGAGAGATGCCAAGGAGCCATTGTATCCAAATTATAAGAAGTTCTTAATACTTGAGTACTTGATAAAACTGCTCCACGATAAAACCATGTTTGGTTGGAGTCAAAAGTCGTTTGACTTTATATTGAACTTAATCAAGGAGGCATTATCGGATGGTGAAAAATTTTTAAAATCATATTCAGAGGCAAAAAAGTATATGCGTGAACTTGGACTGGATTATACACCAATACATGCATGCAAGAATGATTGTGCATTATTTTATAAAGAGCATCAAGACTTGGATTGTTGTCCAGAATGTGGTGAGTCAAGGTATATTGAAGATTCTGAAAGAGGTAAGAAGCGACCTTACAAGATTTTAAAATATTTTTCATTAACACCAAGGCTTTAGAGACTTTATCAATCATCGAAGACCATTGAGATGATGAGATGGCATCATGAGATCCAGCAGACTCTATAGTTTGAAGAAAATTTGATAAACAATATCTTCAATTTGCTAGTAACCCATGCAGCATTCGTCTTGGCCTAGCATCTAATGGTTTCAATCCATTCGAGAGCATGAGCAATGCTTATAGTATGTGGTCAGTTATGCTAATGCCGTATAATATTGCACCATAAAATATATATGAAAAGGTTATTTTTATTTTCATCATTGCTTATTTCTGGACTTAGAGCTCCTGGTAATGAGATGATATTTATCTACGATCCTTAATCGATGAATTGAGAGAACTTTGGGAGATTGGTGTTGAAACATATGATTCAGTTAGTAAAAGAAATTTTTGATTGCATGCGATGATAATATGGATAATTAATGATTTTTTGGTATATGGCAATCTACTTGGATGGAGCATAAAAGGTTATTTGGCATGTCCAATTTCCAATAGTGATAGCAACTTCGTTGGACTGAAGCATGGAAGAAAAATTGTCTATATGGGTTATCGCAAGTTTATACCATCTAATTATTCTTGGAGAACCCGTCAGAATCGATACTTTAATGAAAAGTCAGAGATGCATGGGCCACCTTGTATGATAAGCGGAGATGACATATTGGCACAACTAGAGGCCATTTGCAGTGTTAAATTTGGTAAAATTTTTGAGAGTCACAAGCAAAAGCGTAATGAATCAGAGTTGAACTAGATGAAGCAGAGCATGTTTTTTGAATTATCTTATTGGCAACATATCCTACATCATCATAATTTGGATATCATGTACATTAAGAAGAATATTAGTGATAATATTATCGGGATACTTCTTAACATCAAGAAAAAAATAAAAGATAATCCGAATTCTTGGCTAGACCTAAAAAGAATGGGAATACGGTATGAGTTGCACTTGATGCTCCATGATGGTGGAAAATTCTTAATGCCAACTGCAAGTTATACATTGCATGGAGATGAGAAAAGAAATTTCTATGAGTGGTTAAAAACCATAAAATTTTCTGATGGCTTTGCCTCCAACATTTCAAGCCGTGTGAACTTGAAAGATGACAATATATCGGGTACGAAGAGTCACAACTCTCATGTACTGTTGCAGCATCTTATACCTATTATGATGCATGGCTTCTCCACCATAGAGGTACAGAATGCACTTATTGAATTGGATATTTTCTTTCATGAATTATATTATCAAAAACTCTAAGTTGATATTCTTGAGAAGCTTCAATCAGATATTGTCCTATTGCTGTATAAGCTGAAAAAAAATTTTCACCATCATTTTTTGATATTATGGTTCACTTGATTATTTACCTTCCAAGGAAGGATTTGCTTACTGGGTTAGTTCAGTACCGATAGATGTATCCTATTGAACAATAATAATATTATAAAAAATCTAATTTTTTTTACTTAATTTATAATCATAACAAAAAAATAATTACATATTTTTTATCATTTTGCTTGTGCAAATTCTTATATAAATTGAAATAATATGTGTGAAATAAAGCAGGTCTAGAAGGATCAACAATAGAAGCATATATCTACACAGAGTATCTTACATTTTGTTCGATGTACCTCGATGATGTGGAAATATGATTCAATCGTAAAGAGTGCAATGCAGATAAGGAGTGGACCGATATTGAATCAACATTATCTATTTTCAGGATTAATTTTCATTCCATTAGTGGAAGAAAGTATAAACATATGGATATTGTTGGTGCAGAAATTGATCGTCGTCGGACCCTGCTGGAGTGGAGGTGGAGAGGTCACCATCGGAGACCTACAAAATGAAGCTTCATCCAAAGTCGGTGGAGGGTGTCTTTGATAGGACCCTCCGACGATCAAGTCAGCTCTTGCCAATAGGAATGGAGTGCTCGAAAATGAGTTCCACAGAGATTAGAGAAGGAGAGGAGAGTTTAGAGCTTAGAGTTAGCGTATCTAGAGGATCCTTTTTATAGGTGGAGCTTGATTGATGGTGATGGCCATATCGTCCGGCCGTGGGCCACTCGGAGCCGCATGAAGTTCGGTACGGAGAGGAAGGCATCATCAGACGGATAGTGACAGCCATACTGATGGGTCGTGGGTTGCACGGGACTGACTACGGAGAGAGTGGTGTCGCCAGTGGCCATATCATCCGATCGCATCGCCTGTGGTAGACTGATGGTGATAGTTCGTCCAGATTTAATAGCCATGGCTCTAAGAAAGCAGGCATTGATTGGTCGACTCGAGCATATATCAATTTCAAAAGAGTTTGGACTCCTAGAAGAGTTCGATCAAAAAGGAGGCTCGAAAGGAGTTCGACTCTTGTGGGAGTCCGACTGGAGCTCGACCGCTGAGGAGCTCGGTCGGGGCACAACCGCTGAGGAGTTTGGTCGAAGGGGGAGCTCAAAAGGAGTTCGACTTTGTGGGAGTTCGATTGAAGTTTGGCCACTGAGGAGCTCGGTCAGGGTGCAACCACTGAGGAGTTTGATCAAAGGAAGAGCTCAAAAGGAGTTTGACTCCTATGGAAGTCTGACTGGAGCTCGATCGCTGAGGAGCTCGATCAGGGTGCAACCACTGAGGGGTTCGATCGAAGGGGGAGCTTGGAATAAGTTTGGCTCCCATAGGCAACTGACTGGATGCGGCCAAGGCTCGATCGCTGGAGAGTTCGGAAGGAGCTCGATCGTTGAGGAGTTCGACCGACTGAAGGAATTCGGCTAAGGCCCGACCGCTGAGAGTCCAAAGGAGCTCTTCCATGGCTACTGGTTGCGTTAAATTGAGCATCGAACTGAACTTCGATAGGAATAAAATTTATCCCCAACAATAGTCCCTCTACTTTTGAGTTCAAAACTCGAAGGAAGTGCAGAAAAGACGACTGTCGAAGTTCTCTTCTAGGCTCCGAGCTGGTTCAGATCGAAGCTCGGGGAGGAGATCTCATCTCCAGCCAAAGTTGATGTCGAAGTAGATCCCGTCTCCTGCAGTCGAGGTTGGAGGTTGAGCTTCTCGGGGGCAATATTATCTCCGACAGTCGAGATTGCCTCAGGAGAATCTTATCTCCTACGATCGAGGTTAATACAAGCGTTCAAAAGAGATTTGATCTCAAGACGAGGTTGTTTCTGATCTTATCTCTGGCTAAGGTTGTCTCGGTCGCTCGAGAGAGATCTTATCTCTGGTCGAGGTTGTCTCCGATCTTATCTCTGGCTGAGGTTGGCTCGAGCGCTCGGATCGAGATTATCGCGGTCACTCGGAAGAGATCTTATCTTCTGCGGCCAAGGTTGAAGATCTTTGACCTGCTCGTGTTAGGACGAGATTCGACTTTGCTCACGTTAGGATGAGGTTCTTCTCCTATTTCCAATGGATCGTGGGGGCACATATGGGTCGCTGTCAGGACCTCTCCTCCTATTTCATTTAAGGTGAATGAGATCTTTAACTTTGCCGCATTAGGACGAGGTTCTCCTTCTGTTCCTAACGGGCTATGGGGGCACATACGGACGATTGTCCGTGCCTCTCCTCCCATCTCGTCTAAGGTGAACGAGGTCTTCGACTTTACTCGCGTTAGGACGAGATTCTTCTCCTATTCCTAACAAACTATGGGAGCACATACGGACCGTCATCTGTGCCTCTCCCCACATCTCGTCTAAGATGAACGAGGCCTTCAACTTTGCTCGCATTAGGACGAGGTTCTCCTCCTGTTCCTAATGGACTGTGGGGGCATAATCAGACCATCCTCCGTGCCTCTCCCTCCATCTCATCTAAGGTGAACGAGGCCTTCGACTTTTCTCACATCAGGATGAGATCCTTCTCCTATTCCTAATGGGTGGTAGGGGCACAAAAGGAGTCGTTGGAAGGGCCTCTCTTCTCCTTCCATATTAGATAACAGGAGTCTTCATTCTTGCTAGGACAAGGTTTACCTTCGATCTCAAACAATCAGAGGTCTTTCATTCTTGCTCTTGTTAGGACGAGGTTCTCCTCCTATTCCTAACAAGATAGTAGAGGTATAAAAGGGCACATTGGAACGGATCATCTTTCCTCCTCTCCCTCCATGTCTCTAAGGTGAATGAGGGTCTTCGATTTTGCTCGCTGTTAGGATGAGGTTCTCCTCCTGCTCCTAATGAACTGTAGGGGCACAATCAGACCGTCGTCCGTGCTCTCCCCCATCTCATCTAAGGTGAACGAGGTCTTCGACTTTGCTCACGTCAGAATGAAGTTCTCCTCCTATTTCTAACGGGCGATCGGGACACAATCGGACCATCGTCCGTGCCTCTCCCTCCATCTCATCTAAGGTGAACAAGGTCTTCGACTTTGCTCATGTTAGGATGAGATTCTCCTTCTATTCCTAACGGACTATGGGAGCACATACGGACCATCGTCCGTGCCTCTCCTCCCATCTCGTCTAAGGCGAACGAGGCCTTCGACTTTGCTTGCGTTAGGATGAGGTTCTCCTTCTATTCTTAATAGGCTATGGGGGCACATATGGACCGTCGTCCGTGCCTCTCCCTCCATCTCGTCTAAGGTGAACGAGGCCTTCGATTTTGCTCGCGTTAGGATGAGGTTCTCCTTCTATTCCTAACGGACTGTGGAGGCACATACGGACCATCATCCGTGCCTCTCCCTCCATCTCGTCTAAGGTGAACGAGGCCTTCGACTTTGCTCGCATTAGGATAAGATTCTCCTCCTATTTCTAACAGGCTATGGGGGCACAATCAGACCGTCGTCCGTGCCTCTCCCCCCATCTCATTAAAGGTGAACGAGGTCTTCATCGTCCGTGCCTCTCCCCCTTGAACCTTCGAGGTTTACTTATTCTTAAAGGAGTGCTCGATGATGATTTCCCTCTTTTCTCTCTGGAGATCTCTCTTCTTCCTCTCTAGAGTTCTTTTCTGAAGAGAAAATACCTCCAGGAGAGCTTCGACTCGATGATCGACGGGCTCCGTGCTAGGTCAATCTGCTTTCATTTCAGCCCCGGTAACCCAGCTTCCACCTAAAGCCACCATAGATGTGGAGCAGTTCAACCTACTGGTCCAGCATGTTCGTGCCCTCATCGAGATGATGTAGGCCATGCGACAGCTTCTGACGGAGACTTTGTTAGCAAACCCGCCATGAGGATGCCAGGAACCGACCTTAGGGAAAAGCATTTTGCCTAGCATACCAATCGTCCGTAGGAAGGAGAAACAAAGTAGAAGTTCTCTCCTAGAAGGCTTAATAGGAGAGCGGAATGAAGTTCGGTGTGAGTGAGGCCGCCGAACTCCCCATCGAGCTCATCATCAAGGAAGCCCCGATGAAGGCTTCACAGGAGGGCGGAATGAAGTTCGACGTGAGTGAGGCCACCAAACTCCCCCTCAAGCTCGCCATCAAGGAAGCCCCAACAAAGGGGCATGAAGTTCTCCCACGGAAGGTTTCATAAGAAGCAGAATGAAGTTCGGCCGCATTGATGACCTCCACAGTGCAAGCGAGTGTCGAACTCCCCCTCGAGCTCGCCATCAAGGAAGCCCCGACAAAGGGGCATGAAGTTCTTCCGTAGGTTTCACAAGGAAGACGGAATGAAGTTCGACCGTGCTTACGATCTCTCCCAGTGCAAGCAAGGCTTCGAACTTCTTGAGCTCGCCACCAAGGAAGCCCCGATAGAAGGGTGCGAAGAAGTCCTCCTTTCAAAAGATTCCACGACTGCGCCCTCCGTAACGCTCCTCAAACTCAAATTCTCATGGAAAGTTAAGAACCAGCTACCAAGACCAAAAGGAAGATCTCCTTTAAGATTGGAAGGATTACGATCTTCCCCCAAACAAGTGCGATCGAAGCAAGTACTGTCTCTACCATCGCGACCATGGCTACGACACTGAGGAATGCATTCAGCTTCAAGATGAAATTGGGAAGCTCGTCAGAAGGGAACGGTTGGATAAATTCCTTCAACGCCAATCTGAAGCAGGAGAAGATCGGTCAAGGATGCTGCCGTAACCAAAAATGATAAGAAGATCGACCGCCTCGCTGTCAGAGCCATGTTGCCTAGCATTTTGCCTGGCAATGGCCTTTGACACATGAAGGGAAATCCTGATTTTTCGATCCAGATTCGTCCAGATCTGATTAGATCAAGAGATATATTTCAAAAATTTTCTCTTGATCTCAATCAGATCTTGATATGTTTCAGATCTGATTCTTATTATTTTAATAAATAAAATAAAATAAGATAAATTAAATCAAATTTAATTTACCTGATTTGGGTAATCCTATTATCCTGTAGATGATCCTGATTGCAGCGGAAGGTTCTGGATCTTAGCCACGCAAGCGCCTGGCCTCTACCGGTATCCACTCGGGTTGGATCTGGAGATCCTCTTCTTCTCTATCACACCTCCAAAAATCAGATCTGGATCTGATCTGGAGGATCTTCAAAACTCTTTTGAAGATCTGCAGTCGTCCTTTTGCAGCAGCGCAGCCTTCTTGCTTTTGATCGCCTTTCCTTGATCTGAATCGCACCAACCTAAGTCCAAAACTCTTTTGGACGTGGAGAGCAAGGGGAGAAGAGACTATGGCATGGAGAAGGAGGGGAGAGGCAGCCTTGGGGCGTGTCTAATTTCATTAGAATTAGGGTTGGGCGCAGGGTCTTATTTATAGACCTCTTGTGATCCAACTCCTCTTCCTCTCAACCAATCACAACCCTTTGTGAAATCAGATCTAAATCTGATTGGTTGGAATAGAGACCCCTGGATTCCTCCTTAGAGGGCGCCTAAGACCAGTCAAACTGGATTCTTAGTAGAACTCTGATTGGAATCCAAAAGGGAGGTGGAGTCCTTGTCCAACAAGGACTCCTAGGCGCCTCCTACTTGGGCTCACGCCACCCTTGGCGTGCGCCCTTCTCCTTGCCAGGTTCTGGCAGGGGGACAGGCCCCCACCAGCTCTCCAATAGGTGCATGACATGTGGTCAAAAGTCAAAGGGTCAATGGTCAACGTTTGACCAGTCAAAGGTAGACTTTTGACCAAAGTCAAAGAACAAGAAATGGCAGGTGACCAAAAATGGCAGGTAATGTCTTACAAATAAGACAACCTATTCTGACTTGGACAACCTCCAGTCAGACCATATGAAGGCCTCTGATTGAGCACAAACTCCTTTGGCTCAGTCAGGACAACTTATTTATGATAGTAAAAGAAGAACGTTAGGTTCAATCGAGTGCTAGCACGATTTCCTTGAACCTAATTGAATCTCATTCAGATCAATTGAACTAGATCAGTTCAATTGATGATCACCAGATTCAAACCCTTGTTTGTGTGACCCAGTTAGGTTCAGTTCTGTATGGTAATGGGATATGTCATGATCTCTATCATCGACATCATCGAAACTCCTTTCGATGGATCAGAACTCTTCTGATTCGAACAGCTAGAATGATCGATCATCTAAATCATTCTAATTGCTCCCAAAATCCACCAGTGACACCTAGCAGTATATGGTGGCAACCCATCAGAGCTGAATGCGAACCTCTTGGTGCAGCTACCTGTGTGATTAAGTTCTTCTATCTTGAGCCCCGATCAGATTAGGGTTAAGGTGAACTCGTCAAACCCTAGTCTCTGTCATATGATGTAATCATTCGATTCGAGTCCAATGTGAAAATCTAAATAGAAACTCTTTCTATTATTTCACTCTGCCATGGCCATGGGCTTCTGGACTTGATTCTCATGATCATCATAGGGCTGCTCCTCTACCACCGAGGTAGATAGATTCCCATCTTGATGCAATCCAGTTCCTACAATGAACATGCTATAGCCAACATACACCTCAGGGTTCCATATGGCTAGGAGACCGAGTAATGGTGTAGTCAAACTATAACACCCTCAAGGTGAACTGCCGATGCATCTCAGGTCAAAGAACCAGACACACTACTGCAGCATCGAGTCAGTCATTGACGAGAAGGTAGACTTCCTAATGACTACTCGAGGTGGTCACGCTCAGTGCCCTCGTTCTCTAACGAGTACCTGTACTCTCGCTCCGGTGTCTCCACACCGTAGACTCAAGACTCATCTACTAAAGAGAAGCGATCGTACACCAACCTTCCGGATCAATCACCATCCTCGTGATGATCCTATGGTCGGGAGCTGTTTATGAGTTAATAATGATTATTCATGTCTTAAATTTTCAACTCTTGAAAATATGAATTATCATTACCATTAACTCAAAGGATGTATCACAGACACTAAATACACAGGTGTGATAGAAAATAACCCATTTTATTGATTATAGTCAAAATTATAATTTTGCCCCTAGAAGTGTATTACAAGTGTCAGCCAATTCTGGCTTCTAGGGCACATATATCTAACAATCTCCCACTTGTCCTAAAGCCAATTGGCTACAAGTCTAAGTCCCATCTTCTCAAGGTGGGCTTCGATCTTCTGCTGGCCCAACGGCTTTGTAAGTGGGTCTGCCACATTATCTGTGGAGTTGACTCTCTTGACCTCAACGTAACCTTTTTGAGGTAATCGTGGATGGGGTGGTATCACCATTTGCTTGAAACTCTTCCAGCATAAACAGTCTGCCAGATGTCGACTTTCGATCATCTATATCAGACATGAAGTCCGAGTCTGTGTATCCCTTGAACTTGGAGTTCTCCATTACCAAAGACCAACATCATATCCTTAGTTCTTCTCAAGTACTTAAGGATACATTTCACAGAAGTCCAGTGTTCTTCACCTGGATTTGACTGATATCTGCTTGTGACACTCACAGCATGGGCTATATCAGGTCGTGTACATAGCATGGCATACATGAGGCTCCCTATTGCAGAAGCATAAGGGATCTTGCTCATGCGTTCTATTTCCTCAGGTGTGCTAGGGCACATCTTCTTGGAAAGATGAATACCATGTCTGAAGGGTATTAATCCCCTCTTAGAGTTTTCCATACTAAACCTCTTTAGTACTTCCTCTATGTACATTTTCTGTGAAAGTCCTAGCATCCTATTCGGTCTATCCCTATAGACCTTAATTCCTAGAATAAAGGATGCTTCACCTAGGTCTTTCATGGAGAATTCCTTAGACAACCACATCTTGACTGATGTCAACATGGGAATATCATTCCCAATAAGGAGGATGTCATCCACGTACAATACGAGGAAGACAACAGCGCTCCCACTGATCCTTTTGAAAACACATGGTTCCTCTTCATTTTTGATGAAACCAAACTTTTTGATCACATCATTGAAACGAGTGTTCCAGCTCCGAGATGCTTGCTTAAGTCCATATATGGACCTTTGCAGCTTGCAAACCTTGTGATCAGTATCACTGGATGTGAAACCTAGCGGCTGTTCCATATAGATATCTTCCTCAAGATATCCATTTAGGAATGCCGTTTTCACGTCCATTTGCCATATTTCATAATCGAAATAGGCTGCAACGGCAAGCAATGTGCGGATGGATTTTAGCATAGCTACCGGGGAAAAGGTATCCTGATAGTCAATGCCTTCGCATTGACTATAACCTTTTGCCACCAGTCTAGCCTTGAATGTCTCCACATTCCCATCTGCACCAATCTTTCTCTTGAAGATCCATTTACACCCAATAGGTACTATACCTTCTGGTGGATCTACCAAGGTCCAGACTTGGTTTGAGTGCATCGAGTCGATCTCTGACTTCATTGCCTCAAGCCATTTCTCGGAGTCGATATCTGATATCGCCTCGTTGTAGGTTTTGGGATCATCACCATGAGCACCATTACCTATGAGGAACATTTCCTCTACGTCCTCTGAAATAATACCTAAGTATCTTTCAGGGGGATGGAAAACTCTTTTCGATCTACGAGGTGGAGGAGGTAGTGTTCTTATTGGCTCAACCTGATTTGGTTCCACTTGGTCCTTAGCTCGTTCTGCTTGTGAGACTTTCTCATCAAGCTTAATCTGCTTTCCAATGCCGCTATCTTGAATAAACTATTTTTCAAGAAAGATGGCATGTCGACTCACAATCACATTGTGGTCTTCTGGAATGTAGAAATAGTATCCTAATGACTCTTTAGGATATCCTATGAATCGAGCTCTAAAGGACCTAAACTCTAACTTGTCCGCTTGTTGTCTTTTGACATGAGCCGGACAACCCCAAATTCTGAGATGACTCAGACTTGGTTTCTTACCGTGCCATATCTCATACGGTGTGGTAGGAACGGTTTTAGAGGGAACCCTATTCAGTAAGATAGATTGAAGTTAACAATGAATGTCCCCAAAGAAAATCAGGGAGGTCTGTGAAGCTCATCATGGATCGAACCATATCCAATAGAGTCCGATTTCTCCGTTCTGAAACCCCGTTGAGTTGAGGTGTTCCTGGTGGAGTCCATTGAGAGACTATGCCATTTTTCTTAAGATAGTCTAGGAATTCCCGGCTAAGGTATTCACCTCCTCGATCTGATCGAAGAACCTTAATGGGTTTTCCAGTTTGTTTTTCTACTTCATGTCTGAATTCTTTGAACTTTTCAAAAGGCTTCAGACTTGTGTCTCATAAGATACACATACCCATACCTAGACAGATCATCGATAAAGGTAATGAAGTAGACAAAATTGCCTCTAGCCGGCACATCAAATGGGCCGCACACATCAGTATGTACTAGGGCAAGGAGATCTGTGGCCCTCTCCCCATGTCCAACAAAAGGGAGTTTAGTCATTTTGCCTTGAAGACAAGATTCACAAGTTGGATATGACTCAAAAGTCAATGGACTCAATAGCCCATTTTTCTCCAATTTGTTAATCCTATCTTCTGCTATATGACCTAATCTCAGGTGCCATAGATATCTGTCGTTTGGACTATCCCTAGGTCGTTTGGCATTCACGTTTTGCTCGATAGTTAAAATAGGTACATCAATATGCAACTGATAAAGACCATTAACAAGGAAACCATTTGCAATTTTATTTCTTTCATAAAGAATGTTACAATGGTCCTTAAAGAAGGTGATCACATAACCTTCTTGTGCTAAGCATGAAACAGAAATCAAATTCCTGCTAGCTGCAGGCACATAATAACAGTCTTTTAAAACTAAGTCTAAACCAGATGGTAATCGCAGAGGGTATGTTCCCACGGCTACTGCAGCAACTCTTGCTCCATTACCGACGCGTAGGATCATGTCTCCATCCCTCAGCCTCCTGCTATCCTCAAGACCCTGCATAGAAGTGCACAGATGAGCACTAGAACCAGAGTCAAGCACCCAACTGGATGCAGAAGAAACCGTAAGGTTAGACTCAATAACGAGCATACCTCCAGAAGGACCTTCCTTCTTGTTCTTCAGGGTGGCCAGGTAAGTAGGGCAGTTCCGCTTCCAATGGCCGTCGCTGTTGCAATGGAAACACTTTCCTTTGCCATCGACCTTCTTCTTCGGTTCTGCCTTCTTCTTCTTTGATCCTTCCTACCTTTTGCTTTTTCACAGACTTCTTTTTCTTTCCATAAGACTTTCTTTTGGAAGAAGTCCGTTCCATAGCAAGAACTGAGCCTTTAGAACCTTTCATAGAAAGCTCAGCGGTAACCAGCATATTCATCAACTCGGCCAAGGAATTTTGAAGTTTATGCATGTGGTAATTCATGATGAATTGCCCATATGCATCAGTCAAGGATTGCAGAATAATATCGTTCTGCAGATCCAAGTCCAACTTCACACCGAGCTTCTCAAGCTCTTCCATGTCCTTGATCATTGTCAGACAGTGATCTTGGACTGACTGCCCATCACGCATCTTAGCCTTAAAAAGTCATTTCGTGACTTGATATTTGGCTGCGCGACTCTGTTCACCAAACATCTCCTGCAGGTGAGCCAACATTTGGCGAGCAGTCCCGATATCTTCATGTTGGCGCTGGAGCTCATCAGACATCGAGCCCAACATGTAGTATCTGGCCTTATTGTCTTCGTCAATCCATTTTTCCAGAGACGCTCTCTGTTCAGTGGATGGACGAGCTGGTAAGGTGGGAGGGTCCTGGTCCAAAACATGTGTTAACTTCTCTGAACCCAAAATAATTTTGTAGTTCCTGAGCCAATCTTTATAATTGGGTCCAGTCAGTCTATGTGTGTCTAGGATACGTGCCAGTGGGTTGGACGCAGACATTTTCCTGTAGAGAGTCAAAGATTCTAGTTAGATACTGTAATTTTGACTTGACCAATTTGTTTAGGGATTTTATTTTTAAACAAATTAGCTCCCACTATTTTCTCGGATCCCTACACTCCCTCTGTAGAGATGCGAAAATCTCCGCACGATTGATGATTTCTAGTGGGTGGTGCGGTCTCACCAACTGACTCATCACCTCACCTAACAGTTATTGGTGATGGGTTAGCCAATGAGTGAACAACTCTTGTTCAATGATTCTCTAATCATGGTGCACCCAAACTTGGTCTCTAATTCATGAATCTCACCGTATCCGGAATATTGATCCACTCCTTAGTTAAGTCAGACCCACCATTTGCATAGACTGGGTTCCTAATTGGAGTCTCTCACCGTATCCGGAATATTGAGCCCAACTCATCCTCCAGCCCATAGCATCCAATGCCTAATAGACATGGTTGCGTCTTCCCGGTGCAACTGAGCCACTGTATCCAGCCGAGAACAATCAACCCCGGGAAGGGCCCGCACGTCTACAATGGTGGAAGACCTCGGACTTAATCTTTTCTTAGGGAAGAATTGATTCAGGTCTCATTAAACTAGACTTGGCTTAGTCATAACAATTATGACTAACCTAGTGGCATGGGTCAGCTCGGATTATTGACCACCTCAGATCAGAACTGTGTCAACAGATATGGCCAGGTAAGTGAGACCGGTGGAAGGAATATGCCGTTAACTCGCACAAGAACGCATTCAGGTCGAGTAGCTTCCAATTAAAAACCAGTCGGTCGTCTGTGCCAAACTTACCTTAGACACCAAATTGTTGAGTCAGAACCAATTGGGTTAGCCTACAATCCAGACTCTAACCTCTGAGCCTAATTAGGTCTTGCTTGATCGTGACTCGATCTTGACCCAGACTTAATCCTATTAGGCTGGTCAATTTAAGCATTGTTGATCCCATCTAACCAACTCTTGATTCGGTTTGATCAACCGCTTAGACCTAATTGAGCTACCCAAGCCCGAACCCAGTATTATGAATATGTCTTAGATCTGAAATTCTCAATTTTAGACCTAATTAATATTCCATAAACTTAATTCTTAATTAAGTTGGGTTCATAAACAAAATATGCACAATAAATCCTAGGGTTTCAGGATCTAGGGTTTTGCAGAAAGTAAGTTTTGGGTTTCTGATTAAGGACGAACACGCAGCACCCCTACACGTCATAAGAACACCCCATCGAATGGGAAGAGAGGGCCTTTAAACCCTTCTTCGTTCTTATGACCGGACGGCCAAGAGGAACGCCTTAATCAGGAACATGTAAATCTACAAAACAGTTATAGATCTATATCATATATCTCATATACAAATTTAGATCTAATCAAGGCATATTTTGCATACATCTCATGTATCAAATCATGCATGTTTTCAGATCTAAATTATCTCATAATAATCTAAAAAATTAGATTTAAATTGATCTAATCAAAATAAATTCTAATCTAGACAATTATGTAGAACTATTCTACAACTAGTCTAGACATGCATCTATCATATCTCATATGATATTTAAAATTAAATAATTTTTATTTGCTGTTTATCAGATGTTATTATAACACTTATAATATCAGAAAATAGTAAATAAGAAGATCTAAAATATGATTTAATCAGATTAAATCAAAGACATGCAAAACTATTCTATAGAACTATTCTATTCTAGAACTAGTCATGCATATCTTCATGTTCTTAGATCCAAATCATTTAATTTTAATTTTTTTGATTTCAGATCTGATCACATCTCATGTGACATCTGAAATCACTTTATTTTCTAATTAAAATAAAATTAAAATCAGATCTAAATAATTTAGAACCATGGCTCTGATACCAGTTGAAGGGAAATCCTGATTTCCCGGTCCAGGTTCGTCCAGATCTGATTAGATCAAGAGATATATTTCAAAAATTTTCTCTTGATCTCAATCAGATCTTGATATATTTCAGATCTGATTCTTATTATTTTAATAAATAAAATAAAATAAGATAAATTAAATCAAATTTAATTTACCTGATTTGGGTAATCCTATTACCCTGTAGATGATCCTGATTGCAGCGGAAGGTTCTGGATCTTAGCCACGCAAGCGCCTGGCCTCTACCGGTATCCACTCGGGTTGGATCTGGAGATCCTCTTCTTCTCTATCACACCTCCAAAAATCAGATCTGGATCTGATCTGGAGGATCTTCAAAACTCTTTTGAAGATCTGCAGTCGTCCTTTTGCAGCAGCGCAGCCTTCTTGCTTTTGATCGCCTTTCCTTGATCTGAATCGCACCAACCTAAGTCCAAAACTCTTTTGGACGTGGAGAGCAAGGGGAGAAGAGACTATGGCATGGAGAAGGAGGGGAGAGGCAGCCTTGGGGCGTGTCTAATTTCATTAGAATTAGGGTTGGGCGCAGGGTCTTATTTATAGACCTCTTGTGATCCAACTCCTCTTCCTCTCAACCAATCACAACCCTTTGTGAAATCAGATCTAAATCTGATTGGTTGGAATAGAGACCCCTGGATTCCTCCTTAGAGGGCGCCTAAGACCAGTCAAACTGGATTCTTAGTAGAACTCTGATTGGAATCCAAAAGGGAGGTGGAGTCCTTGTCCAACAAGGACTCCTAGGCGCCTCCTACTTGGGCTCACGCCACCCTTGGCGTGCGCCCTTCTCCTTGCCAGGTTCTGGCAGGGGGACAGGCCCCCACCAGCTCTCCAATAGGTGCATGACATGTGGTCAAAAGTCAAAGGGTCAATGGTCAACGTTTGACCAGTCAAAGGTAGACTTTTGACCAAAGTCAAAGAACAAGAAATGGCAGGTGACCAAAAATGGCAGGTAATGTCTTACAAATAAGACAACCTATTCTGACTTGGACAACCTCCAGTCAGACCATATGAAGGCCTCTGATTGAGCACAAACTCCTTTGGCTCAGTCAGGACAACTTATTTATGATAGTAAAAGAAGAACGTTAGGTTCAATCGAGTGCTAGCACGATTTCCTTGAACCTAATTGAATCTCATTCAGATCAATTGAACTAGATCAGTTCAATTGATGATCACCAGATTCAAACCCTTGTTTGTGTGACCCAGTTAGGTTCAGTTCTGTATGGTAATGGGATATGTCATGATCTCTATCATAGACATCATCGAAACTCCTTTCGATGGATCAGAACTCTTCTGATTCGAACAGCTAGAATGATCGATCATCTAAATCATTCTAATTGCTCCCAAAATCCACCAGTGACACCTAGCAGTATATGGTGGCAACCCATCAGAGCTGAATGTGAACCTCTTGGTGCAGCTACCTGTGTGATTCAGTTCTTCTATCTTGAGCCCCGATCAGATTAGGGTTAAGGTGAACTCGTCAAACCCTAGTCTCTGTCATATGATGTAATCATTCGATTCGAGTCCAATGTGAAAATCTAAATAGAAACTCTTTCTATTATTTCACTCTGCCATGGCCATGGGCTTCAGGACTTGATTCTCATGATTATCATAGGGCTGCTCCTCTACCACCGAGGTAGATAGATCCCATCTTGATGCAATCCAGTTCCTACAATGAACATGCTATAGCCAACATACACCTCAGGGTTCCATATGGCTAGGAGACCGAGTAATGGTGTAGTCAAACTATAACACCCTCAAGGTGAACTGCCGATGCATCTCAGGTCAAAGAACCAGACACACTACTGCAGCATCGAGTCAGTCATTGACGAGAAGGTAGACTTCCTAATGACTACTCGAGGTGGTCACGCTCAGTGCCCTCGTTCTCTAACGAGTACCTGTACTTTCGCTCCGGTGTCTCCACACCGTAGACTCAAGACTCATCTACTAAAGAGAAGCGATCGTACACCAACCTTCCGGATCAATCACCATCCTCGTGATGATCCTATGGTCGGGAGCTGTTTATGAGTTAATAATGATTATTCATGTCTTAAATTTTCAACTCTTGAAAATATGAATTATCATTACCATTAACTCAAAGGATGTATCACAGACACTAAATACACAGGTGTGATAGAATATAATCCATTTTATTGATTATAGTTAAAATTATAATTTTGCCCCTAGAAGTGTATTACAAGTGTCAGTCAATTCTGGCTTCTAGGGCACATATATCTAACAATACAGTCTTGTACATATCTTGTAACTAGACAACATGGGCAGCCGTCACAGGGTCATTTTTATATTATTTTGAGGTAGTTTTGGGGTTTTTCCTTATGTCGGATTGTCAAGAAAATGCAATGCCGCTCGGTACTTTGGAACCCCCCGGGTGGGATTTGGGTGGATGCCCCACTTGTATAGTGTTGGGAGGGTGGGTGAGAATAATCCAGTGGGCCGGTTTTCTTGCGGATTCTTGCGGTGTCCATTGTTGCCTCCCCTGCCTCCTGAGCCCCTTAGGTGTAGTTTGAGCGACGGTCGTCTAGGCTTGTAATCTTTCATTCTTCTTAATGAAAATACTATTTTTACAGTGCCACATCTGAGTGTGTTGCTATGCCCTTCCTTGTCTCTTTTGCATGTGTTTTGTCGTGGTGCATGTTGGCTGGCTCCTTTGTGCGTGTGACATTGGTGCGCCGCACGGATTTGGCCTGCTAATTGGTTGAACCCGTGACAAAGTGGTATCAGAGCAGACACGATCGAGGACATTGGTGCAACACAGATGGGACGTAAAAATGGAGGAGAGTCGAGTGGGATGATGCAAGAGGAGGCAACGGTTGCCGCCTCAGCCCCAGTGGAGGTACAAGCTGACATCGAGAAACCGCGGAGCCATAGAGAACGGATCTCCATAGTGGAGACGCAGTTGGCCCAGATTGAGGATAGTGTGGTGCACTTATTCTCATTAGGGGACCGTGTGGGCCAATCTGGAGGTGAATCAGGAACAGCTGGTGGAGACAGTGGACAATCTTGGGGACAATACTCAAGAGACTATCAGGCACCTACGGGAGCAATTGAATGACTTGGCTGCTAGGGTTGCAGTGCTAACCCGAGCCGTCAGTACCATGCCAACCCCAACACACGGGGAATGGTGGCACAGGCCGAATGCGAGCACCAGAGCCTCGAAGTTATGGTGGAGCTCGGGATGCAAAGGAGTTAGAGAACTTCCTTATTTGATATTGAACAGTACTTTCCGAGTGGTGCGGCCCTGACTCGGAGGATACCAAAGTCATCTTAGCTACGATGTACTTGACTGGGGATGCCAAATTATGGTGGCGGACTCGGTATGAAGACATCCAAGCAGGTCGGTGCACTATTACCAGTTGGGAAGAATTGAAGAGGGAGATTAAGACCCAATTCTTGCCTGAGAATGTGGACTTCATTGCCCGACGAAACTTGAGGCATCTCCAACAAACTGGGACAGTTCGAGAATATGTCAAACAATTCTCGGCACTGATGTTGGACATTCGAGACATGTCCGAAAAGGACAAGCTATTTTACTTCTTGGAGGGCTTGAAGCCATGGGCCCAGCAGGAGTTACAGCGAAGGGGTGTTGCAGATCTAGCAGCTGCTCAAGCGGCAGCTGAGCGGTTGATAGACTACCTCCCCTCTGACCACCTAAAGAAGAAGGCCATCTTGGGCCCCTCCAAAAGTCAGAAACCATCCAAAAGGCAAGGCGGTGGTGTATGAGAAGAAGAGGGACCCCAAGATGAAGGGGCCGGATCTAACCAAGACCCCAAAATCTGGATGCTTTCTATGTGGAGGACCACACATGGTAAAGAACTGCCCTCAAAAGCAAGCTCTTAATGCATTGCAGGCCAGCGTGCAAAAGAGCCAAGCCAACCCTGGTGATAGTAGCAGTGATGATGAGGAGGGAACAACCTGAGGGCCCCCGCATGGGTGCCCTTAGGCTGCTAAATGTCATTAAGGGTCAAGTGGGGGAGTCGTCCAAGCCATGGAAGCAGCGACAGCAGCAGAAGTCACACTCCATCCACCAGCAATCCAATCGACGAAGCAGTGAACTCATGTATGTGCAGGTGGAACTCAATGGTCATGCCACTCAAGCCCTGGTGGATACGGGAGCGACCCACAACTTCATTGCCGACCGTGAAGCCACCCGCCTTGGGTTGAAGCTAGAGGGGGACTCTAGTAAGATGAAGGCGGTGAACTCGGAAGCTCGGCCTATTGCGGGCCTTGCGAGGGAGGTGCCTATCCGAGTCGGAACTTGGAATGGGAAGGCAAACTTAATGGCTGTACCATTGGATGACTTCAAAGTTATTTTGGGCATGGACTTCCTACAGACTGCCAGGGGGGTACCCATGCCCTTCCTTGATGCTTTGTGCATGATGGGAGATGAGTCTCCCTGTGTTGTCCCGACGGTTCGGCAAACCCCAGGAGGAATGCATCAAATTTCCTCTCTCCAGCTAAAGCGGGGGGTGAGGAGAGGGGAGTTAACATATGTGGCGGCGCTGAAGCTAGAAGTGGAACCAAAGGACTTAGGTTCCACCCCTCAGGAGGTATTGAAAGTTCTGCAGGAGTTTGAGGGTGTGATGCCTCCTGAATTACCAAAGACTTTACCGTCCAGGCGGGAGGTAGACCATAAGATCGAGCTGGAACCAGGGGCAAGATGCCCGGCTCATCCGCCATATCGAATGGCCCCACCAGAACTTGCAGAACTCCGAAAGCAACTTGATGAGCTGTTGAAGGGAGGGCTTATTCGCAGCTCCAAGGCTCCCTTTGGAGCCCCAATTCTCTTTCAAAAGAAGTAAGATGGAAGCCTTCGCTTGTGTGTGGACTATCGGGCCCTAAACAAAGTGACCGTGAAAAACAAGTACCCAATTCCTCTGATTGTGGACCTGTTTGATCAGTTGAGTGGAGCTCGATATTTCTCCAAGTTGGACCTTCGATCCGGATACTGGCAAGTCCGGATTGCAGAAGGAGACAAAGGCAAGACTACTTGTGTGACGAGGTATGGGGCATTCGAATTTTTGGTGATGCCCTTTGGGTTAACCAATGCCCCCGCCACGTTTTGCACCTTGATGAACAAGTTGTTCCATGACTATCTCGACAAATTCGTGGTGGTGTACCTGGATGACATTGTCGTGTATAGTCAGACATTGGAGGAACATGTGGAGCATCTACGGATCATCCTCAAGATCCTACAAGAACATTCCCTCTATCTGAAGAGGGAGAAATGCTACTTTGCCCAGGAGGAAATCCTATTCTTGGGCCATCGTGTCGGTGGCGGCATGATCAGCATGGACAAGGAGAAAGTCCGTGCCATCCAAGAGTGGCAGGCCCCTACCAAGGTGACGGAGCTGCGTTCTTTCTTGGGGCTTGCTAACTACTATCGGCGTTTTATTGCAGGTTACTCCCGTCGAGCGGCACCATTGACGGAATTGTTGCGGAAGGACCGATTCGTGGGATTGGTCCTCAAGATGTCAAGAAGCTTTTGTGGACTTGAAAGCGGCAGTGATGGAGGAGCCGGTGCTGCGCCTACCAGACCATACACTGCCATTCGAAGTCCATACTGATGCCTCAGACTATGCTATTGGAGGGGTCCTGGTTCAGGAGGGCCATCCAGTGGCTTTTGAAAGTCGAAAGCTTAATGACACCGAGAGAAGATACACCATTCCATGAGAAGGAGATGACAGCGGTGGTCCACTGTCTAAGGGTGTGGAGGCACTATCTCCTAGGGTCGCGATTTATTGTTCGAACCAGACAATGTGGCCCTCAGCTACTTCCAAACACAGAAGAAGCTGTCTCCTAAACAAGCCCGCTGGCAGGATTTTCTTGCAGAGTTTGACATGACCTTGGAGTATAAGCCAGGGCGTACGAATCAGGTGGCTGATGCATTGAGTCGTAAGGCTGAACTCGTTGCTTTAAAGGTAGAGGAGCGAAGTCGAGTTAGCCAAGTACAAGCATCCCTTCTACCAAGGATTCGAGATGGTCTGCTAAAGGATCCTACAGCTGTAACGCTAAAGCAGCTTATCGAAGGAGGGAAGGCACGACAGTTTTGGTCCGAGGATGGACTGATCTTCACTAAGGGGCGGCGGATGTATGTGCCTCGGGTGGGCAACCTTAGAAGAGAGCTCTTGCAAGAATGCCATGACACCCTTTGGGCTGGCCACCCCGGAATGCATAGAACCCTTGCCCTCTTGGAGCGGGCATACTACTGGCCAAAAATGGGGGAGGATGCAGAAGAATACGTCCGAACGTGTCTCATTTGCCAGCAGGACAAGGTAGAGCGGAGCAAGCCAGGGGGTCTTCTCGAGCCTTTGCCAGTACCTGAACGGCCGTGGGAGAGCGTCTCCATGGACTTCATATCGAGCCTGCCAAAAGTGGGGGAGTTTGGGTCGATCTTGGTGGTGGTGGACCGATTCTCCAAGTACGGGATCTTCATCCCTGCACCGCTACATTGTTCAGCAGAGGAGGCAGCTCGATTGTTCCTTAGGCATGTGGTGAAGTATTGGGGGATCCCTCAGAACATGATCAGTGATAGGGATTCCAGGTTCTTGGGACGATTTTGGACAGGACTGTTCAAGCTTCTTGGGTCCAAGCTATACTTCTCCACCAGTCTGCACCCCCAGACTGATGGCCAGACTGAAAGAATAAATGCACTTCTTGAGCAATACTTACGGCACTTTGTGAGTGCCAACCAAAAGGATTGGGCGAAGCTGCTCGACATAGCCCAATTCTCTTACAACTTGCAGCGGAGCTCTGCGTCGGGCAAGAGCCCCTTCGAGATCATTACCGGACAACAACCCTCCACCCCACATACCGTGGTCGTTGGGTATACCGGGAACAGCCCATCTGCATATCACTTGGCCAAAGAGTGGTATCGGAATGCTGAGATTGCACGAGCATACTTGGAGAAGGCTGCTAAGAAGATGAAGAAGTGGGCCGATAAGGGAAGGAGACCATTGGACTTCAAGCAAGGTGACATGGTGTTGGTCAAGCTCCAACCAACCCAACTCCGGTTCTTTCGCAAAGTGCATAAAGGACTGGTTCGCAAGTATGAGGGACCCTTCCCGATCCTTGGAAGAGTTGGAAATGTATCCTACCAGGTGCAACTTCCTGCCTGGCTCAAGGTACATCCTGTCTTCCATGGGAGTTGCCTCAAGCCGTACCATGCCGACCAAGTGGATCCCATGAGGAACAAGTCAAGTCGTCCAACCCCTACTTCCACCTCCTTGGAGAGGCGAGTTGACATCATTCTGGCGGATCGAGTCCAAGTTCGTCCTAATGGTGCAGAGGAGATTCAGTACTTGGTGAAGTGGAAGGGACTTCCCAAGTCAGAAGCAAGCTGGGAACCAGAGGACTCATTACGGCATGAGGAGGGTCAGGTCGAGGCGTACAAGAGAAGCACATCGACGAGGACGTCGACCTGATCAAGTGGGGGAGTCTGTCAGGGCCATGTTGCCTAGCATTTTGCCTGGCAATGGCCTCTGACACAGTCTTGTACATATCTTGTAACTAGACAACATGGGCAGCCGTCGCAGGGCCATTTTTACATTGTTTTGAGGTAGTTTTGGGGGTTTTTCCTTATGCCGGATTGCCAAGAAAATGCAATGCCGCTCGGTACTTTGGAACCCCCCGGGTGGGATTTAGGTGGATGCCCCACTTGTATAGTGTTGGGAGGGTGGGCGAGAACAATCCAGTGGGCCGGTTTCCTTGCGGATTCTTGCGGTGTCCATTGTTGCCTCCCCTGCCTCCTGAGCCCCTTAGGTGTAGTTTGAGCGACGGTTGTCTAGGCTTGTAATCTTTCATTCTCCTTAATGAAAATACTGTTTTTACAGTGCCACATCTGAGTGTGTTGCTATGCCCTTCCTTGTCTCTTTTGCATGTGTTTTGTCGTGGTGCATGTTGGCTGGCTCCTTTGTGCGTGTGACATTGGTGCGCCGCACGGATTTGGCCTGCTAATTGGTTGAACGCCTTCGACTTTGCTTACGTTAGGACGGAGGTTCTCCGTTCCTGTTTCCTAACGGATATGGGGGCACAAATTCGGACCGTCATCCATGCCTCTCCCCCCATTCTTTGTTAAGGTGAACGGAGGCCTCGACTGTGGACGAGGTTCTTCGAAAGCTCGAAAGAGAGTTTCTTATCTCCGGTCGAGGTTGTCACGAGTCGTCAGAGGAACACTCTTTATCTCCTGCAAACACTTCGGAAGCTCGGACTGAAACTTTTGCTCGCATCAGGACAAAGTGTCCTCCTGTTCCTAATGGGCCACTTTCGCTCGTTTCTTTTCCTATCATCACTTGTAATTTCTTGCATCAGAAATTATATATTAAAGAAAAAAAAAATTTACCGAGAAAAAGTTTACTCGCCAGCATAGTCCCCATTTCAAGATCGTGGGGGTATTGTTCCTCTGAATTTCCTCGGGCAGTAAGCTCGGCCGACACCTCCTCTATCTCATGCTGGCCTCCTCAATTTGGAGCAGCTTTCTCTTGGCTTGATGTTGGGGAGATGGATGAAATCGCCGATGTACCAATAGCTTCCTCCCAGGTAATGTTTGATTGATGCCGCAATGTCACGA